>AP028167.1:6757372-7357372 GCA_014132275.2 Samia ricini
GGGCATTTTCACATCTACTACGTCTAAGTCGCTATTGTAGCGGCACAGTGTGATGGCCGTTTTGACTTTTGCATGCTGATAGTTTCTTACAAATTAATGACTATGTTTAATGGAGCAAATCGCTGTATTTTATTGTCGTAACAATTTAATGAATTTATAATTACTGGAGATAAAATTAATTTAATGCAATGATTTCTAAACTATATAACTATATATGAAGGTAGACGGTCTGAATTCTAGCTTTATATGTCTCTACTGATTTAATTCGTCAATTAAAAATAAACATTAATTTGAAAAATGTTAGGTCAAAGATTTATTGTGGTATATTTAACAGTTACGGTGGTTGAAATTTGAACACAAGAGCAAATAAAAATTTTTAAAGGAAAAAAAACTTGGCAGCCATGGGGGCTCCCGATAGAAGGGGAAACTCGAAACTTTGGAAAAACTTTTTTATTTTATTTTTAATAATTCCTTATTTCTCTTTTAAATTAACCACATTGACATATTAACAGAAAAACACAAGCGACGTTTATTCCATGCAAACATATTCCCAGTTTCCTCCCTGGATAACGAATGTCGTTCCATGTCGAATCCATACTAATAAATAAAATTGAAGTTTATGTTTGTAATGTAAAATAACAACTTTTTTAAAATACATATATATAAATGTACAATTTTTGTCTGTTTGTAACGAGTAATCTCCGGAACGGCTGGACCTATTTGGACGGCACTTTAAATTTTCAAATATTATTAGGGTCCGTGTAAAAAAATTAAAAGTCATAAATTTGAATAAAATTCGATTCAATGCACATTGTTTTTGGAAAATACAGCTAATTGTTACCTAAAATTGATTACTCTGCCACTGACCTTGGACCCAGGCGTCGCCGTTCGACGCCTTCACGACCTTGTAGGATAGATTCTTCATATCCTTCTGCACCTCCGGGTCTTCGAACCTGCGGCCTATGAGACGCTTTGTCGCATAGAAAGTGTTCCCGCTGTTGGTGACCGCCTGCCGCTTGGCGGGCATCCCGACCAAACGCTCACCTTCCTTTGTGAACGCGACGTGGGACGGCGTCGTTCTAGAACCTTCGCTGTTCTCCACAACCTTTTGAAAATAAACAATATGATATACTATGCCTTTCAAATAAGAATGTGCGCGTCAATGACCTTGATCTGTCAAAGCTTGATAAAAAAAAAGTATGGACAGGAACAAAAATATTTACAAAGGTATTCTTTTTTTTATTGGTTTATTTGAGTAAGACTATTAAGCAGAGGTGAAATAGCGAACTACAGCACCAACATTTCGCTGAGCATAGTTCTGTCCCAGATGTGACGGGAGCGAGCCTGTCGCTATATCAGGCACAAGTTCTACACTCCGGGATGATACTGGGCAGAAAAACTCAATATCACTCGACCCGACCCGGGAATCTAGCCCGAGACCTCAGACGACAGTCGGCAGTCTACCATAAAATTGAGTAAAATCGAAATTTTAATGAAGGTAAGAGGCTACTCAAATACAAGTAATCGAGACAGACCGATCTCAGAATAAGCCAAGACATTAACATATTTAATACTCTTAAGATAAGAATACTTATCTATATTTGCTTTACAAGTTACATTTTGATAAAAACATTTACTAGTGGGAAAAATAGTAATCCTATAGCAATAGCGACTCAGTGGTAGTGTTGCCCGAGACCACATCTAAAGAACCAGGATCGAATCTAACCAACCAATTAGGTCACAACCAACACACACATAAAGAAAAAACAAACTAGGGAGACTGCGGACAATAGTGAAAAATTGAAGCATTGGAAAAGATGTTTTTAAATGTTCAAATTTCATGTTATTTGAAATTATTAACCGTTTTTTTTTTGACGAGGGGATTGCATTTACGCACTACCCTTACCTATTGCATTAGTGAGGCCGGAGTCCCCCAATGCAATAGGTAAGGGGGCACGGAGGGACGACTCTGTGCCAGTGTGGGACTCGCCCGGACGTGAAGCGTCCGGAAATACCTACTAAACCCCCCGGGGCCACCCGCCGTATTTGGGATGGGGACGATACGGGGTTGCGATCGCATTGCACCGCGTCGCCCCCTGCGGCTGAAATTATTAACCTAACATAATTATGTACATTTCATATAGTTTATTCATAAAAAAAAAAAAACTAAAAAATTCATAAAAATAATTCATAAAAAATATAATCATTCATAAAAAATAAGTTTTATTATCTATCTCTCAGCGGCAGCACTTAAACGCTATTTCATATTTGGCACAATGTAACATGTTGGCGGCAGATGTCATAGTATTGGTAACGCGAATCTAAAGTTTTTCCCTACCTAGAATCGGTCAACGCCGCTAAGTTTTTACAGCTAAAAATTGTACCGCGGTATCTAGGATAACGTACGGCAATATGGCCGACGCTAGCTGGTGCCGCGATTTTCTAATCTGGCAACGTTGCAAAAGTGTCCCCCGCATCGAGCAAGGTCACTGATCGACGTCGCGTGTTAATTTGCCACTAAACCTTTAGGATTACCATTTAAAATCAAATGCATTCTTTGTTTATTTAGTACTATGTAGTGTAAACGAGGTTATAAAAAAAAATTGTGCTTACTTTTGGTGTTTTCCCCTCCATGACGGCGACACAAGAGTTCGTGGTTCCCAAATCAATACCAATGACTGCACCACGAACACCCTCAGATCTGAAATTTAACAGTTTGTGGAATAAATAAATAACCCCCATTATCTCATTCTCATTATCTGCTAACCGCTCTCATAAACTTTAGTTACATTTAATGCAGTTTCTAAGCCTTAGAAATGTTATTTATTTTATTTAAGACTTTTTGCACAATTATGCACACAAAGATGGACTTAATATACCTTAGGCATTTTCTACCAGTCAACCTTGGTACAAAAACACAAAATATTTTATGTGCATAATTAAATATTTGTAACTTATTGGAAATACATAACAACAAAATATATTATATACACAATATTATGAATGATCGTCATAATTTTAATATTAGAAATAAAGACAAGTTGTCCGTCCCACGCTTTAGCCTAAGTAAGTGTAATAAAAGCTTTATAGGTTTTACAATAAGATCTTTAACTAAGCCAGACATATAAGGGTGGATGGACATAGAAGAAAAAGATTATATAGTAGATCATAATGAAGCAGCAAATAAATCAACATCAAACCATACACTTGCAGTTAACCATCAATAGAGGTTAATCTTTGCTTATTTTTTATTAATCATAATTTACATATTAATGTAAGAGCTTTATTTACTATTGGTAGGGGAGTGAAATGAGAGGGAACGGGAAGAGGATCCCTTTGCGGGGTTCTCTCTTGCTCTCCCTGAGCCAGCCTTCAGTCCTACAGCCCCCTCTCCTCTGGAGTTCTTATCGCCAGATAAGCACCAAAAGGAGAGGGCTGGACTATTCGGCTGAAACCTGGTTCAAAGGTTGCCAGCCCCTTATAGAAGGGGAAATAAGGGAATTGTTCGGATTTGGATAGGCTGCCAGGGCTGCTCTAATCTTGAATTATAGATGGCAGAGGGGATGCGTAAAGGTTATTATACAGGTGCATTACACAGTGGTTTTGGGGGGGCAAATAACAATAATTTTGCTTACATAATGTTTGAAGGCCCCTAAAGTCCAGTTGTAGTTTGGTTCTAGTTTGTATATAGATATTTCAAGTAACATTTTTGTGTGGCCAAATTGAAACAACACGTTTTTTTAACTTTATTGTGGGGGTATATATAGTTGATAACGAAACATCTAGTTCCTTACAGAGAATAATATGTTGAAAGAAGGTGAATTTTCATTGTTATTCAACATTTCTTAACTGTAAGTATTTATTTTTAATACATAACTTGTAAATATAATATTGTTTTAGACTCAACATGCTGTTGCCAGGATAAACATGAAACAGAAACAATGCAAACTGTCATTGATTCATTTTCCAGTGCAGGAAAAAATATAGAACAAAAACAATATCTACAAATTCAAATGGAAACAACATTTACAATTAAAAAACAGGTAATCAGACATTATTTGTATTCATTCAATAAACAAGCATTTACATAATTTGAACACTTGTTCTTCTTTTATTTGAAATTGAATAAATATAATGACTGAACATTTTTAGTAAAAAGAATCTAGAATTTTTTTTGCAAGTCACTGTATTATGTTTCATACACACATATATACCATTAACCACTCACAGATGACTTGAAACATGAATAATTCTATGCAACTTATAGTAAAACTAGCTGCGTCCCTGCGGCTGTGCCCGTGTTTCATATATTCTTCATTGATTGTTTTTTTATATGGAACCCTAATTTTTGTTCAGTACTAAGTATAAAGTAAAAATAAGTGTTTCTCATAAATTCAAGCACTTGCCCATAAAACTCAATTTTTATTAGATATAATTTTTTTTATATGGAACCCTAATTATTTTCGAAAATTAAAAGTACTCTAAGTTACCCGGTAAAACTTCAGCTATCTGTTCCATCTAAATCAGTCCAGCAGTTCAGGAGATTGCCCGGAACAAACGGACAGACAAATAAAAATTGCATTTTTGGTATAGGTATCGTGTATACATTAATATCTATTTAAAAAAAATATTTACATTACAAATAGACACCACTTTTATTTATTAGTATAGATTTTACTGGAAAACTTTTTGATCTATTGCAACTTTATGATAAATTATTACATCATTTTATAAAAACTAGACATTACAGTATTTTTTTTTTGTAAGTTTAACAAAAAGAAATGATGATATAAGATGAATAGATTAACATACAAATGACTAATGAGAAAATATTCTCATAATATAAGCCTTCTGGCTTTTTAAATGATGGCCATCCATGGTCAAAGTTTGCTTTAGCTATGGTTTTTGGAACTTACTTTAACACACAAGCAAGTCTATTCCAAAAACACTCTCCATCTCA
The DNA here is from genome assembly GCA_014132275.2 of Samia ricini. Taxonomy (NCBI): domain Eukaryota; kingdom Metazoa; phylum Arthropoda; class Insecta; order Lepidoptera; family Saturniidae; genus Samia; species Samia ricini. The sequence goes on from AP028167.1 coordinate 6,762,333, forward strand.
TTGTTATCATAAATATCTTTCAAATAAAATTAGTTTATATTACCTATGAAAACACACAAATTACATTACATACAAAGGGTGAAGTGATATTTAGGTTATGATGTAATTAATCGTAATATTTAGTGAAATACTCACTTATGTCGACATTGTAGTGGTCCATGGCTGTGGTTAAGGCAAACTGTAGGGGCTGCGGTCTGCAGTGACAAGAAAAAAGAAACATTTTTCAATCAAACTTTACAAAGCGGCCATGTGCCCCGGCTTGATAATTCACTTGTAAAATTATAAAAAATGTATTATTTCGGTGAAATAGATCAAATTTAACTGTACTTCGTTTTATTCCTGACAATTTAAGCTTATTTGACAGAACGTTATTCATTCGTTTTACATTTAAAAAATCTAATGAAATGGTTACTTACATTTTTGATTATCGATGAAAATTTTCTTTGTGTATACAAATCCGAGGTAATTCCAGAACAATCCAAAGCTTTACGGCCTATCACCCGCGTCGCGGTCAACATTTTGAAACGACAATTATCAACTATTTCAATATATTTCAGATATGTTTCACTTAGGAATGAGCGTGTGGGTGACGCAACTTCGCAAAGACAGACGTAAAAGACAAAAGTTGAATGGAAACTTGAAGAAAATCTATACTTTTTACTGCTGTACACATTCGTATTCAGTGTTGCTAAGAATAAAACGTAAAATACTTCGAAAAATCTAAAATAAGACCCCTGATCTTTTTTTTAACCTATCTAACGCTGTTGACTGGAAAGGCCTTGACAGCTTCAACGAGCTTTGGGGGCGAGTGCTAAAGACACTCAGCCACAAAAGGTAACCAGCACAAGAGTTGCCAAAATGGTACGGACGTTACCTGACTAAGAAAACACTGATCAATAATAAGTTTCTTTTTCATAAACCTATAACCATAAGCTAATACCGACACCTTCCGTGCCCTCACGAGTTTCCTCCGTGAGGCCAAGTTCGCGTTTTATACACACGCACTTGAGGAGGAAAAGTCCCTTCGGGTCGTCATGCGAGGAGTTCCCAAGGAACTCTCGTGTGACGAGATAGCTGCCTCCCTTAAGGAGCAGAACTTCCCCGTGATTGAGGTGCATCGGATGCACTCTCAAAGAGATAGGATGAAGCCATTTAACATGGTTTTAGTTTCTTTGTCCGCTACGGAAGAGGGAAAGAAGGTCTTCGGTCTGAAGACCCTCTGCGGCCTCTCCCGGATATCTGTGGAAGTCCCACACAAACAGTCTTACCCCTCGCAATGTCACCGTTGCCAGGGGTACGGACACAGTTCTCGGAGCTGTTACATGGCTCCGAGATGTGTCAAGTGTCTCGGGGATCATCTCACCCCCGACTGTCCCCGTCCCAAGGACACTTCCGACCCTCCAAGCTGCGTTCTGTGCAGGCAGGAGGGTCATCCCGCCAATTACCGAGGGTGCCCGTGTGCGCCCAAGGTAAGACGCAACCAGCCTAATAGAGGCGGTAGACGCGTTCCTCAGAGGAACGCTGCCCCCCTCCTCCTCCAACCTCAAGTGCCGCCTATGACACTGAGGTCTTTCCCGTGCCTCCCAGGCACGTCGGCGTCGCCTTCCGCGGTGCCGACCCGTCCCGCCGCCCCCCGCCCCGCAGCCCCTCTGGCTCCGTGGGCACCTAGACCCCAAGCCAAGGCGCAGCCGCGCCTGGCTACCCCCCCCCAGGCCCCTCAGGCCAACTCCACCGGCTTAGACCGGGTTTTATTTCTCCTGCGCATCCATGATGTGCAGGAAGTAGTCGCGTTCAACGCAATGTTGAACAGCGGCTCGGGAAACGCCGAGCTCGAGGCTATCGCGCGTTTCCCTTTTTTTTTTTTTTTTTTTTTTTTTTTTAACGTGGTTTAAATCTGCTCGTTGAACGCTCGGACGTGTGCCGAAAAACCCAGTTTTTCGCACACGTGTGATCCTCGCGACAGACCGTAGACACCGAGTCAATTGACTTAGGTGTCCGTGTGTCAGGTTGGCCGCAGCCGACTGACTAAACACTCCACGTCCCTAACCGGCGCAAAGATGCCAGGGCCTCCGGAGCACATTATACATGTATTCTGCAGAGGCCCTGGCAACGCCATACCTCACGGGAGGTCCGACGTCAAATTATTTTACGAGGCTTGGCGACCTCGACGGGCGCCCGGACGGCTGCGTCCGGTGCCCCGGCGTGAGACACGCCTCGCTCGGTTCGGGTGCGCTGCCCGCTCCCTCTCCCGCTCTGCCTCCTCCTTCGCGAGCATGACGGCTTCGCAACAGGAAGAGACAACCGCCCAAGCCCTAGAGCTCCCGACCATCGCCCTCACGAGCGACGGCAAGGAGAGGACCCTACCCACGTCGGACGCCAAGTCTCTGAAGGACTCCCTCCACGCGGGACACACGACCAACGTGTGCTCGACGTCGTCGACGACTCCGCCGGCACAGTGATGACAACACGGAGAGAGTTCCCTTCCTATACGATTCAGGTAACTGCCGAAGCACCCGTGCCCCGTCAGCACCTGCGTAAGGCGGTAACTCAGAACTCCGTGAGTCCTCCCTAACCAGTCCCTAAGGTGGGGCCGAACGGCCTCCACTGTAGCGACCCCGGCGCTTGGATTCTCCAACCGCCTTTCCCACCCTTCTAGGACGATCGAGATACTGAGCTCCGCCCGCCGTGCCTCGATCTCTCGAGGCGTCGGGCGTTGCATCCTATCCGAACGATCCCTGCACCACCTATACAAGGCGGCGAGAGCCCTAGCCTCCAGGTCCCACGGAGGGGAGCCGGCAAGCAGGGTCGCGGCCTCGAACGACACCGTACAGTACCCCCGTATCGACCTAATCGACATCACCCTCTGCGGAGCCCGCAGAGCGGCGATGTTCCGTCTGGACAGATTGTCCGCCCAGACCGGAGCCCCGTAAAGAGCCATAGATCGAACGACCCCTAGGTACAGCTTCCGACAGGCCGTGTTCGGCCCCCTGACGTTAGGCAAGAGTCGCGCGAGTGCGCCGACCGTGCCCATCAGTCGAGGGGATAACTGTCGGAAGTGTTCGCCAAAGTCCCAACGACCGTCGAGAACGAGTCCGAGATATCTCATCGTCTTCCCGACGGGAATCCGGACTCCGGCGACTACGATGCCTAAATCTCTCGGTAGCGAAGTCCTAGGCCCGCGAAAACACAGAGCTTCGGACTTGTGCAATGCCACCTCGAGACCCAGACGCCTAATCCTTCCTACCACATGAGCGACGCCCGCAGTCATTCGAATTGCTGCGTCTCTGCATGACTCACCCCTCGCTAGAACCAGCGTATCGTCCGCGTAGCAGACGACGCTGACGCCAGAGATGGGCGTGCCCCGCAAGACCCAGTCGTATCCGATGTTCCATAGGAGAGGGCCGAGAACCGACCCCTGGGGAACACCGCATACCATTTCGCGCCTATGCCATTCCCGCTGAGCGGGATACACGACCGACCTGTGCGACAGGTAGGCGTCGACGACACGCCTGAGGTCCGAGGGTACCCGGTGATACCGGAGACCCTCTCGGATACAGTCCCACGGTAAGGTGTTGAACGCGTTGACGATGTCTAAAGACACCGCCAAGACGACCTTACCGCCGGCGACCGCCGCCTCCGCGTGACGCCTAACCCACATGATCGCATCTACAGTGGAGCGACCTCTGCGGAAACCGAACTGGTTCTCCGCCAGGTCCGGACCTACGCGCGTGAGATGGTCGACGAGGCGGTTTGCAACTACTCTTTCGAATAGCTTGCCCACCTCGTCGAGCAGCACGATGGGACGGAACGCAGACGGAGAGTCCGCCGGACGATCGGGCTTCTGGAGAAGCACGAGTTTCCCGGTTTTCCACGAGAGTGGAAACCGGCCCTGCCCTACGCAAAGTCTAAAGAGTCCTAGCACCCTATCCTCTACGAACTCCGAAGACAGCGACAACACCCACGCACGGCCCGGAATGCCGTCAGGACCCGGAGCGGTGGTTTTAGACCGGAGCCTGTCCACCGCCGACCTAAACTCGTCCCGAGTGATCTCGGGGGAGACGACCTCGTCGACCAGCGAGCCGCTTTCGACGGCCGGAGCCATCGTCGGCGGCGTAAACGGTTCCCTAGACGGAAACAGAGTGCTGACGACCTCCGCCAGGAAACCGGGCTCGAGGCTCTCGGTCACCGGGGGTGCCCTTTGGCGTAACTTGCCCCGCACGAGGCGGTAAGGACGACCCCACGGGTCCCGGTCGAGCGACTCGAGAAACTCCGCGTTAGCCTGGGCCTTGGCGAGCTCGATGGCTCTCCGGAGGACTCGTCTAGCGGCTCGGTAACCCTCGTAGAGTTCCGCCTCCCTAGCATCCGCAACGCCCTGCGTGCGGCGACGCCTTCGCCTGATCCTGGTGTACTGACGGCGCGCCGAGATACACTCACGCCGAAGCTGAGCGATCTCCGCACTCCACCAGTACACCTGGTTCTTGGCTGGTCTGGAACTGACTCTAGGCATCGCCGCGTCGCAGGCCTGCGACACTGCCTCTCGTAGCCGATCCGCCTCCCGGTCGACATCGGCATCGCTGGCAGGGGCTGGAACACCCCTGACCCAGTTCTGCACGATAGTCGCCTCGAGAAAAGCTTCACGGTCGAGACGCCCTAAGACCCAACGAGGACCACCACCGACAACCGAAGCGTTGCGGGCGGGAGAGCCCGAGTCGGCGGCGGAGACGTCGAACCGGATGTACCGGTGATCCGACAACGTCTCCACCTCCTCGAGAACTCTCCAGCCCCGGACACGGCGAGCGAGAGCCAGGCTAGCGAACGACACGTCCACTATGGATCCGCCCTGCTGACGCACGCACGTGTTGACGGAACCTCGATTGAGACACGAAAGACCCAACGATGCCGCCCACTCATCCAACAGATCGCCGCGCATGTCAGTGAACGGACAACCCCAACGCGCCGATTTGGCGTTGAAGTCACCGAGCACTAACACGGGGCGAGGGTGGCTACTCGCGACGACCCTCTGCAGATCTTGCAGGAGATCTTCGAAAGTGGCCACGTTCCAACGCGGGGGTGCGTAGACCCCGACCACGACAATCCCGCCTATACGCGCCGTCACGCGACCCACGCCTCTCGACACGTCGGCGAGAGGAGAGGACCCTGCGGCGGGGCGCGTAACTATGGCCACGGAGTCATCCACGTCGCCCACCCAGTCTTGATTGGGTGGAACGAAATAGGGCTCCGCCACCACGGCCACGCTGATCGACCACTCCGCCAGGCTCTGGGAAAACAAGTCCTGAGCTCTGGCGCAGTGGTTTAAATTCCCGTAGAGGATCTGGAGCGCCATTAAAAGGCGACGTCCATTCCCTCGTACGTTGGCTTTGTCGGTGCCTCATCGGCCGCCGACTCAGCCAGGGGTTTCGGGGAACGTTTTCCCCTCTTCCCCTTTCCTGATTTCCCCCCCTTCTTCCCCGAGGACGACGACGAAGACGACGAGGATTTCACCGAGCAGGCCTTACTGCCTACTCGGTGACCCGCTGCCTTGCCTGCGGCCGCGCAGATCGCGCAGTGCAGAGCAGCGGAACACTGTCCGGAGGTGTGGCCCTCCTGACTGCAGCGGAAACACATCCGACTGCAGTCTATTCCCGCCGGGCACTTTGCACCGACGTGGCCACCGCGGAGACACCGGAAACATCTCTGGGGACGGGGCGGGAGGACTTTCACCCTCGCCGACACCCACCCGACCAGAAGACGCCCGGCGTCCGCCAACCTCTTTGCAGTCGCCACGGGACAAGTGACGACCGCTGATCCCGTCCCGTCGTAGGCGGGACGCGGGCCAGCAGTCTTCACCTGGTCTGGGGAACAGTCCCCAGCCCTGACCACTGCGGCGATGAGCTTTTCCGCCGTGACTGTTTCATCGAGCCCTGAGATGCGCAGATCTGCGCACCTCGTGGGCCTGGTGACACGCACGACGTCAGCCGGTATCGCCTCCTTCACCTTGGCGGCTAGGACGTCCGCCTTGGGTCCGGTCTCCGCACCCGGCAACTCCAAGAGGATCGCTCCAGTCCTCGCCTTGCGGTACCTCAGCTCCTCGACGCCGAGGGAGCGGAGGTCGATTGCCGCCCACGCCTTGGACAGCACGTCCGTATAGGAGACCCCCTTACCCGCAGCCTCCGGCTGCAGTGTCAATACGACTGCAGTCGATTTGGCCTCGCGGAATTTGGGGGCCGCCCCTACAGGACGCGCCGCCTTGGCTGCTGCCCTCCTCGGCTTCCCCGCCGATCGGGGCTTCGCGGGCTTACCCCCTTTCCCCACCAACGTCCACTCGCCCGAGGAGGGCTTGGCGGACGCCAGTGTCTCACTGTACGTGAGAGGGGTAGGCTTGTTCGCCTTTGCAGGCGCCTTCTTAGCCTTCCGGCCACCCTTCTTCCCAGTCTTCCCGGCAGATTGCTGGGACGTTGGGAGTTTGGACGGCCCCGCCTCGGGAACAGAGGCTGCAGGCTTGGCCTTCCCGCTCCCCTTCTTCCCGGCGGGTTGCCGGGACGCAGGGAGCTTAGGTGGGCTCGCTTCAGGGGCCGACGCGTTGCCGGTCCCTGACGCAGCCCTCCCGTCGGCCGCGAGCGGAGGACGCAGACGCTTCTCCGGGAGAAGCCTGTCCTGCAGTCCCTCGAATCGCGCAGACCACATCGTGCTAAGGCGCGAAATGGACTCCTCGATCCGCGAGAGTCTGTCGTCCACTGTAGGGGGAGTTGCCGCCTGCCGCCTAGGCAGCGGTGGAAACTCCTCGCGGGCCGCCTTCTTCTGAGGCGGGGAGCGCGACGAGCCGCCTCCAACGCCGGAGGATGGGCACGCCACGGGGACGGGCCGGCGAGCCTCAGATTGGCCCGCCTTAAACTCCTCGAACTCCTTTCGGAGCCGAGCGAGCTCACCCGCCTGCTTGGCGTACTCCTCCTTCAGCTTAGAGTGGGCATCGTTCGCCCTCTCCAGCTCTTCGGAGGTGGTCCTCCTACCATACTCGACGGTGGCTTCCGCGATGGATGCCGCCGCCTCCTTAAGGGCACGTTGGAACGTGCCCTTTATGTGCCCCGACCTTTTGACAACGTCAAGAATGACGCTGACTTTGTCTTGCACGATCCGGCTCAGCTCGTGACCGAGCTGCTCCGGATGCACGGACTCCAGTTTCCTGAAAGTCCGCTCGCGCCTGATGCGGGACGCCACTTCCACGAGCTCCTCCTCAGCAGAGAGATGGAGCTCTTCCTCCTTGGTGTACTCGGCCACACCTGCCGCCCGGCCGACGTACTTACCTGTCGTCGAACGACGGCCCTTGCCCCTTTTGGGGGCGAGCGGGGACCGACTTCGATCGACCGACGGGCCGGACTCGGCGCCCGAGGACGACGAGTCCGACGTGATTCCAGGGCCAGACGAGCCGCCCTTCCTCTTCCGCCAGAATGGGCCGCGGATCTCATCCACGGACACCATTGTGGCACAGCTCCCGCCGCTGCTGACTGACAAGCAGTCAATCGACGGGTCCCTAACCAATCTAACTACCGGCAGTACGTTGCCCCCCCCAGAGAACGCGGGGCAGCCTAGACCAGAAGGTCCAGGGAGGGATTCTCCAGCGCCGGAGGCGCTGGTACCCTCCTGGGGTAGTTCTCTTGTTTGTAATGCCATATCATCATTAGGATCGGAAGTCCTTAAACATACCAAAGTTGTCGATTCCTGAACGACACCAACCAAATCGGAAGCAGAACCAAAGTCCGTTGTGAGCGCCTGAGTCGTTGTAGTAAGCAAATTTTCGCCCCCCCCAGAGAACGTGGGGCAGCCCGAGCTGGAAAGCTCGGAGAGGGATTCTCCAGCGCCGGGGGCGCTGGTACCCTCCTGGGGTAATAACTTTTTTAAATTTGCCATTACTCATACTTGCTAAATTCGTCAAGTTCGCAGTGCGCCTACCGGAACTGGAATGACCCACCAGCCCGCCAACCGCTATCTGGTACCAAGCCCTTGGTGCTCAGACTGAGCCCTCATCGGCCCTAGCCCAGTACTGAGTGCGCTGCTCACACGCCACACTCAGGAGTATTTGTTAGCAGCTCTCCAGCCATTTTTAACGACAGAAGTCGGTCAGACTCTCAGCCGTCGATCTCATTGACCGCCGTTGCCCAGGATATGCCACGTGGAGGCGGCCTGACTTCATACCCCATCGCGCGTTTCCCTGCCATCGCCATGACCCTTCAAGGTCTGGCACGCGTCTCTCTTCACCCGTAATCGATGGCTAAGTTCAAGCCTCGCGGTCTCTCCCTCTCATTCTTTAACGCGCGGAAATTAGCTCCGCAGCGTGAATTAGTCGCTAACTTTCTCCGCGATCGTCAAATAGACGTATTTCTCGTCCAGGAAACCTTTTTGAAGCCAAGTGATCGCAATCCCGGGATTGCGAATTATAATATAGTACGTAATGATAGGACCCCTGATAGGGGCGGTGGTACCCTTATTTATTATAAACGGTCACTCTATTGCTCGCCGTTACAAGCCCCGGAGCTTACCAATATGGAAGTTTCGGTATGTAGAATAGGTATGACTGGCCATCCGTCAATCGTACTCGTGTCTGCATACCTCCCCCCCAGCAAACGACCCTTAAGGTCAGACCTAGAGAAGCTTTTCGCATTAGGCGACTCAGTCATTATCGCCGGCGATCTCAATTGCGGGCATACCTTCTGGAACAGCTCGTGCGTTACGCCCAATGGGGCGGAACTCATGCGCTTAGTACGGAAGCTCGATTTTGAGGTCGTCGCGCCCTTAGAGCCCACCCATTTTCAACCGAACTGTCGCCCGTCGGTTCTAGATTTTGCTGTTTTGAAAGGAGTCTCGCTTCCTGTGCGTCTTATACAAGTCGTACACGAACTGGACTCCGACCACCGCCCAGTAGTTTTGATGTTAGGTCACACGGATGACTCTAATTCTAGCCCGCCAGTTGTAAAAGTCGCGGACTATTACAAGCTCGGCCGTTATTTAAAGGACCATCCGTCCACCCCCTCTCTCGGTAGGATCCCAGATGTACTGGATACGTCTGCGGACGCGGACCTCGCGATCGATGCTCTGGTTGAGCACCTCAAGATCGGCATCGAGGAGACCTCGAAAGAGGTGCAAGCGGCGAACGATCGCCGCTTTGTACTCCCCGATGACGTGAGAGCTCTGCTCACCCAGAAAAACGCCGCGACCCGCGCCCACGACACGTATCCGACTGAGGAGAATCGTGCGCGCTTGCGTTCTTTGCGTAGAGCGGTGAAAAGCCGCATAGATCAGATCCGTAATGAAAGGTGGGACAGCCTCTTAGGAGAGCTGAAACCTTCCCACCTCGCGTACTGGAAGCTCGCACGATCTATGAAGATGGACCGTACCATCGTTAACATGCCCCCCCTGGACAGAAATACGCAGGGTCTTCAACCCGCATTTGACGATATAGAAAAAGCCGAGTGCTTAGCCGATAGCCTCGAGCATCAATGCGCTCCCGTCACCGACAACATTGATATCGAACACATCTCTGTTGTCGAATCCTCTGTGAAGGACTCCCTCGCTCTTACTCCGGTTGTCCCCCTCTCACCTGTCACCTGTGACGAGGTTACGACTGCCATCAAGGGCCTTAAGCCCAGAAAGTCCCCCGGTCCCGACGGAATCAGGAACGAAGTCATCAAACTTCTTCCTCCGCCTCTGGTCGCGTTGCTGGTCTGCATCTTCAATGCGGCCATCAAGAACAACCACTTTCCAGCCGCCTGGAAAGCAGCTATAGTTATAGGGATACACAAACCTGGCAAAGACGCCAGGCAACCCGATAGTTACCGTCCAATCAGCCTACTTAACACCTTAGGTAAACTCTATGAGCGGATCCTTATGAACCGTCTCATAGAGGTGATAGAGGACAAAAATCTCTTGCCTCCCCAACAGTTTGGTTTCCGAGCCAGACACTCCTGTGCGCATCAGGTGCTCCGCCTCACGGAGTACGTACTCACTAATATTAATCACCCTGAATTTAATAAATCCTGGCATACGCTCGCAGTTTTCTTCGACGTTGCCAAAGCATTCGACAAGGTCTGGCACACGGGCCTCGTCTACAAACTCACTAGATTAGGTATCCCCGACACTCTGGTTAGAATCATACACGATTACCTCACCGATCGTAGTTTCCGCTATAGAGTAGAGAACGCTCTCTCTATAGCCCACCCCATACGCGCAGGAGTCCCCCAAGGTTCCATTCTGGCGCCTGTCCTCTTTAACCTCTACTTAGCGGACCTCCCTGATCTCGGAAGAGTTCAGCTAGGTCTATACGCGGATGACACAGTTATTTATTTCGCTTTTCGTAAGAAGAAAACGGTCTTGCGTAAATACGTCCAAGGCGCTGTCGACCAACTCAGCGCTTGGTATTTCAAATGGCGTCTCGCGATAAACCCGAGTAAGAGCGCCGCGTTATTATTCACTAGAAGTAGTAAACTCCGGAAAGACCCCCCCAAGCCCATACAGTACGCAGGTACTGAAATCCCATATAGCTCCGAAGTCAGGTACCTAGGAGTTCAGTTAGATGACAGACTCTCTTTCAAATCTCACATTAAGAAAGTGAAGCGCCAGACCTCCATGGTGCTAGGTCGTCTCTATCCGCTCTACAACAGCAAGAGCAAAATGGCACTCCGCCATAAGATTACCCTATACAAGATGGTGGTCAGACCCATCATCACGTATTGCGCACCTGTCTTCGGTCACATCACTCGTTCCCGTATGCACGCCTTACAAAGGATTCAGAATCGCTTTGTAAGGAAGGCAGTAGGTGCCCAATGGTTCGAGAGAACTGTGGATTTACACAGGGATCTCAACCTGCCCTCCATTAGGTCCGTTTTTAAGACCCAGTGTCGCGCATTCTACGAACGCGCAGAGACACACTCGAACCCCCTCATCGTGCGAGCCGTCTCGTACTTGCCAGGACGTAAGCCGCGTCGTATACGTCGGCCGCAGAGAATCTTATCGTGCCGCGACGATACCATAACCCGTAGTAATAGGATCTTTCCTCCTTTACCTCGTACGAATGCGTGCCAGCGCCCACGCCCGCGAAACCGCCGTTCCCGCCGCCGGGGACAGGCGGCTAACTTTGCTCCCGCACACACTCCGGGTCCCCCTCAGGCGGCGACCCAAGACGTGTCTCGTTCCCCAACTGGGGAGGCTCTTGACGTCGCCGCCAGCGCGATACAGTAACACTGCCCACGCATTGAGCAATTACACGCACAACACTCCATACACACTCATGCATAACATGCAAGGTACATAGGTCCTGTAAGGAACCTTTTTTTTTTTTATGTAAATAAAAATAAAGATTAGCTAGGATACAACTCGCGAGTGAGTTTTTGAATAACTCAGGTGACGGCCAAGCCGAGGTTCGTACCACTTTGGTAGCCCTTGAGTTAGTCACCTTTTTGCGGCTGAGTGCCTTCAGCACTCGCCCCCAAAGTTCGGTGAAGCTGTAAAGGCCCTTCCGGTCAACAGCATTAGCTAGGTCAAAAAAAAAAAAAAAAAAAAAAAAAAATGCACATATTTTGTGATGCGTCGACTCAGGCGATGTGTGCTGTGGCTTATTGGCGTTGGATAAATAATGGAATACGCACAGCGTTCATAACGAGTAAATGCAGGGTCGCGCCTTTAAAGCAAATATCAGTGCCGCGATTAGAGCTACAGGCGGCGCTTATAGGTGCGCGCCTGGCCGATGCAATCATACACTTGCACAAAATGAAACCGGAAAGTAGAACTTTCTGGAGCGATTCCATTACTGTGCTTCATTGGATTAGAAATAATTCACGAAATTATAAAATATTTGTCGCTCATCGTCTTGGCGAGATAGATGAACTGACAGCAATTAATGAATGGAGATATGTACCGACTAAACTAAACATCGCTGATGTGGCCACAAGGGATGCTTGCGACCTCAGTGTATTTAGAGGCGAATGGTTTTATGGGCCGTCATTTTTAGCCCAGGATGAAAAGTTATGGCCGCAGAACTTATCCATTCCAGTAATGAATGTAACAGATTTAGAACATGCATTAATTCTACAAAAGGTTTGTGTTGACTTACCAGCTATTCCTGACCCATTCCGTTTTTCTTCGTGGCTACGCCTATTGAAATCCATATGTTATATATTATTGTTTATTGATAAAAAAATTAAGAAACTTACCTGTGGCATCGATGGAGTTATGATGATGAAAGCCGAAAGGTTGCTAATAAAATATGCACAGGCGCAAAGTTTTCCTGATGATATTATAAACCTGAAAAGGAAAAATATATTAAGTAAAAAAAGTAAATTACTTACCTTGTCTCCAGTTTTAGACGAGTATGGAATACTTCGGGTCAGCGGTCGTATCGAAGCTGCGCATGATGTCTCTGAGGAAACAAAGTCTCCCGTTATCCTGGATGGTCGGCATTATATTACTCGATTGCTAGTTAAACATTTCCACGTTCGAGCTGCCCATGGCAATACGGAAACTGTAGTCAACGAGCTGAAACAAAGATATTGGATTATTCGCATCCGACCGACTGTGAAGCATGTAGCCATAGAATGTATGATATGCAGAATAAGAAAAGCGAAACCTCAAGTCCCGAGAATGGGTAATTTACCTCCTGGAAGGGTGGCTCACCATCAAAGACCATTTATGCATTGTGGTGTTGACCTTTTCGGACCTATTGAGGTGACTGTTGCTAGGCACCGTGAAAAACGGTATGGAGTTCTGTTTACATGCCTAACGGTAAGAGCAATTCATATCGAGATCGTGCCTTCTCTTACAACCGAATCTCTTATAATGGCACTTCGCAGGATGTCTTCAAGAAGAGGGTGGCCAGGTTACCTTTATTCCGATAATGGAACCAATTTGCGAGGGGCCAATATCGAGATTAAGAACTCTATTCGAGAACTTGATGAAGCTGACCTGAAAGCAACTGCTTGTAACTATGGAACTATCTGGACGTTTATTCCTCCCTGTAGTCCACACCGGGGTGGGGCGTGGGAACGTCTCATTAAAAGTGTTAAAACTACGCTGAAAGTAATTCTAAAAGAACGTGCACCGAGGGATGAAATTCTTATCACTCTGTTAGCAGAAGTTGAAAATATTGTCAACAGCAGGCCATTAAATCACGTGTCAGTTGAAGCTGGAACCAAAGAATCCTTGACGCCTAATCATTTCTTGATAGGAACGTCTTCAAACTTACCAATACTGGGTCTGTTCGATGATTCAGACTTAACTTTAAGAAAACAATGGCGTAAATCCCAGGCATTAGCTGATATGTTTTGGAGAAGGTGGGTGCAAGAAATTTTAGCAGAAATGATTCCTCGTAAAAATGGAACATTGATAAACAACATCCCTTAGCTATTGGTGATTTGGTTTTCATCGCTGATCCTGATGCTCCCCGCGGAACTTGGCCACGAGGTATTATAGAAACTATCTTTCCCGGCAAAGATGGCCGCGTTAGAGTAGTTGCAGTTCGCACAGCCACCGGTACCCTTAAGAGATCTGTTAGTCGTGTCGCTAAGATACCTATTGAGAATGAGTGCTGCCAAGGCAGCACTAGGGTGGGGAATGTGAGCGACACAAAGTAGAGATGCATGTATAGTTATAAGATGTATAGTATAGTACAAAGTCGAATAGTGCCACTCTTGTTTTTTGTGAGTTAGTGCAGTCGTCGCCCGGTAACTGAGTGCTCCGCTCTGCTTTTGTTCGCGATAAGTTTAATTATTGACAATGGGTAACAAAAAATACCGCACTTTGGATGGCTTCGTTATACTTCGGTCTCATGCACGTGTAGAACGATGGCGGATAAAGCAAAAATGTGTCAAGGATAGGGAGATAGTAGGATAGTCAGGATAACGACGTTATTAACTGTATGATTAGCTTTAAAAAATGTATTACGACAAAAATAAAATAAATTATTTGAAATATCTTGCTTTTAAAAACAAAACAATTATTATAAAAATTATTAACGTGATTAAAAACAAAAACATAGGTATATTAGCGACTTTCCGGTACTTTACGCCACATCATTGTGACTTTCAGGTAAAATGGTCACTTGGTTACGTAACGTTTTACCTGGGGGGAGGGGTCAAAAATTTCCAAAAATTGCGTTAAGTTATACTTGAACGCTCCCAAATTCAGGCACAGCTGTGAGCAGACAGCTAGTAATAAATAAAATTAAAGTGTCTGTGTAATGTCAAAATATTTTTGTTACTAAATAGATATGAATGTATACATGATACCTATACTAAAAATACAATTTTTAAAATTTTTGTCTATCTGTCTGATTGATCTGGCTAATCTCTGGAACGGCTGAAACGATATAAAGGGATTTTTGGCAGATAGCTAAATTGGCTATCTTTTTTTTGGAAAGTGGTTCCGCGTAAAAAATTTAAACTCATCAAGATTGCGAACAAAGTCCAGTTTGGTTTAATGGTTAGTTTTACTGAGAAGTGTTTGAATTTGTAAGAAGCTTTCTGTTAATATCGAAAATAATCTAGGGCCTTTATAAATAATGGGATACATATTTTTTCACTTATTGTTTAAAATTATATTACACAGTGAATAATTGAACGAAATAGAAAAAATATTACGCGTGCGGAGCTGCGGGAACAGCTAGTAATATAAGAATAATAAAAAATTGAGTGCGAGTTAACCAGCGGTAGAAAATAAACTTCGTTTTAGTGACATCTAGTTTGTTTATTTTGTACTAAAATAGAAACGTGTTACAGTTAAATAGCATATTATTTAGTGACATCTGTTTTGTTAATGATGGAACTGTAGCCTCTTTTTCGTTACATAAAATGCAATTCACACCGTCTCAAATTTTACTTTAAAGATTTATTTTTTTTTCTAACTAGCTAACGCTGTTGACCAGAGGGGCCTATACAGCCTCACCGTGACTTTGGAGGCGAGTGCTGACGGAACTCAGCCGCAAAAAGACACTAGCACTAGCGATATGTAGTAGCGGGTTTTTGTCATAACCGAAACTAACAGCTATTTGTTTTGAATAGCAGCTTCGAAAAATATTTATTACTAGTAGGCAGCTTCCTATCTCCTAATGATAACCCAAAGTAAACAGTTTTATCGTTTACCTATTACAAAAAAATAAATGGTTATTTACGAAACTGTTTTAAACTAGTTTATTTTTTTACACGGAATACGCTCACTGTTTTGACGACAATCTCATGTGATGTTAAGTGACGATGTGGTCCAGGACGGTAAACATACTAATTCTAGAGCTGCTGGTTCTCAGGTGATCATGTCGGAACACACTTATTAGTATTTGGCGACAGGTTTTCAAACTTGGTGGTAGCGTATTAGAAAATGCCCTATCACCATGCTATGGTTTCCTCTCGATGTTTTGCTTCACCGAAAGCTCAGGCCGATTTTAGAGTCGGATAGGTGGGGATCGAACCCGCATCGATTGACGGGGAATCCGACCGCAATACCCGCTGCACCATCATTGCTTTAAAATCTAATTAAATAGGTTAGATAGGATGTGCATTTAATGTTAATCAAAATTGCCCTTTACAACATATTAAAATGAATATCTAAAGAAGATATCAGAGATATAGATAATAAAATGGCGCGTACCGTTGGAAATTATAAAATGTTTTTACCAGAAAATGTATATTTAACAATACGACACGCTACCATAATTACCTTTTTGTTTGTTTGTGTTTTTTTTTTAATCTAGCTAATGCTGTTGACCAGAAGGGCCTTAACAGCTTCACCGAACTTTGGGGCGAGTGCTGAAGGCACTCAGCCGCAAAAGGTGACTAGGTCACCAAAATAGTACGAACCTCGGCTTGGCCGTCACCTTAGCTTGCAAACTCTCTCGCGAGTTGTGTACTAGCTATCCCTACATTTTTTATTCTTAATAATAAAAAATAAAAAAAGGTTCCTTACAGGACCCATGTAGCTGCGTGTTGTGTGCAGGAGTGTATATTCAGTGTTGTGCGTGCAATGCTCAATGTATGGACAGTGGCCAGTGCCACAGTTATCGCGATACAGTTATCGCGCTAGCGGCGACGTAAAGAGCCTCCCCAGTTGGGGAACGAGACACGTCTTGGGTCGCCGCCTGAGGGGGACTCGGAGAGTGTGCGGGAGCAAAATTAGCCGCCTGTCCCCGGCGGCGGGAGGAAACAGCGAAAAATTAATTCCAGATAACCCTTTCACCGAAGACTATTAGATTGTTTTTCTTGTCTTTGCATTTAATTACTCTCTCTCACTTGATTAGAAATTCATTGTATATAAGGGCTTATTGGTGTAATAAATGCTGTTATGGTACGCCAGTCCTATGTAATGACACCCGTGATATGCATAGCTGGACCTTCTAAATCCCCGCCACATGCTTGACCAGACTGTTTACATTCTGGGTCTACGCACAAAGCCGGACACAACCTTCCCATCAATGGAATGTCCAATGGAATCACCAGTCTAGATAAATTTATAATGGTTTTTGTAATTGTAATGCATTGAACAACTTGTATACTCTATCAAACGCTTGACTGTAGCCCGCTATGAAAACTTATAACCTACAAGAACAAGAAGATAACGATTATCGCGATATTTATTTAGCACGCGAAATGCTAAGTATATTTAGCACGCAATAAATGTTCCTATAACATACTCGTAGTCATTGGTCCTGCCTTATTTTGAAGTTTGTGTCACCTTAATCGTACTTTTGTCTAAAACGATACCGCTGTGTAGTTCATTTAGAATGTAAGGCAAACACGTTTTCTCAAAGGATACCACACGGAGTAGACCATGGTTTAAATTCTTACGCTTCAAAATAAGTTATTAACGCGGTAAAAGGCAGAAAAGAATAAAAAGTTTACAATTTATAGAAGTTTTCAAAGTGTGTGTTTTTCTCTCATTCTACTGAGCGTCCTAACTACTCGCCCCAAAGAGAATCTGTGCATCTTTGAGCCAACGATAAAAGACACAGATATGTCATTGCAAAAGTTTTCTCTAGAATTTTCTACGATTCATAATTTATTTGAATACAATTTTTTTGGCTTGTTGATAACAAAATATATTGCTTTTAATTTTTCCATAAAAGCATAATTAGGAAATATAATATATAAACCTCACTTTAGGATTAGAAAATGTTAAAGGAAAGTGACTTTGTTATTAATAAGTATAGATAGATATCTTAGTCATAAACATTTTTTTATATTAAATTAACTATATCAAGTTTTCTACCTATGTATTCATTATTAACATTTTATCTTTATTCATTTATTTTATACTAGCTGTGCCCGCAACTTCGTCCTCGTAGAATAGTGACTTTGGGCAGCATTTTTTGGATGTATCTTTTAGTTTATTTTGGATTATAATCACTGTCGTTACATCGTATAGCCATTGGGGAACATAGCATAGCAAGCCACATAAAGCTGACCGTGCGGAAAACAGCTAATACTTAGATCCACATCCACATCCACAACTTTTAGCGTCTGACCATGGGCTTTATTAATTGTCATCGCGAAACTGGTCATAAGCTCACTGGAAACTGGACTCGTTTAAAACTAAACGGAAAATTGTTTGGAATTAGAGGAACCCGAGGAATAAATATACCTGTTAAAATCTCTGCTTCTATCAGGTTTCTCAGGATCGGAAATTTAAAAATGAAAATTTCACTTAATGTATGTTTCACTTGTGTGTTAATTAATCGAAAATTACTAAATTGTTTTTTAAACATAAAATTTAAATATAAAAATTAAGAACTTGTATAAACTTGTATTTACAGTTTAACTAATAAGACGTAAACACGTCGACTAACATGAAAACAAATTAACCTATGCTGTATACATACAATATGTATTTACAAACCCTAAAATATAAATAAATGAAATATGCAAACAGTCAGTGTTATCGAATGCAACGAAAAGCGGCCCGGCTTTAGGCGTACTTTATATATACATATATAAACAACCCATAGTGCCAGCCTAACCTGAACCCTATTTCATATGAAAGATGATATAAATCTGAGGTCAACTTAAATTGGAGATTAAAGTTTCCGAAACTGATCATTTTTAACTTCTATTTATTATCATATTATTATTATTATATAATCATACTTTTAT
This sequence comes from Samia ricini, assembly GCA_014132275.2. Lineage (NCBI taxonomy): Eukaryota > Metazoa > Arthropoda > Insecta > Lepidoptera > Saturniidae > Samia > Samia ricini. The sequence goes on from AP028167.1 coordinate 6,780,452, forward strand.
ATAGACCATTATTATGGACTTTAGTAAAGTTTCAGTCAATGCATCTGAACTGAGAAAGAATTTAGATAGAATAAATGTTCGACGTGATTCTTTAAATTGACATAACTTTTTTATTTATGTACCGATTGACATGAAACAAACACTAAATGTTAAGTGAAGCTTACTACAATATACTAGTGGAAACTACATCTAAATCGGATAAGCCGTTTCTGAGATTAGCGTGCACAAACGCACAGACAAACAGACAAAAATTTTAAGAATCATTGTTTTGGGTGCTATTTGCGTTTATAAAGGTACTAATAATATTTTTTCTCATATATCTTCCATGTACAGACAGCGATCCGTTACATTTTTATTATATGTATAGATTTATTACCCAATAAAATCGACAATAAAATAACAAGTCGTAAATCAGAATAAATCTGTGTTCAGTACAACCCAAAATGCGAACTATTTTCTTGTATATCATTTTAATCAAGTGCGTGGAGAGTAAACCTCCACTCCGTATTATCGGCGGGAGAGATGCTGAAAATGATGAATATCCATTTGTTGTAAGATTAGAATTACATGAGTCCGTCACTAAAGATGATAAAACTAAAGCGGTCAAGACTGACCATGTTTGCTCAGGTAGTGTTGTATCGCCTAGTTGGACAATAAGCGCCTCGCACTGTTTCCATTTTTTGCGTACAGTTATAGACGTTTCAAAGGCTAATAGTGGCAGTCTGTGGCCATATTCTTACGAAAACTATAACCTCGTCATCAGATACGGGTCAGTGAATGCCACAACAACAGAGAAGAACACTTTCTTTAGAATCGATTATTATGTTAAACACCCTGCATTCAGAATTGTAACTTATCGGAACGATTCTAAAGTGGAAAACGACTTGGCACTTGTTCATCATCAACCAATTTCATTGACGCGATACGCAAAAGTGGCCGGTCTTGATTTCACTTCACTCTCAGGTCATGAAGTTACTATAGCAGGTTACGGATTTATGTATGATAGTAATGACGTATTGATCAAGACATTACAACTATTAAAACCATTACAAGTTTTATCTGGTGTGGTGATACGATGCCCTCCAAACAAATTGTTGTACCCAGCTCTATGCATAGCCCGGCTATGTGAACAGTTGACAAGCTCGACGTGTAATGGAGATTCAGGTGGTCCCGTGTTCCATTCTGCGGGCATTGTTAGTATTATAACAAAAGGTTTACATTGCGGTGGAATAAAACCCGGAATACCTAATAAAGTAATAGCCTACACTACTCCGTTAAGTCCTTACCTAAAGTGGATTGCCGGTCACGTAAAAGATAACAACATAGAAAATATTACAATTGGCAGTCAGTGGGGATTGCCGACAGAAGTAAAAACTTAAAATTGTGAGATGACACTGTTTGTTTTTTTATTGTCATATTAATAATATTGTAGTGTATTTAAAACTCAAATAGTATGTCAAATAAAAAACTATATTTTTTATATATTTTTGGGTAGTGCGGACAACAATTGTCATTGTTTATTGAATTTGTTAAGCTAACAGGGGTACTCTTTAAGTATTATCTTTTACTGCTTGTACTGTTTAAGGCCGGATACTGCATGCCGCGTACCACAACAGTACCGCTGTAGTCTCTTAGGGTTGGCAAGCTTGCCCATGCAGTTTTTAAATATTAATTTACAATTATTGTATTCCCTTCTCGCACTATATACGATTTTGTCAATCATCTTCACTTCTCAGACTTATCATCAACACAGCGTTAATCTTACTTTATGCTTCAATTGCCAAAGCCAGCACTCGGTACCATACCCAAGGCTAGGGACCAGCACTCCTTGATGCACAGACTAACGGGCCTTTTCAGTAACCTACTTTCTGGCTGCACATGAAGTTACGTGGAGCACAAGGAATAAATCTATAACCTAAGATTGCGCTGAGTATAGATTGAGATAAGCTAAGGGTGAGATAAGACTAAGAAGGCTTTATACATTTCAAACAAATCATTACATCAAAGCCAAGACGATATCACAATAAATCTCTGTTCAACATAAATCGGGATGGTTCTTATTGCGGCGAGTGCCTTTAGTACTCGCTCACAAAGTTACGATGAAGTTGTAAAGGCCCTTCCTGCAAACAGCATTAGCTAGGTTAGAAAAAAAAATTAAATAAATCAGGATGTAACGCCTTTGGCTGTATTTCATTATAATAAAGTGCATCGAGAGTAAAGCTCCATTACGTATTAACGACGGGAGAGATGCTGTAAATGACGAATGTCCATATTTACATTACAACATTTACAAGTAACTATGAAAATAATAGAACAATAGTAAGGATTAGAACTTTGATCGCGGGCAGTGTGCTCACACCTGTTTGGACTGTATCAGCTGCACATTGCTTCAAGCCCGATATTATAGAAATAAACAAAGTTATCTTCTATATTGCATATGGACCAATAAACGCCACAGCTGCCATCAAGTACGATCGATACCACGATCGATACGATCGATACATAAACCACCACGTATACCGATTCCTAAGAATAAGAAATGATATATATTTGTCAATGATGTAGCGTTCAATGTAGCGTGTTAAAACAATACGCAAAAGTGCCTGGTCTCGAGTTCACACCATTCATAGGTCATAGGTAGAAGTTATCTTAGCTGGTTAAGGACTAAATAATAATAGTGAAGGCGAATTGTTCGGTTCTTTAGTAATACAAAAGCCACAAGTTCTGGCTGGTGCTGTGGTATAATTTGCAATAGATAAAGTATTCTACTCGGCTCTTTGTATAGCCAGACAGTGTAGGACAAGTGATCGATAATTCGTGTAGGTTCACTGTTGGATCCTGCGGGTATTGTCGCTGTAATATCGAAAGGACTTCAATGTCAAACGGTTGTAAGGTTAAAATCGGTTATAACGGTTTCCTATACTACACTTTTAAGTCCAATGGATTTTCAGCCACATAACACAGAGGCACTAACCTCAACGGTAAACAATCTGATAATTTTTGCTAATCTGAATAAAGTGGAGTTTTCAAAAGCTATAACTTAAAGCGTATTATTATCTTAGAGAGTCGTAGAGTATGTATTATGTAGATAGGTCCTTATAATACAATAGTTTACGTAATATATTTTATTGCGTATATATTTGTATATGATTTGTAACGACCAATAATTTTCTATTTTGGTATAGTACGACTATTGTACTTTTGAACACAAAAGAAACTTCATTTTTATTCGTAACATTTAAACGGTACATTAAATTTTAATATAAATCTTTGAATTAGGTTATTGTTTTTAACTGTATGTCCTATATTCTCTGCATTTGAATGCGATCAAGAAGTTGAAATAATTTTCTGTTTTTCTTTTGTTTCCTTTTTACAGCTAATAACAAATAAACGTTAAATTCGACTATAACATATCAAATCGTAAATCAAACACATAATCACAAAAAATCTCTGTTCGGTATAAAATTAAGATGTGAAAGATTTTCTAGTATTTTATCTTAATCAAGTGCATCGAGAACAAACCTCCATTCCGCATTATCGGTGGGAGAGATGCTGCAAGTGATGAACATCCATATGTCGTAAGATTACAAATACATTTACCCGTAAATAAAAACGACAACAGTACATTAGTAAACGTTAAATCATCTTGCACGCGCAGTGTACTTACACCTGTTTGGACTGTATCCGCTGCACACTACTTCCATATAAACGCTTGAATACACAACGGTACAATTAAAATTGACATCATGAGAGCACATATGACAATATGACTTCGTGATTGGGTCCGGTAGAATGAAAGCCAAACAACCATACAAGGATTCCTAAAGCCGAGTCGGCTGTTTTTTAAAACACCATGCGTTCAAACTTCAGATTCTTTCAAATAACAGAGCACATAACGACGCGGGACTTGTTCATCATCAACTGATTATATTGAAGCGATATGCAAAAGAAGCCGGCCTAGACTTCTCTTCACTTGTAGGCCATGATATCTTGGCGGGTTACGGACTTACACATGAAAAGTCACGGTGACTCGTTTAGTACGTTCGTACTACAAATGTTTCCTAGTGTCGTGGTACAATGTTTACCGGTCAAGTGGATGTCTCCGGATCTATGCACAGCGCGAGAATGCGGACTAGCTGTCAGTAATAATTTAGTGGTGACTGAGGAGGTTCGGTGCGCCATCCCGCGCGTGTCGTCGGTGTCATATGAAATGGTATGGTTTGTTAGAAGCAAACATTGAATCCGTCGATCTATCGTTCCATAATACACAATGAGCCCTTACAAACTGTGGATTTATGACCTCATAAGAGAGACCAGGTAACTCAATGCCAAACAGAACGGATCAATAATCCTTTTGAATGAAATTGCATTTCATGGTTATTACAAAGACTTCTGATGAACGGATTTACAGAATACAGAATTTATATTTTACATGATTTATTATTTTCTAGTTTTGATTCTATTGCATTTTTCTCGTTCATTATTAACGGTACTCGTTCAGATAATGGTATCAACATCAGTTATTAACGTGTCTGTGAAGTTTTATAGCTGCAGTTGTACCGGCGCTATTTGTTATAGTCATAACAAGAGTTGTACTGGTTACGAACAAGCTTGTGTTACCTAAATTGTGTCCCAGACGATGCAGCGAGGTTCATACACTATAGCAGGCTCTTTCCAACGGTGATTCTATACTCTCTATCTACGTAACAAATAAGATAAGGTAATGTAATTTTTTTAAGTTTTTTTCGCGTTACCTTTGGTTTTTTTTTTTTTTTAAACCAGAGTCTTAAGTTATCCATCCATTCAACCGAATGGCGTCCACTGCTTGACATAGGGTTTCTCTAAACATTTCCAAGATGACCGGTCTTGTGTCACTCGCATCCAGCGGATTCCCGCTACCTTCACCAGGTTGTCGATCCACCTGGTGGAGGGTCTACCCACGCTGCGTCTTCCAGTACGCGGCAGCCATTCGAGAACCTGTTGGCATCGGTGACACGAGCAATGTGCCCAGCATATTGTCACTTAAATTTGGCAATTCTTCAGCCAATGTCGGTTACTTTGGTTCTTCTGCGGATCTCCTCATTTCTGACTCTATAACGCAGGGAGACTCGGAGCATAGCCATCTAAATTGTCCTTTAGGTAACTTTGAGGTTTCTAATTAGGCCCATTGAACGCGACCTTTAGTTATAGTCGTTTGTAAACTAATTCTACTTTATTCAGTTTAGCAAGAACTTTTAGACTGTTGTGTTTGTCATTGAGTTTAATCACTCTTTGTTATGTGGTCAGAAATCCATTCTAAGTAAGGACTTAAAGGTGTAATAAAGACCATTGGTCTAACAGATTTCACCCGTAATGCCGCTTGACACATTAATGCTTTTGATATAATGCCGAAAATACCCGCAGGATGCACCGCCGGACCCCCTGAGTCACCACTACACGAATTACCAATGACCTGTCCACACTGTCTAGCTATACACAGAGCCGGATACATCACTCTATCTGGTAGACAATGTACCACAGCACCAGTGAGAACTTGTAGTGGCTTTCCTAGTTCTAAAGTATCAAATAATTCGCCTTCGCTATTATTAGTTAGCCCGTAACCATCTAAGATAACTTCGTGACCTATGATTGAAGTGAAATCGAGACCAGCCACTTTTGAGTAATGTTTTAACACAACAGATTGATGGCGAACGAGGGCCACATCGTTAGCCAAATACACGCCATTTCTTATTCCTAGGATTTGAAATGCGGGGTGTTTTATATAATAATCGATTCTACTGAATGCACTAGCGTCTGTAACTGTGGAATTTATTGTTCCATGTGCAACATATAAGGAATGTTTGCTAATTTTTTCAATATCGGAGTCAAAGCAATGTGCAGCGGATACAGTCCAAACTGGTGTGAGCACACTCCCCGTACATAAGGGTATGACCCTTACTATTGTACTATTATCTTCTTTAGTTACAGGTAAAAGCATTTGTAATCTTACGACATATGGAAATTCGTCATTTGCAGCGTCTCTCCCGCCGATAATACGCAGTGGAGGTTTACTCTCCATGCACTTGATTAAAATAAAATACAGCCAAAGGTTTTGCATCTTGTTTTATGTCGAACAGAGATTTATTGTGATTTCGTGTTTGATTTACGATTTGATATTTTATTGACAATTATATTGGGTAATAAATATAAAATAAATGGATGAAGATAAAAATGTTATTATTGTATACGTAGGTAAAAAACTTGTTACAGTTAATTTGTTGATACAGTAGTCTTTCTATTTGTAGATGTTCCGGAATAGTAAAAATCTGTTTTTCAGCATCCGTGATTGTGGTCATGCAGATCACATTTGTTTTCGGATCTTCACTTGCTTATACCAAAAATTCAAATTTTAACTTTGACATTTTTGTCAATAGAAATGTTGTTTTGAAATGAGTTATGTGGTTGAGGTAATAAGTATTTATCGAAACAGCAAGCTTAATAGTTGCTCTGTAATAAAAAGAATTCACTATATTATATACAATGTTACATTAAATATATATACACAATATAACTCCTTCTTAATAAACTTACTAATTACATAATATATTTTACGCACCTATAATAAAGAGAAACACCATTTAAAGCTATTGCTTCACTTTATTTCTTTAAACTAAATTTTTTATATTTATTTATTTCTTATTAGGTTTTGATTGTAATGACATCTCATAAACATTTTTTTACATATAATTTCTTTCTCAGTCAACTGTCGATAAAACAGAGTTTAAAAGAAATTACATACTCCAAATAAAAGGAGTGTTTATAAGCGGGGAATTGAAATGAAGGTTTTAATAACCTTATATAATATGTATATCCGCGGGATCCGCTGTAACAATTGGGATGAAACTTTGCATATAGTTAAAGCTTTATTTTCCAAAAGTATCTAGATTCATATTTTTTTGAAAATTACAACCACACTGTTATATTTAACATTTTTGTTTTGATTTAATTACATAATAACAGAGGGCAGTGACCTACACGGGATTATTTTTGCAAATGGTCGACAGTTGCTAGGCAACAACAGAGGTCAATAAATAACATTATAAATTATAATGTTACATTACATTTTTAATTCTTATTATTCAATATGTAGTTGGTTTATATTACTAAAGATAGATTATAAATTGATTTAAAAAGTTTATTTGATTACAATTGATTATTTGTACCTCCAAGAAATGACCACAGAACGAAATAGAGATCTATCTCTTAGTAGTTTTAATATATATTTTTTTAAACTTTGTGTGAATTTTATTTTTATTTTGTTCCATTTTTATTAAACTGCCTTATGTTACTTTTTAATTTCAAATAATAGATAAGGCAGAGTGCTACATCGTTAATGACGTCTTTTGAAAAGTGACTGTATAATCATGTTAGTTACTCAGCTATAGAGGACTAATTGTTACTTTAAAATGTTCGCTTGTTCATGTCTTCTTTTTTATATATTTGTACTGTTAATAGCTAAAGCGTTGGATGTAATCTTATCGAAGGGTAAGTACTATGTGTACAAGAATACACCCTTTGTAAACTTTCGCGTTTTGCACTTATATTTTATTAATGTGTCGGGTCTAAAATGCGCACTTACTTTGTTATTTTCTCGACGTTTCGGCCCGGTTAAACAGCCCGTGGTCACGAGACGACTGAGGTGTTTTGCGGTGTCTTCGTCAGCAGCGTAATTTTGGGAAACTACCCTCAGGTGTTTATGGTCATTAAGAAATTTTTGGCCAAAAATCCTCTCCATAGATCGTTTTTACTTTCCTTTCCATAAAACATATGAAATAAAAACCAGATCGAGTTTATTTTTAGCTCTTCTCGATAGCTGGGCCTAAATTTAATAAAGCATATTTGAATTTGATAAGATACATAAACTGAAGCATGTTAAAATACGTAAATTGGTACAAGTTCTTAAAATACCGAGCTAAGTTTCGGTCACCCAGTTACTAATAATTGAAACAATATATTTTTCATTAATTTCTATGGCTTTAATGTGGTTTTTAAGGCGCTGTTAGTATGTGGCACTATATTAATTGTGAAATCTATATAGCGTTTTCGACCTTACATCAATTTTAGTTTAGCTACGAGTTACTCAGCGAAAATACGCGTGGAAAATAACACTTTGTAACGCTCGTAAGCAGAAACTATTGATTTTATTTAAAAAAAAATGTTAGGGGGCATAAATTGTAGAAAATTTTCTCAGTATATTATTTTACATAGATGTTTTTATTGTAAAATCACTCGCAAAAAGAATATATCGTCAAAAAACTGCTTTTAGGGGCCATTTTTCTCACATGAGGGCGCGAACGCCAAAGATAGAAAGTGTAAATTTCAAAAGAGCACATCAAAATCAAATTTACCTATCCTCAAAACTCCCGGAAAACAGGATGGTTCGAAGCACCCCGGTGACCGTCGCGGCTCTGGGAGAACCCAAACCCGAGGCGTAATATTTTTAGGCTCAGCCTAAGAAGATTCACCCGCCACCGCCCGTCATGGCCCAGGACAAGTCGTCCTCCCCTGGGCGGTTGACCACTGGTCAATGCTTCTCTTCGGAGAGGTGTGTGGGGAGAGAGCCTGTGGGTCAGGCATCGGCATTCTCCCCCCATCCCCAACGGGCTAAGTATGATGCACGCGTAAGATATACAGACAGTTGAAATGAATAAACTATTGGAAAACCTTGTGCTTTTCTTAATGAATTTAAATAATGAAATAAAATGAAGATATAGTAAAGATAAAGTAATAATAATATAATGAATATTACAAAAATAAATTATTTTAAATTTTTTTTTTTTTTTTTTTTTTTTTTTTTTTTTTTTTTTTTTTTTTTTTTTTTTTTTTTTTTTTTTTTTTTTTTTGACCTAGCTAATGCTGTTGACCGGAAGGGCCTTTACAGCTTCACCGAACTTTGGGGGCGAGTGCTGAAGGCACTCGCCGCAATAAGGTGACTAGCTCAAGGGCTACCAAAGTGGTACGAACCTCGGCTTGGCCGTCACCTGAGTACTCAAGACTCACTCGCGAGTTGTATCCTAGCTATCCCTACATTTTTTATATTAATATAAAAAAAAAAAAAAAAAAGGTTCCTTACAGGACCTATGTACCTTGCATGTTATGCATGAGTGTGTATGGAGTGTTGTGCGTGTAATTGCTCAATGCGTGGGCAGTGTCACTGTATCGCGCTGGCGGCGACGTCAAGAGCCTCCCCAGTTGGGGAACGAGACACGTCTTGGGTCGCCGCCTGAGGGGGACCCGGAGTGTGTGCGGGAGCAAAGTTAGCCGCTTGTCCCCGGCGGCGGGAACGGCGGTTTCGCGGGCGTGGGCGCTGGCACGCATTTGTACGAGGTAAAGGAGGAAAGATCCTATTACTACGAGTTATGGTATCGTCGCGACACGATAAGATCCTTTGCGGCCGACGTATACGACGCGGCTTACGTCCTGGCAAGTACGAGACGGCTCGCACGATGAGGGGGTTCGAGTGTGTCTCTGCGCGTTCGAAGAAAGCGCGACACTGGGTCTTGAAAACGGACCTAATGGAGGGCAGGTTGAGATCCCTGTGTAAATCCACAGTTCTCTCGAACCATTGGGCACCTACTGCCTTCCTTACAAAGCGATTCTGAATCCTTTGTAAGGCGTGCATGCGTGAACGAGTGATGTGACCGAAGACAGGTGCGCAATACGTGATGATGGGTCTGACCACCATCTTGTATAGGGTAATCTTATGGCGGAGTGCCATTTTTGCTCTTGCTGTTGTAGAGCGGATAGAGACGACCTAGCACCATGGAGGTCTGGCGCTTCACTTTCTTTATGTGAGATTTGAAAGAGAGTCTGTCATCTAATTGAACTCCTAGGTACCTGACTTCGGAGCTGTATGGGATTTCAGTACCCGCGTACTGTATGGGCTTGGGGGGGTCTTCCCTAAGTTTTCGGCTTCTAGTGAATAATAACGCGGCGCTCTTACTCGGGTTTATCGCGAGACGCCATTTGAAATACCAAGCGCTGAGTTGGTCGACAGCGTCTTGGACGTATTTACGTAAAACTCTTTTCTTACGAAAAGCGAAATATATGACGGTGTCGTCCGCGTATAGACCTAACTGAACTCTTCCGAGATCAGGGAGGTCCGCTAAGTATAGGTTAAAGAGGACAGGCGCCAGAATGGAACCTTGGGGGACTCCTGCGCGTATGGGGTGGGCTATAGAGAGAGCGCTCTCTACTCTATAGCGGAAACTACGATCGGTGAGGTAATCGTGTATGATTCTGACTAGGGTGTCGGGGATACCTAATCTAGTGAGCTTGTAGACGAGGCCCGTGTGCCAGACCTTGTCGAATGCTTTGGCAACGTCGAAGAAAACTGCGAGCGTATGCCAGGATTTATTAAACTGAGGGTGATTAATATTGGTGAGTACGTACTCCGTGAGGCGGAGCACCTGATGCGCACAGGAGTGTCTGGCTCGGAAACCAAACTGTTGGGGAGGCAAGAGATTTTTGTCCTCTATCACCTCTATGAGACGGTTCATAAGGATCCGCTCATAGAGTTTGCCTAAAGTGTTAAGCAGGCTAATTGGACGGTAGCTATCGGGTTGCCTGGCGTCTTTGCCAGGTTTGTGTATCCCTATAACTATAGCTGCTTTCCAGGCGGCTGGAAAGTGGTTGTTTTTGATGGCCGCATTGAAGATGCAGACCAGCAACGCGACCAGAGGCGGAGGAAGAAGTTTGATGACTTCGTTCCTGATTCCGTCGGGACCGGGGGACTTTCTGGGCTTAAGGCCCTTGATGGCAGTCGTAACCTCGTCACAGGTGACAGGTGAGAGGGGGACAACCGGAGTAAGAGCGAGGGAGTCCTTCACAGAGGATTCGACAACAGAGATGTGTTCGATATCAATGTTGTCGGTGACGGGAGCGCATTGATGCTCGAGGCTATCGGCTAAGCACTCGGCTTTTTCGATATCGTCAAATGCGGGTTGAAGACCCTGCGTATTTCTGTCCAGGGGGGGCATGTTAACGATGGTACGGTCCATCTTCATAGATCGTGCGAGCTTCCAGTACGCGAGGTGGGAAGGTTTCAGCTCTCCTAAGAGGCTGTCCCACCTTTCATTACGGATCTGATCTATGCGGCTTTTCACCGCTCTACGCAAAGAACGCAAGCGCGCACGATTCTCCTCAGTCGGATACGTGTCGTGGGCGCGGGTCGCGGCGTTTTTCTGGGTGAGCAGAGCTCTCACGTCATCGGGGAGTACAAAGCGGCGATCGTTCGCCGCTTGCACCTCTTTCGAGGTCTCCTCGATGCCGATCTTGAGGTGCTCAACCAGAGCATCGATCGCGAGGTCCGCGTCCGCAGACGTATCCAGTACATCTGGGATCCTATCGAGAGAGGGGGTGGACGGATGGTCCTTTAAATAACGGCCGAGCTTGTAATAGTCCGCGACTTTTACAACTGGCGGGCTAGAATTAGAGTCATCCGTGTGACCTAACATCAAAACTACTGGGCGGTGGTCGGAGTCGAGTTCGTGTACGACTTGTATAAGACGCACAGGAAGCGAGACTCCTTTCAGAACAGCAAAATCTAGAACCGACGGGCGACAGTTCGGTTGAAAATGGGTGGGCTCTAAGGGCGCGACGACCTCAAAATCGAGCTTCCGTACTAAGCGCATGAGTTCCGCCCCATTGGGCGTAACGCACGAGCTGTTCCAGAAGGTGTGCCCGCAATTGAGATCGCCGGCGATAATGACAGAGTCGCCTAATGCGAAAAGCTTCTCTAGATCTGACCTTAAGGGTCGTTTACTGGGGGGGAGGTATGCAGACACGAGTACGATTGACGGATGGCCAGTCATACCTATTCTGCATACCGAAACTTCCATATTGGTAAGCTCCGGGGCTTGCAACGGCGAGCAATAAAGTGACCGTTTATAATATATAAGGGTACCACCGCCCCTATCAGGGGTCCTATCATTACGTACTATATTATAATTCGCAATCCCGGGATTGCGATCACTTGGCTTCAAAAAGGTTTCCTGGACGAGAAATACGTCTATTTGACGATCGCGGAGAAAGTTAGCGACTAATTCACGCTGCGGAGCTAATTTCCGCGCGTTAAAGAATGAGAGGGAGAGACCGCGAGGCTTGAACTTAGCCATCGATTACGGGTGAAGAGAGACGCGTGCCAGACCTTGAAGGGTCATGGCGATGGCAGGGAAACGCGCGATAGCCTCGAGCTCGGCGTTTCCCGAGCCGCTGTTCAACAATGCGTTGAACGCGACTACTTCCTGCACATCATGGATGCGCAGGAGAAATAAAAACCCGGTCTAAGCCGGTGGAGTTGGCCTGAGGGGCCTGGGGGGGGGTAGCCAGGCGCGGCTGCGCCTTGGCTTGGGGCCTAGGTGCCCACGGAGCCAGAGGGGCTGCGGGGCGGGGGGCGGCGGGACGGGTCGGCACCGCGGAAGGCGACGCCGACGTGCCTGGGAGGCACGGGAAAGACCTCAGTGTCATAGGCGGCACTTGAGGTTGGAGGAGGAGGGGGGCAGCGTTCCTCTGAGGAACGCGTCTACCGCCTTTGTTAGGCTGGTTGCGTCTTACCTTGGGCGCACACGGGCACCCTCGGTAATTTGCGGGATGACCCTCCTGCCTGCACAAAACGCAGCTCGGAGGGTCGGTAGTGTCCTTGGGGCGGGGACAGTCGGGGGTGAGATGATCCCCGAGACACTTGACACATCTCGGAGCCATAAAGCAGCTCCGAGAACTGTGCCCGTACCCCTGGCAGCGGTGACACTGCGAGGGGTAAGACTTCTTGTGTGGGACTTCCACACAGATGCGGGAGAGGCCGCAGAGGGTCTTCAGACCGAAGACCTTCTTGCTAACCTCGTTGGCGGGGAGTGAAACAAGGACCATGTTGTATGGTCTCCTGCCTCTTTGGTCATGCATACGATGCACTTCAGCATCGGGGAATCCCTGCTCCTTAAGGGAGTCAGCGATTTCGTTACAAGAGAGTTCCTTTGGAACTCTCTTGATCACGACGCGGAGGGACTTCTCCTCCTCCAGCGCGTGCGTGAAAAAAGCATATTTCGCCTCACGGAGAAACCGCGTGAGGTCGCGGAAGGTGTCCGTGGTCGACACCTTCACCATGATTCCATCGCGAACATTCGTCGCGCTGGAGAAATGTATTTTGCGGCTCGCTAACGCCGCAGAGATTTTCGTCCAGGACGCTTTGTCCTGGATCGTGACAGGGGGGGGGGGGGGGGGACGCACTTCCTGGGCTGCACCTGAGACGGTGCCGCTGCAGGCTTGGGCGCTGCCGACTTCGCGGCAGGCAGCGGAGTCGGCTGCCGTGACGCGTCCTCTACGGCGAGGACTTTCGGGACTGACTCGGAGGGCGGCGGGGAGGCCGGCGCCTTCCTTTTATTCTTTCGCTTGGGGGTGACGAAGTCACCACCCCCTAGCGGGGGGTACGCGACGTCCATCTCGTCCAATTCTGAACCGGACGAAGACTGGACAGCGGGAGCGGCGAACCTGGGCATCAGGCTCGGATGCCTGTCAGCCTGGCTCTGGGGGGACAGTGGGGAAAAACTATTCCCCGTACTGATATTTATTTGCTCCGCAGAGTGCGGGCGATAAGGGGATCGCGAACGAGACCTAGACCGCGATCGACAATCCGAAAACGACGAGTTACGTCGCGACCTAATTTCGGGCGGTGTAATTGCGCGGGAACGCTCCGGAGCGTTGATATTGGGCACCGGTTTACGAACTCTAAGCTGGGCCGCGGTAGTTGAGGAGTCATCCTCACTGAAATTTTGAAATTCCCTGGCGAGGACCGGGGATTTATCTAATAACAATTTCGCGAATCTAAGGAGCTTACGCTCCAACAAGCGAGATTCGGCCATCCCGCGATGGCAAGAGGGCAGGGGGGGGTGAACTACCTCCCTGCCTGAGGGGCAGGGGGGCGCGCCAAAAATCTATGAGACTACGCGAGTCTCGCAAGTGACCGTTGAGTCGAAGTGCAATGACTCACGGAATTTGGATCCTACGGAGCCTAGGGGGAAGCCCTAACAAGCCCTAGGGCCGAGGACGTGGGTCAGACGCCCAAACAGCACCCAGGGGATGGAACTGTAGCAGGAGCGGAAATCGGGTAAGAAAGAAGGAAACCCGGTGTGATCACACACCAGATTCCGGTATTCGGTGACCCCAGAAGGGGGTCCCCAGGGAACCTGCTAAACCCTGCACCACCTTACGTTGGCACCGTTAGGTCTCCGGTGATGACCACAATCAAGAGAGAGTGGGTTTCAGCAACGTCGTGAAGCGACACGTATCCTCACCTTAAGGGTGAGTATACGTTAAACGCGCGCGTACTGAAAAGTACGTTTTACGAGAATACTCGAAGTTATAAATAAATTATAAGAACGAGTATTCGAAAACTCGCTACAATTCGACACGCGAAGCAAGTCTTCGTGACCCCGACTTCTGGAATCCAGTAACCGACGTCACGGAGACACACAACTACGGTACGTAACGTAAGCGAAAACAAGTACGACTTGGAGCGAGCGACCCAGGCATGCGTGCACACACCTCGGCTTACCAAACGGGACTCACCTTATTTTAAAATCGATTATTACATGACACCATATCTAGAATTAACTCCGCGCTATTAACCCTCATGCGATAGAATGTAATCGCTACATTTTCTGCCAATAAATTATGTTCTTTTTTTATTAAAGCTTCTTACTTCCGTGCTTCCATTACTTGTCACATATCATAGAAACCGAATTCAGGTGAGTATTTTCATAAATATATTCGCCATACGCGTGCTTGAAAAGACAGAAATATGTAGAGATATCCAGAGCATTAAAAACATTTACTTTTTTAAGCTGTGTCATGAGTCATCTACGACTTACTGGGGAATCACTTCCTATGTGAAATATTTATGTATGAATGACATTTTTTTAGCTTGGTAAATCTAGTATTAGATGAGGCCGTGAAGGGTTGGAATGTTAGATTCTTAGTGTCTGTCACACGCTGTTCCTTCTCTCATCTATTGGGTCCGTTGGAGTTGGGACTATTTTTGCATTATCTCTATATTCCAAGTATTTTACTGTATCGAAAATTTAAAACAAATGTTATACCTTCGAACAATATTAAAGAATACAACGTTATCTTTATTATTTTGTTTTATACTATAAATCTAATAACAAACATATTACATTAAATTTTACTATAAAAATATCAAGTCGTAAAGCAGACAAGAAATCACAGAGGTTTAATATAACTCAAGATGCAAAACTTTTTGCTGTATTTTATCTTAATGAAGTGCATCGAGAACAAACCTCCACTACGTATAATCAGCGGGAGAGTGTAACGGCTTTATTCCGGCTAGCTGGGTTCTGGTAGTAATAGTCTTTCTTCCGCCCACCACAGTTCTATCGCTGTAGTATGAGGAAGAACACTGGCCTGCAAAAGGTTTCTTTCCATTCACGGTGTTTCCTGTAGGGGTATTAAGGTGGCAGCCAGAGTCCTCCTTCCGCCCTCGGTTTTCAGTCGTTGGTAATAGGTAAGTGATCCTGGAAGCCCCTGATGTAGGCAAGCATTACAACGGGCTAGAGAACCCTCAACAAGCTCAGTGCCTTCCTAACTACACTGTAATACTTCTTACGCAAATCAACTCAGCATTTTTTATTTAGCCAGTAATCGGTGGTAGTAGGTACATTACAAATATATAAAAGATGTGTGGTGTCGTGGGACACCAGGTAGGAACGAAGTTCCTTCGGCTAATGTAGAATCGACAAAATTTGCAAAAACGAAAAGAAAGAAGGAGAAAGAGAAAGTACTTACGGGTTTACTATCACATTTTTTTCAGTTCGGTCGCGCGCAGCAAAATTCCTATCTCCTCCAAGCCTGCCGTAAGGAACTTCGTTCCAATAATAACGCGACCGTCTCGTTATAGCGTTCCGAGCTGTCTGCCGAGAGGAGCTGAAACAATCCCGTTATGTGCGCGAAGTTACAACGTTACAAGAGATGCTTCAAATGACGAATATCTATATGTTATAAGATTTCAAAAATATTTACAAGTAACTCAAAAAGATAATAGTACAATAGTAAGGGTCAGACATGCATGCACGGGCAGTGTGCTCAAACCTGCTTGGACTTCCGCTGCACATTGCTTTGGCTCCGATATTAGAAGAATTAACAAACATACCTTGTACATTGCACATGCCCCAAATTAATACAACAGTTACAGACGCTTGTGCATTCAGTAGAAGCGATTATTATATAAAACACCACGTATTCCGCGTCGTAATAATGAGAAATGACGTATATTTGACCAACGATGTGGCCCTCTTTCACCATCAATCTGTTAAAACAGTACGCAAAAGTGGCTAGTCTCGATTTCACTTCAATCACGAGTTATGAAGTTAGCTGGCTATGGATTAACTATTAATAGTAAAGGTGAATTATTCTATACTTTAGAAATACGAAAGCCGCTACAAGTTTTTATTGGTGCTGCAGTATATTGTCCACCAAATATAGCACTGTACCCGGCTCTATGTATAGCCAGACAATGTGGACAAGTGATCGGTAATGCATGTCGTGGTGACGCAGGAGGTCCGGCGCTGTATCCTGCGGGCATTGCCGGTGTTATGTCAAAAGCATATGATTGTCAAATGGCATTACGGGTCAAATCAGTTAATGCGGTTGTCTATGTTACACCTTTAATTCCTTACATAAAGCGGATTTTTATTTTTATTGTGAGTTTGACGTGACTATTGTAATTGTGTTGAAATAATATTAATAGTCGTTTTACTATACACTTGCAGACGCATCCGTCTCCGCGCACATTTGCTGCAAAGTAGAATATTGATAAAATTGAATTACACTTTATTTTTTTTGTACCTACATTATTATTAAGGACAGCATTATTGAGGTACCATTCGTAAAACGGTAACAAAACTTCGGCCTTTTTACAGCCAGTTATAAATAAACCATGCGTGCATTCGATTAAATTTGGAAAAAAATTATAAAACATATAAAAAAACTCATTATTTGCCTATTTATCTACATTCAACCGAAAGACGTTCACGGCTGAACGTAACCCTAGAGATCTCCACGACGACCGGTCTTGCGCCGGCGATGATATCGCAGTGGGTAGTGCGGCCGTATTTCGCGTCAATGGACACGAGTTCGAGCCCACTTAACCAACTTTAAACGACAGCCTGAGGTTTCGGTGAAGGAAAACGTCGTGAGGAAACCATAGCATGGCGGTAGGGCATTTTCTAATAATGCCCACCTGGTTAGCTATCACCTTCAAGTTTGAAAACCTGTCGCCAATTACCAATAGGTGTGTTCCGGCAGCACCACTTAAGAACCGGCACCTCTAGCCTTAGTGTTTACCATCCTGGACCACATCAACACTTAACATCAGGTGAGATTGTGGTAAAAGCACTTAGCCTATTCCGTGTAAATGAATAGAATAAACTAAATACACACATACATACACATCATACGACATTTAGTTACGTGACGATTTCTACTAAATCGCACTACCCGAAAGCCGCGTTAAAGTACTTCGTTCCAAAAATGATTGCAATTAATTTAATTATAAATAGCCATGTACACTTTCCGATTGGCAAGCTATCGTAGGCGTTTATAAAACAATAATAAAATTACAAAAAAAAAGATGTTTTTTAGAAAGACCCGTTTGGTAAGCCGAAGTGTGCGCACGCACGCTAAGGTCGCTCGCACAAATACGTTTCACGTGTTCGATCTCGTTATCGCCGCCTTCGAAGTTCGTTCGCTTGCGTAGCAACAGCCGTTAAATTTATTTAACGGTTGAGGTGACGCAAGCGCGCGCGCCGCGTCGTGTACCCGGTGTGGGTTTCCCGCGCTGAGGTATTTTTGCGAGCGTAAAATACTCGACTTTATAAATTCATTTATAACTTCGTGTATTTTCGAAAAACGTACTTTTCAGTACGCGCGCGTTTTACGTATACTCACCCTTAAGGTGAGGATACGTGTCGCTTCTCGACATTATTAAAACCCACTCTCTTTTGATTGTGGTCATCACCGGAAACCTAACGGTGCCAACCTAAGGTGGTGTAGGGTTTAACAGGTTCCCTGGGGACCCCCTTCTGGGGTCTCCAAATACCGGAATCTGGTGTGTGATCACGCCGGGTTTCCTTTTTTCTTACCCGACTTCCGCTCCTGCGTCACATCCATCCCCTGGGTGCTGTTTGGGCGTCTGACCCACGTCCTCGGCCCTAGGGCTTGTTAGGGCTTCCCCCTAGGCTCCGTAGGATCCAAATTCCGTGAGTCATTGCACTTCGACTCAACGGTCTTTTTTGCGAGACTCGCGAAGTCTCAGTAAATTTTTGGCGCGCCCCCCTGCCCCTCAGGCAGGGAGGTAGTTCACCCCCCCCTGCCCTCTTGCCATCGCGGGATGGCCGATTCGTTGGCTGCGGAGCGTCAGCTCCTAAGCCGTTTTGTTAGGATTTTATGTGAGAGGTCGCCCGAATTAGCTCGGGAATTCGAAAATTTTAAGAGGCAGCTGTCCTCAACCGCCGCGTCGGGTCCCAAAGTGCGCAAACCCGTAGCTAATATAAACGCTCCGGAGCGTTCGCGTGCAATCACACCGCCCGCAATTAGGTCACGACGTAACTCGTCGTTCTCGGACTGCAGATCGCGGTCACGGTCACGGTCACGGTCCCCTTATCGCCCGCACTCTGCGGAGCAGATAAATGTTAGTACGGGGAATAGGTTCTCCCCGCTGTCCCCCCCGAGCCAGGCAGATAGGCATCCGAGCCTGATGCCTAGGTTCGCCGCTCCCGCAGTCCATTCGTCGTCTGGGTCAGACTCGGACGAGATGGATGTTGCGTATCCCCCGCTAGGGGGGGGTGAGTTCACCACCCCCAAGCGGAAAAATAAGAGGAAGGCGCCGGCCTCTCCGCCGCCCTCCGAGTCAGTCCCGAAGGTCCTCGCCGTAGAGGACGCGTCACGGCAGCCGACTCCGCTGCCTGCCGCGAAGTCGGCAGCGCCCAAGCCTGCAGCGGCACCGTCTCAGGTGCAGCCCAGGAAGGTACGTCCCCCCCCCCTGTCACGATCCAGGACAAAGCGTCCTGGACGAAAATCTCTGCGGCATTAGCGAGCCGCAAAATACATTTCTCCAGCGCGACGAATGTTCGCGATGGAATCATGGTGAAGGTGTCGACCACGGACACCTTCCGCGACCTCACGCGGTTTCTCCGTGAGGCGAAATATGCTTTTTTCACGCACGCGCTGGAGGAGGAGAAGTCCCTCCGCGTCGTGATCAAGAGAGTTCCGAAGGAACTCTCTTGTAACGAAATCGCTGACTCCCTTAAGGAGCAGGGATTCCCCGTCGCTGAAGTGCATCGGATGCACGATCAGCGAGGCAGGAGGCCATATAACATGGTCCTTGTTTCACTCCCCGCCAACGAGGTTAGCAAGAAGGTCTTCGGTCTGAAGACCCTCTGCGGCCTCTCCCGCATCTGTGTGGAAGTCCCACACAAGAAGTCTTACCCCTCGCAGTGTCACCGCTGCCAGGGGTACGGGCACAGTTCTCGGAGCTGCTTTATGGCTCCGAGATGTGTCAAGTGTCTCGGGGATCATCTCACCCCCGACTGTCCCCGTCCCAAGGACACTTCCGACCCTCCAAGCTGCGTTTTGTGCAGGCAGGAGGGTCATCCCGCCAATTACCGAGGGTGCCCGTGTGCGCCCAAGGTAAGACGCAACCAGCCTAACAAAGGCGGTAGACGCGTTCCTCAGAGGAACGCTGCCCCCCTCCTCCTCCAACCTCAAGTGCCGCCTATGACACTGAGGTCTTTCCCGTGCCTCCCAGGCACGTCGGCGTCGCCTTCCGCGGTGCCGACCCGTCCCGCCGCCCCCCCCGCCCCGCAGCCCCTCTGGCTCCGTGGGCACCCAGGCCCCAAGCCAAGGCGCAGCCGCGCCTGGCTACCCCCCCTCAGGCCCCTCAGGCCCACTCCACCGGCCTAGACCGGGTTCTCTTCCTCCTGCGCGTCCACGACGTGCAGGATGTCGTCGCGTTCAACACTCTGTTGAACAGCGGCGCCGGAAACGCCGAGTTAGACGCTATAACTCGGTTTCCCGCCATCGCCATGACCCTCCAAGGGCTGGCACGCGCTCCCCAACACCCGTAATCAATGGCTAAGATAAAGCCACGCGGTTTGTCCCTTTCGTTCTTTAACGCGCGGAAACTAGTTCCGCAGCGTGAACTCGTCGCGAATTTCCTCCGCGATCGTCAAATAGACGTGTTTCTTGTCCAGGAAACCCTACTGAAGCCCAAAGATCGCGATCCTAAGATCGCGAATTATAATATCGTTCGGAACGATAGATTGCCCCCAACTAGGGGCGGTGGTACCTTAATTTATTATAAGCGGTCTCTGTATTGCACGCCGCTAGACCCTCCTGAGCTAGAAAACTTAGAGGTTTCTATTTGCAGAATCGGAATGACCGGCCATCAGTCGATCGTTCTGGTCTCTGTATATCTCTCGCCCAATAAGCGCATATTAGCTTCCGACTTAGGGAAACTTTTCTCTCTCGGAGACTCCATCATTATCGCGGGTGATCTCAATTGCGGGCACACCCTTTGGAACAGTTCGAGTAATACCAGTAATGGGATTGCTCTTACTGGGCTGATGGATGAGCTCGATTTTGAGGTCATCGCTCCTTTAGAGCCTACCCACTTCATGCCGCACTGCCGCCCGACAGTGCTAGATGTAGCTATATTTAAAGGGGTTCGGCTTCCTGTGCGTCTCATACAAGTCGTACACGAACTCGACTCCGACCACCGCCCAGTCATTTTTACAGTTAGGTCATTCGGATGATTCTAGCCCGCCAGTTGTAAAGGTCGCGGACTATTACAAACTCGGCAGATATCTCAAGGACCATCAGTCCTCCCCCCCGCTCGACTTGATCCCCGACGTACTGGATACGCCTGCGGACACGGATCTCGCGATCGCTTCTCTGGTTGAGCATCTCAACACCGGAATCAGGGAGACCTCGAAAGAGGTACAAGCGGCGAACGATCGCCGCTTTATACTCCCTGATGACGTGAGAGCTCTGCTCACCCAGAAGAACGCCGCGACCCGTGCCCACGACGCGTATCCGACTGAGGAAAATCGTGCACGCTTACGTTCCTTGCGTAGAGCGGTGAAAGACCGCATAGATCAGCTCCGTGATAACAGGTGGAACAGTCTCCTCGAGGAGCTGGTACCTTCCCACCTCGCGTACTGCGTACTGGAAGCTTGCACGATCGATGAAGACGGACCGTTCCGTCGCTAGTATGCCCCCCCCCTGGACAGAAACACTCAGGGTCTTCCACCCGCATTTGACGATGACGACAAAGCCGAGTGCTTAGCCGATAGCCTCGAGCAGCAATGTTCCCCCGTCACTGACAACGTTGACGTCCTCCACGTCTCCGATGTAGAGTCCTCGGTACAGGACCTAGACGCTCTTTCCCCGGTTGTTCCCCTCACACCTGTCACCTGTGATGAGGTCACTACAACCATTAAGGGCCTTAAGCCTAGAAAATCTCCCGGTCCGGACGGGATCAGGAATGAAGTGCTTAAGCTTCTTCCGCCCCGTCTCATCGCGCTACTGGTCTGCATCTTCAATGCGGCCATCAAAAACCACCACTTTCCAGCCGCCTGGAAAGAAGCGATAGTGATAGGTATACACAAGTCTGGCAAAGATGCCAGGTCACCCGATAGTTACCGCCCAATCAGCTTGCTAAGCTCAATAGGTAAACTCTACGAGCGGATCCTTCTGAACCGACTCCTCGTAGTGATAGAGGACAAAAATCTCTTGCCTCCCGAACAGTTTGGTTTCAGAGCCAGACACTCTTGCGCGCACCAAGTGCAACGCCTCACGGAGCACATCCTGTCAAATTTTCATCGAACCCCAAACACACCCTGGCGTACGCTCGCTGTCTTCTTCGACGTCGCTAAGGCATTCGACAAGGTCTGGCATGCCGGCCTCGTATTTAAACTAGTTAGGTTAGGCGTCCCTGACACATTAGTTCACATCCTACGCGATTACCTTTCGAATCGTAGTTTCCGCTTTAGAGTAGAGTCCGCTCTCTCTTCAGCCCGCCCGATCCGCGCAGGAGTCCCCCAGGGCTCCATTCTGGCGCCTGTCCTCTTCAACCTTTACATAGCGGACTTACCAGACCTAAATCCGAACCTGAAAGACGACCCGCTCGAAGGAGTGGCGGCTAGTAAGGTTCATTTAGGTCTCTATGCCGATGACACGGTCATCTATTATTCGCACAGACAAAGAGACACTCTCAGATCCCGCGTCCAAAAGGCTGTTAACATCTTAAGCTTTTGGTACTTGAAGTGGCGCATAGCGATTAACCCGGGAAAGAGCACCGCGATTATGTTCTCCGTAGAGAAATCTGACCCTCCTCGTCCAGTCACTTATCTAGGAGTAGAGATCCCATGGGCGACCGAGGTCAAGTACCTCGGTGTCACACTAGACGCCCACATGACTTTCAAATCTCACATTTTGAAAGTCAGAAACCGTGCCAACATGGTTATGGGACGTCTTTTCCCTCTTTACAACGCTCGTAGTAAGATGGCCGTCCGCCATAAAATTACATTATACAAAACGGTAGTTAGGCCCATTCTCACTTATTGCGCCCCTGCCTTCGCTTATACAGATCTGTCCTCCTTCCAAGTGGTTCAGAACCGCTTCACCAGGAGAGCCGTAGGTGCCCGGTGGTACGAGAGGGATGTGGACATCCACAGAGACCTCAATCTACCATCCATTCACTCTGTTATCAAATCCCTGTGTCGCGCATTTTTCGATCGCGCAGAGACACACCCGAATCCGCTCATAGCGAAAGCCGTCGCGTACTCCTCCGACCCGCTAGCTCCGAAACCGCTTCGGAGACCGCGTAACGTTCTCACCGATCCCGATGATAAAATCACGTGCGAAAATAGGATCTTTCCTTTTCAACCGATCCAGTATGCGTGCCAGCGCCCACGCCCGCGTAACCGCCGTTCCCGCCGCCGGGGACAGGCGGCTAATTTTGCTCCCGCACACTCTCCGGGTCCCCCTCAGGCGGCGGCCCAGGACGTGCTTCGTTCCCCAACTGGGGAGGCTCTTGACGTCGCCGCCAGCGCGATACAGTGACACTGCCCATGCATTGAGCATTACACGCACAACACTGCAAACACACTCTTGCACATAACATGCAGGTACATAGGTCCTGTAAGGAACCTTTTTTTTTTTTTTTTTTTTATTATTAATAAAAAATGTAGGGAATAGCTAGGTTCAAACTCGCGAGAGAGTTTTACACTCAGGTGACGGCCAAGCCGAGGTT
Source organism: Samia ricini (assembly GCA_014132275.2). NCBI lineage: Eukaryota > Metazoa > Arthropoda > Insecta > Lepidoptera > Saturniidae > Samia > Samia ricini. The sequence continues at coordinate 6,803,814 of AP028167.1, forward strand.
CGTACCACTTTGGTAACCCTTGAGCTAGTCACCTTATTGCGGCTGAGTGCCTTCAGCACTCGCCCCCAAAGTTCGGTGAAGCTGTAAAGGCCCTTCCGGTCAACAGCGTTAGCTAGGTTCGAAAAAAAAAAAAAAAAAAAAAAAAAAAAAACAAAAAAAAAAAATGTCTCAACGCTATTATAATTAATATCCGTTACAGATTATTAAATTGTAACGAGATAACATGCGTCAGGAGGGATACCTTCAGCGGTCTCGGACACCATCCTGGACCACATCGTCTCTTAACATCAGGTGAGATTGTGGTCAAAGCACTGTGCCTATATTGATTCATTTGAGGTAACTATGCGGACACGGACCTAGTTCTGCTTGGCTTGTTACGACCGTTAATAAAAAAAATAATAATAAAAAAAAACAAAATTTCAAGTAATAATTATGTAATTAATTAATTAATAATAACAAAATAAGTGTGTAAAAAATAATTTTACATATAGATATAAAAAATGTAATAGAAGTAGATTTAAGCTCACATATGCGAAAGATTACTAACTGGATAGCTGCTTGAATTGCTATTATAGGCAATTTTTTCCGACGCAAGTCGATTTAAATCTCCAATATAAAAAAGGTGCGAACCCAGAGTCTGCAGATAGTTTAATTTCAATAATAATAATAAAAAAAAATACTGATTCATTTTCCGTGTAACTCAGGGATTTACTGATGTGGCATGTCTAAAAATATTACACTTTGCATATGTTCGCAGCATACTAGAATACTGCAGCACAGTATGGAATCCTCAATATGTCACATATGAACATGCTATTGAGCGCTTGCAGATAAAGTTTTTAAAATTCTTAAGTTTCCGTTGTAAATTACCATTCGAGGATTACGAGCTAGCTTGTCAAAAACATAAGCTACTATCACTGTTTAATAGGCGAATCCTTCAAGACATGTTGCTATTATATGATGTATGCTCCGGTGGACTCGATTGTTCTAAACTCATCAACAAAATGTTGCGACTACATGCGCCAAGCACACGTACTCGACACGCACACAATTATTTCATATTCCCAAGCATCGAACAAACTATGGATTCAATAACTTGACGAGCGGAATTCCGCGTACTTATAATAAATAAATAAGTATAATAAAAAAATAAGTAAATAAATAAATAAATATCGTGTAAAAAAAACATCCAATTTAACCTAAATTGGACCAATTTAACCTATGTTGGATAAATCTCAATTATGTATGCAGTCACCAGTTTTAATGAGGTAAGGTAGTCAGGTATATACTTGCGACGCGGTGCTTGCGAAAGCCACCCCGTGTCGCCCCCACCCCAAATGCAGCGGACGGCCCCGGGGGGTTTTAGTGGGTATTTCCGGGCGACTCTCGCCCAGGTGAGTCCCACACTGGCACGGAGCTCGTCACTCCGTGCCCCCTTATCTACAGTATTTGGGGGACTCTGATCTCACAAATACAATACATAAGGGTAGTGCGTAAATGCATTTCCCCCGTCAAAAAAAAAAAAAAGGGTTAATCTATACTTGCACTACATATACTTTGCAACGTATTCTTTATAACATTCCAGCAATTTCTTTAGACCAGCGTTTCTCAACCTTTTTTATGTAGCGACCCACAAAAAGCCAAAAATTTAAGTAAAAAGTCTCCCGACCCTTATTTTACCTTGTTTATTCATACATTTAATAACTAATTTTTATTTTATTACGTCTCGATGTTGTAACATTTGTAAAAAATAATGTTTTGTTTTTTTCTTGTTCTCTTCTGGACTTATCGTAATATTGGTCATAATCTGTTAATTATTTATTTCTTCATTCTTTATTTTGTAACGATTGCAAAAAACAGCAAGGAAGACAGACGCCATGTTTTAGGGGCATATGTTTGTATGCCATTGTCTAGTGTACATTTCTCTAAAATATATTATATTGAAGTTATAATAAACTTTAGGAGTTTCGTACGCGACAGGACGATATTCTTTACGATATAAATTAAAGACTTAACCTACGGAAATGGAAATGCCTATTTCATATCACATATTTCTATTTATCTATTCAACCAAAAAACGTCCACGGCTCCCATTGAGGTGTTTGTGGTACTCAGAGGATTCTGCTGCCTATCCCCTGGTTTATCCCCCAGTCGTCTTTAACGACACCCTCGGGAACGATATGGGGTAGTACTATTCTGGCACAATACGTAATTTAAACGAGACGTTTATGTATACAAAAAACAGTTGCGAAGTCTAAGGAAATTAACCTCACAGAACTGCCAAAAGGAGTTTCATATATTATACTTCGTCAGTAAAATGAGTCTCAACGATGGGTTTCTTGCAAAGGAAAAAACAAATGAAAAACGGAATTAAAATCGCTATAAAATTTTAATTTTGAGCGTTTTGAAAATATGGAGTAAATACATTTGGCTCATATTGTTTTTTGGTTATTTCAATGCCGATCCAGTCCCGCATCTTGGATATATCAACGTAGACACCCGGGATGCCGGTCTCACCGCAGCCCATACCCCAAGTGACAATACCGTTTTGTACGTAGCGGTTGTCCTCGTACTGCGGACAAACAAGCATCGAATGAATGAATAGATGAATAAATGAATGAATTCTTTATTGTATCAATAATCTGTACACTGGCGAACTTAATGCCACAAGGCATTTTCTGCCGTCTGCAGGCATTCACAGGCCGATGACTTGGAGCGCCAAGTCGCTCCGGCCGAATGACCAGGCCCTGTCTCTTATCGCAGACATAAAAGTGGGGTCAGGCTAGTACTGGCCGCCTCCCTCCATCTGTCAGCGACGACTTACTCCCCCCCCCCATACAGCTCCTATTCTCATACAATAGTACCACAATAAGAGCCGTAGGAGAAACAGCAATAACAACTGAGCCGTCATAGATTTACCTTCTCGAAGCTTGTTTATGGCTTGAAAATTATAACCTATAATTCTATACGATGCTTAGTTATTTCTTCTTCGTTTCGAATAGCACTACCTTTATTAATATATTATTTCTGCATTATCGCTCGTTAGCTGGTAGAAAATGCCACACGGCATTAAGCTGGCCAGTGTACAAATTTATTGGTACAATAAAGAATTCATTCATTCATTCATACATTTTCTAATAATGCCCGCGTTTGGGTAGCTACCACACCTTAAGTTTGAAAACTTGTTGCCATATACCAATAAGTGTGTTCCAGCATCATGACCACATCGTCACTTTACATCAAGTGCAAGCAGTGAGTCTATATCGTGTAAAAAAAGAAAGAAAGAAAAATCACGCGCTACTGTCGTGCACATAGTCAATAACGTGTAAAAAAAAAAGAATACCTATAGGGTGTATGATCATTCAAAAGCAGATGGTCTTCGTGTTGTTTTTGCAACTACATAAATAAAAAAAGAGTTTTGATATGGCGTTCAGAAATCCGATAGAAGATAGTGAGATTTCCAAGGAGATAAAGGACCCTTTCATCCTTTTTGCTATGTCATGTATTGCTTAAGTCAATTGGCTAAATGAGACGATTAACAACATTTTTTCCGTACCATTGTTTGTTTATGTTTACTTCGAGGGTTTTCTGATAATTGTGAATGTTCTTTTACAATTCTGGTAGAGACGGGTGTTTTGTGTAAACTCACCTCCATAGGACAGACCAAGGGAGAACCTCCGTCTCCCTTGCAAGTGTCCTTGCCGGGTTCACCTCCAGCGCACATGAAGGACTCGTGCAGGTAGAACAAGCTTCCCAGTATCGTTGTCTGAAGCTTATTCATACATGTGTTCCGATTTACCACGGGAACTTCCACCTGTTAAGGAAAGATATGTTTATTCCATCCATATATTCAAACAAACATAATTCATATGCTGGACATAAGTCTCCCCCAAAGATCTCCGAAGACCGGTCTTATTCTATTAATATAATCAAATATATCATATATTAATTTATGAGATATACATTACCAACTAGGCTATCAACGCTTCGATGTTATTCGAAGTGGTTATTTTCCATCGTTAAACGTGAGGAGATCCGCAGAAGAACCAAAGTAACCAACATTGCCCGAAGAATTGCCGTGGAGCCGTGGGGTGGACACATTGCTTGAAGAACCAATCCCCGATGTATTCAACACACTATCGAATGGATACCATGTACTGTAAGACGCAGCGTGGATAGACTCCACAAGGTAGATCGACTACTTGATAAAGGTTGCGAGAATCTGCTAGATGTTGGTGCCGCAAGATCGGCTGCCGTAATAATCTTTGGAGGAGACCTTTGTCCAACAATGGACGTCTTTTGGTTCAAATGATGATGTGTCAAATGTTGGCTTTAAACTCGCCTCACCTTTTTTAATATGGTCTGGTGACGACCTTCCTTTCCGAACTTGTCCTTCCCCCAACCCATGGCAATGCAACGTGTGCCAGGCATAGCCGGTTCGTCTTTCAGAGGGAGGCAGACTACTCCTACATTCGGTGTCATTTCCATTGGACTCTTCAGGAATAGAATGCTGATGTCGTAGAACATTGTAACTAGAAATTTAATAAGCCATTAACATTTTAATACACAACAGACAAAATTACTTAGATATCTTCGATTAAACGTTTCCTGCATTTCCTGTTAATTAATTATAATTCCTATTAATTACGATATTACGATTTCATAATTAATGCTAGTTCATTTGTTAATTTGTCCATGCCTAATTGGAATGCTTGAAAAGATTCTATCAGATAAACTTATAATTCATGGACCAATACCAATGAGTGCAAATTAATAAAAGATTGGAGAATAGTGATGGGTTATTGAAGCACCACAAATATTTCTATCTTCAAAAGAAAAAATCCTATGAACTGCTGCGTTCTGAAAGTCAATGCGACATGTCGCACGCGCCGATATAAAACCCGTCTCAATTTAGTCTTCAGGAATATCAAACTTATTACTGGAAACAATTTGTTTTGAGTTAGTGGTAATAACTATCACTAACAATGCTTTGGGATGTAAGTCTGTTTGTGATAAAATAAAAAAGGAAATAACCGCTGTCAAAGTCTTTATGTATGGCAACGCTTTCGACCTCCCTGTCCTGATACGGGTAGATTTCTTTGGTGCTCTGCGTGTCCCATTCTCCTGCCCTCACGCGCAGCTTCGGGACTTTTGCGACGTAATGCGCCGCGCTAAGAACAGCGCTGGGATGTATCAAGGATCCACCACTGACGTATATTTCAATTTTTGTATCACCATTGATTACCGGGTCCATCCTGGGGATAATTAAAATTATTTTAAACGAACCGTTTCATGTATTATGAAAGGCGACTGTAAGACTTCTCGTCCGAAATACTGCAGTATGCCCAGACGAGACTCTTTATCCATTACAGTACTGAGACGTACTTGTTTATAGGAAGACTCAAAGTTAACCAAAGGGGAATGGAGAGGGCTATGCTCGGAGTTTCAATGCGTGATCGAATCAGGAATGAAAAGATCCGGAAGTGAACCGAAGTAGCAGATACCGACAGAAGAATTGCCAAGTATATAGGTTAGGTTCCTATATTAAACAAATTATGATAGTTATAAAAGTGAGAAACTGAGGGAGACATGTTGCGCTTATCCCAAATAAAAATGGGATTAAGGCAGGAAGATGATGATGATGATGAATGACCAGCAGGAACTTCTTAAACGGCATTTTATCACACGGCACTTCCCCGTGTTTCCCAAGGCATACAGTATGGGGTAGGGCGGAGAAGCGTGGGAATGTTCTTAAAGAGTTGGCAATGCGCATGTGATACCTCTGATGTTGCAGGTTATGGTGACCGCTTACCTTCAAGCGGATCGTATACTTGTTTACCACTATATTTGTATAAAAAGAGAGGTAACGAATAAGACGTTATTATATACGATACAATGATGTGTGTATAATTGAATATTATTATAGGCTTGGAAAAATATCATCATCCACATGACACTGGCAGAATCGTGACTGACGTAACTGACATTCATTGTCATTAAATAAAAAAGGAGAAAATTGACATTGAGTGTGTTTATTTGTTTGCTTGTATGAGTAATTCATGATTCTTTTTAATATTACGATTACCCATAAAAATAAGACAATAGGAAGACAATACGAAAACAATGGAAAGCTGGCGTAAAGCCAGGTTAGTGCTCAACGCGTTAAACTCGAATCAGAAAAAGCATATAGTAAGATTAACACTGTGGAGATGAGAAGTCTAAGAATTATAACTGGAGTGAAGATGATTGGTATAGTTAGGAATAGAGTCGTAAGAGAACGCTGTGGTGCGGTAGAGGATGTAGTCACCAAGATAGAGAAAGGTATGCTTGGTGGAGAGGTAAAAGATACGAATATATAATGCGAGGAAGACGGAAAAGGTTGACCTAGGCGAACGTATTTTCGGGCGTAAGATGGGGGGCAGGAGGGGGGAAGAGCCTGTGGGTCAGGCAGCAATACCCTTCACCCCAACTGGGCGAGTTGAGTGGACGAGGCCCAGTTGGGCCTGCCGAAGGGGGCGACGCGGCACTTGCGTCTACGATCCCGTATCGCCTCCTTTAATGGCCCCGGGGGGTTTAGTGGGTATTCCCGGCACCCCCAACGCCGGGCGAGTCCCACACACCCCTCTGTCGAGGAAGTGCGTAAATGAATTCCCCTCGAAAGAAAAAAGACTAACGTATTTTGACCAAATTGAACACGTCTTAAATAAAGACCAGGTGAAAAGTAGTCATAACCGTCGAGCATGTATGAACGCGCTCATGAAAGTACAAGAAGTGAAAGAGGTGTGCCAAGATCGTAGCAAGTGGAAGGACGTTGTCTATGCCAACCCCCCCACGGGATAAAGGCGTGATACCATGCATGTATGTAAACTCACCAACAATTTTCAAAGAACCAACCGCTATGGAAGTGAAAAATAATTATTGCTAACAGATGTAAAATAAAATATTTCGACTCACTTGAGAATGGCCACCATCCAGGGGAATTCGCCGAATTTGGTCTCGCCGTCCTTTTCTACTGTTGTTTTGATACCAACCCCTTCAGGGTTTGCCCAGCCGCATCCCACGCGCTGATCAAAATGTGAAAATATATCATTACTAGCTGTGCGCCCACGGCTTCGCACGCGTTTCATATGTTCTTCACTGCATTTCAGTTTTTTTATATGGAACCCTAATTTCTAAATTCCTTAATTTTTTTCTGTACTAAGATAAAGTGAAACTATTTCTAAACAAATTCAAACACCCGCAGTGAAACTGTGCATTGAATCGATTTTTTTTTACACTGAACCCTAATTATTTTCGAAAATGAAAAGTGCCCTATATTAACTAAGTTTAGGAAAATTATTTGGGTTTCGTGTAAAAAAAAAATTAAAAACTATATTACGCCGTAAAGAATATATGAAACGCGGGCGCAACCATGGGCACACAACTAGTATACAATATAAATAAATAAACATGTAGTAATGTTTACCATTGGTGTATCAGGTTCTGGTTTCAGAGTGATAGGGTCTGTAGGCGGCCTCTGATCTGACACTGGACAGCAAATATCCAAGAATGACGAACATCCGCCATTAGGGCCACTAAAAAAACGATTTATTAGTATACTAGATGTGTGTCCGCGGCTGCGTCCGCGTTTCATATAAATTTTCACTGCATAATATTGTTTTTAATTTTTTTATACTTTTTCGAAAAAAAAAATTTACTACTAACATTAAGCAAATTGATTTCTCATAAATTCAAATACCTGCCAGTAAAACTTTGCATTGAATCGAATATTATTCAAAATTTCATGTTTTTTTTTTACGCGAAACTCTAGTTATGTTCGAAAAACAAAGTACCCTAAGTTACGCGGGGTAACTTCAGCTATATACCAAAACAATTCCTATCAAAATCGGTCCAGCCGTTCTGGAGATTACCCGGAACAAACAGACAGTAAGACAAAAATTATGAAAATTGTATTTTTGGTATGGGTATCGTGTGTACATTCATATATATTTAGTATAAAATTACCTTTTTTTTTACATTACAAACCGACGCTTCAATTTTATTTATTAACTAGCTGTGCCCGCAGCTTCGTCCGCGTAGAATAGTGACTTTGGGCAGCATTTTTTGGATGTATCTTTTGGTTTATTTTGGATTATAATCACCGTCGTTACATCATATAGCCATTGGGGAACATAGCAGGCTGCTAGGATTATTAACATGTGACAAAGCCACATAAAGCTGACCGTGCGAAAACAGCTAATACTTAGATCCACATCCACATCCACAACTTTTAGCGTCTGACCATGGGCTTTATTAATTGTCATCGCAAAACTGGTCATAAGCTCACTGGAAACTAGACTCGTTTTTAACACTAAACGGAAAATTGTTTGGAATGAGAGGAACCCGAGGAAGAAATACCTGTTAAAATCTCTGCTTCTATCAGGTTTTGCAGGATCAGAAATTTAAAAGTGAAAATTTCACTTAATGTATGTTTCACTCATGTATTAATTAATCGCAAATTACTAAATTGTTTTTTAAACATAAAATTTAAATATAAAAATTAAGAACTTGTATAAACTTGTATTTACAGTTTAACTAATAAGACGTGTTTACCTAACATGAAAACAAAGTAATCTATACTATATACATACAATATGTATTTACAAACCCTAAAATATAAATAAATGAAATATGCAAACAGTCAGTGTTATTGAATGCAACGAAAAGCGGCCCGGCTCTCGGCGTACTTTATATATACATATATAAACAACCCACAATTGCCAGCCTAACCTAAACCCTATTTCATATGAATGATGATATAAATCTGAGGACAACTTAAATTGGAATTTTAAAATTTCTGAAACTGATCATTTTTAACTTCTATTTATTATTATTATTATATAATCATACTTTTATATAGACCATTATTATAGAGTTTAGTAAAGTTTCAGTCAATGCATCTGAACAGAGAAAGAATTTAGACAGAATATATGTACGGCGTGATTCTTTAAATTGACATAACTTTTTTATTTATGTACCGATTGACATGAAACAAACACTAAATGTTAAGTGAAGCTTACTACAATATATTAGTGAAAACTGCATCTAAATCAGATAAGCCGTTTCTGAGATTAGCGTGCACAAACGCACAGACAAACAGACAAAAATTTTAAGAATCATTGTTTTGGGTTCTATTTGCGTCTATAAAGGTCCTAATAATGTTTTTTCTCATATATCTTCCATGTACTGACAGCCATCCGTCACATTTTTATTATATGTATAGATATAGAGCATAGATAGATCTTCCTTTAGTATACTAACCTTGTATCGACATTATCCGTGTCATCTGTATTGGTCATTTCGTTGTTGTTGCAAAAGTAGTCTTTTACACATACCCCCTCCTGACCGGTTTTAGTAATGCACGGCGTATCTTTAAATAATACAAAGTTATAATAGCGGCGCGCTATAATGGCCGTTTTGACGTTCGACCATTCATTAAGTTTCGTATAAATTAAAAACTTTTTTCTTTTTTTACACGTTATAGGCCCAGTGCTTTGACCACAATCTCACCTGATGTTAAGTGACGATGTAGTCGATAAACACACTAAAACTAGGTACTGGTTCTTAAGTGATGCTGCCAGAACACGCCTATTGATATTTGACGACAGGTTTTCAAACTTGAGGGTGGTAGCTACCCAGGCAGGCATCATTAGAAGATGCCCTACCTATGCTATGGTTTCCTTCAACGGAAGCTCAGGCTGGTTTTAGAGTTACATAGGTGAATTCGAACCCGCGTCCATTGACGCGGAATCCACCCGTAGTATCCACTTTGCCATCATCGCTGTAATGTGGCAAAACGGCCATTATAGCGAGTTGTTAGTATCCCGAACAAGTCTCAGAGACTTGTTGCCACCGAATATTTCATACAAATTTGTTCGCAACATTGCAATACCAGCCGTGTTAGTCGCCACCGGGTCATGTCTCATACAAGTATACCCAAAATGGTGAGTGAAGAAGATAAACATATTAAATTTTTACAAGAAGTTGAAAAGAAAACTTCAATTCGTCTTGTTGTAGTTTTTGTGCAGCAACAAAAGCTTTACAATTAATGTTTTTTTTTCGATATATTGAAGAACCCAGTAAATTCTCCTCTTCCTCCTACGTCACATATTTCCATAAACATACATAGATAACGTCACGCCTCTCTCTCATAATGGTATACAGAGACCACATCCTTGCACTTGCTACGATCTCAATACACGTCTTTCGCTTTTTCTACTTTCATAAGCTACCTCCATACCTGCCCTTTGGTTAAGAGTACTTTTGACCAGGGCTTTCTCCAGAATATTCTAGATCTGGTCGAGATACGTTCGTCTAGGACGACCCTTACCAGCTTACCCACTCACAATCGTATTGTAAATTTGTCTCATCAATCTTCTTTCATTCATCCTTGTACAAACCAATTAAGCATCCTTTTCTCTATCTTTGTTATTATATCCTCTATCATGTTACCTTATCACAGTATCCTATTACTTTATATATCATTCTCATGCTAGCTATACTTCTTAGATTTCTCATCTCTACTGCATTAATCTTGCTTTTACGTTTCATCTTGCAGGCCCAGCACTTACTATCATATATAAGTGATGGGACTAACACACTCAGGTATACAGCCAAACGTGCCTTTTTAGACACATTCTGGCTGCGCATAAACTTACGCAGGGTTCCGTTCATTGGATTCCCTAAATTCCAATTTCATATAATAAAAATACAGCTAGTGCTCCTTCATAATTATTACTTGACATCATTGAATTTCCACTCTTTTACTTTCCTATCGCGTCAATATACTATTAATTTTTTTTTTTTTTTTTTTTTTTTTTTTCGATGAAATTTCGTTGATTTTGCGTAAGCTAATGCACGAACAGCCAGTAGAGAACTCGTATGCTATAGATAGCTAACCGGAGTAGCGTCGCCTACTCCTATCGTAATGTAGGAGGGCCTAAGCAACTTTTTTTTTTCATAATTAATACTTTTCCGATTGACAAAATTCGCCCCGGTTTCGCACGTGTAATTAATTAATTTCTATACGCGTTTTAATCATTAATTTTAAAATGAAATGGTTATTGGGACTTAACTATAATAGTTAGAAATCCTTCAAACATTACGCGATCATACAAGTAGGGAAGGGGGAGGGGAATTAAAGCTTTCGGAGATAAGAACTTAATTATTCCTGACAAGGGGATAGTTGGGGTCAAAAATGTCCAAAACTTTTGCATATGTAATTATTGGACGGACCCGCTTCACAGTATAAAAAAAACTGAACAATGGAGAGAAGATTTAATAGGAATCTTTTGTCTTTTAGAGTCTTTCGTTTTTATTACCTGAAAAATATACACTAGAGTAGGTACCTATATTGATTAAAAAAATTTAGAAAGGTTCGATGGAAAATGGTAAAATAGCGTACGAAAAATTCCGTGTCAAATGGTAGTAGTCTCATATTGATATGTTCAGAAGTTTTGAGGTAATGGTGCGTTACAGGACCCCCATTTTCCTTTTATATATATAGAAGATAGATAAAAGCTTAACAATCGTAGAGGAGATTTCATAGGAATATTACCGTTGGTATTTACAGTCGGAACTATTGCTGATGGGGCACTATCAATGGTGGTTGGTTTCTTAGTAGTTCTGGGGATGGTTACCGGATTGACTGTTCCAGGAGCTTGCGTCGGTATTTTGAAAACACTGTTTATATCATCGGGGTCTGTATCATAGCGTCCTCGATTACCTGTGTACAGAACAGATAACAAATACAGTACTCGTAAATTTATTTATAGAAATAATTATTATGCGAAACATTAACTCTGAGGTGACATGAAGACACCAAGTTCAAACAAAATGAGCCACCCGTTTTGTTGGAGCATAGAAACGTTGACACAAGATTTTTTTTACACGATATAGGCTCAGTGCTTTGACCACAATTTCACCTGATGTGAGCCTCACTAAGCCAAGGTGCTGGTTCTCAAGTGATTCTGCCGGAACACACCTATTGGTATTTGGCGGAAGGTTTTCAGAAATGAGGGTTATGCTTTGGTCTCCTTACGATGTTTTCCTTCACCGAAAGCTCAGGCTGATTTTTGATTTGGATACGTGGGCTCGAACCCACGTTTATTGACGCGGAACGCAAAGACTTTGTTACTTTTTGCTATAACCGAATGGTAATAGTTCTATCCCGATACGTTCAGTAGTTTTGAGGTGATGATGCCTCAAAAGACCCCCTTTTCTTTTAAAAATAGATAAAAGCTGAACAATCGTAGAGAAGATTAAACAGGTATCTTACCGTTGGTATTTACAGTCGGAACTATCGCTGATGGGGCACTAACAGTGATGGTTGGTTTCTTAGTAGTTGTTGGTGCTTGATTCGGTATTTTGAAAATGCTGTTTATTTCTTCGAGGTCTATATCATTGGCGTTTGCCTGGGCGTGAGCAGAACCGACCAGTACCAGGATAGCTAATATTCTGTACATCTGGTCAAGAAAAAAGTATATCAATTAAAATAACAATCACATTGGATTGGATGTTTTATGTAACAATCCATTCAATTAAAAGACGTCCACTGGTGAATATAGGTCTCCAACCAAAGGTCTACACGTCGACAGGTCTTTCGCAACCGGCCTTCAGCGGATATATCGTTTACCGTACACAATTCTTAAGCGGTTAATACAAGTATTATTTTTTTCGAACCTAGCTAACGCTGTTGACCGGAAGGGCCTTTACAGCTTCACCGTGACTTTGGGGGCGAGTGCTGAAGGCACTCAGCTGCAAAAGGTGACTAGCACAAAGGCTACCAAAATGGTACGAACCTCGGCTTGGCCATCACTTGAGTGTAAAACTCTCTCGCGAGTTTGGACCTAGCTATTCCTTACATTTTTTATTAACATTAAAAGAAAAGGTTCCTTACAAGACCTATGTACCTGCGTGTAGTGTGCAAGAGTGTGTTGCAGTGTTGTGCGTGTAATGCTCAATGCATGGGCAGTGTCACTGTATCGCGCTGGCGGCGACGTCGAGAGCCTCCCCAGTTGGGGAACGAGACATGTCTTGGGTCGCCGCCTGAGGGGGACCCGGAGAGTGTGCGGGAGCAAAATTAGCCGCCTGTCCCCGCCGGCGGGAACGGCGGTTACGCGGGCGTGGGCGCTGGCACGCATACTGAATCGGTTGAAAAGGAAAGATCCTATTTTCGGATCGCCCAGATTCACCCAGAAGAACGCCGCGACCCGTGCCCACGACGCGTATCCGACTGAGGAAAATCGTGCACGTTTTACGTTTCTTGCGTAGAGCGGTGAAAAACCGCATAGATCAGCTCCGTGATACCAGGTGGAACAGTCTCCTCGAGGAGCTGGTACCTTCCCACCTCGCGCTTTCCGGTCAACAGCGTTAGCTAGGTTCGAAAAAAAAAAATATGTTCTTTTTTTTTACACGGTATAGGTTCAGGTCAGGTTACCACAATTTCACCTGACGGTGTGGTCCAGGATGGCAAACACACTAAGCATAAATACTACACACACATATAATGATATGTGGCGACAGGTTTAACCTTATATTTTTTTGATCTTTTTTTGAAACTATACTGTATATCGGAATTATTCTAATTACTAGAAATAAAACAACTTAGCAGCCTGAATTCCGTAGAGATTGATTTGTCGACTGTTTAATGACGTCACGCAAACATCCATAATGACGTCTGCTATTGCAGAATAGATTTAAAAAAGAATATATTGAAACGAAGTTCTTTTGCGCGGCCTACGGTAGAGTGAACTGACAGAAATCGTCACGTAAAGGACAAGTATTATTATATACCTCAACGCGAACATTCCTCTATTTCTATCTCTTTAAATGATGTATGGCTATTCGTTCATGTGTGTTTGGGCGAGTTTTGAGTTTTAGTAAAGCTCTGAACACGCGTACGGACTAGATCGCGAACAGTGAAGATGAAGCGATTATAACGCAGTGGATAGTGCGGCTGGATTCAGCGTCAATGGACGCTCCAACTCTAAAATCAGCCTGTGCTTTAGGTGAAGGAAAACATCGTGAGGAAACCATAGCATTGGTGGTAGAACATTTTATAATAAAGCCCGCCTGGGCAGCTACCACTCTAAAGTTTGAAAAGCTATCGGCAAATAATAATAGATGTGTTCCGGCAGGATCACTTGAGAATGGGGGGGGCAGTTTTTTCTGCCTCCCCGGCTGACCGACCTTCCTTGGTCATGCCTCCTACGGGAGGCGGGCGAAGAGGTGGGGTTGAGTAGTGTGTACACTCCCCCATCCCCGCTGGGCCATTGCACGACGAGGCCCGGTGGGTTCGCTGCAGGGGGCGACGCGGTGCTTGCGAAAGCCACCCCGTGTCGCCCCCATCCCAAATGCAGCGGACGGCCCCGGGGGGTTTTAGTGGGAATTTCCGGGCGACTCTCGCCCGGGTGAGTCCCACACTGGCACGGAGCTCGTCACTCCGTGCCCCCTTATCTATTGTATTGGGGGACTTTGATCCCCTAAATACAATAGATAAGGAAGGTGCGTAAATGCATTACCCCCGTCAAAAAAAAAAAAAAAAGGATTACTTGAGAATCAATAACTTAGTGTGCTTACCATCCTGAACCACATCGCCACTTAACATCGGGAGATATTGTGGTCTAAGCACTGAGCCTACAACGTGTAAAAGAAGCAAAAAAAAAAAAGCAATATTGCTTTTAGTCCTAAAACCATGAAATATAGGCTGCAAAAAGAAATACAGCTTGCGATCATGACACCCAATCAATGATAAAGCTATACGTCACGGGAATTGTGCCCGTTGAAACGAATTATGTAGGCAACGTGCGTCATGGACCCAGGAGTAATAGGGTATAAATTTTATTTCGCAATGTGGGTTTGGTTTAGGCCTGATGCGTTCAGGAAGTGCACCCGTACAGCTACTCCACAGTGATGGTATGGATGGGTATTGTGAAGAACAGAGGAATTGGGTTAGTTTTTATAGATAGCAGCAAGTCCGCTGAAAGATACTTTGAAGATGTCCTGAGGTCTTATTTCCATACAAGTGTTGGTTCAGATTTTACGCATATGTAAAGTGAAAGACTTGTTAAAATTCCATTGGGAGCGAGTACCGCAAGATCTGATAAACAATCTTATTAATTCAATGAAGAATAGTTATAAACAATAAGTTATAAACAATAGAGAAAACCACACTTTGAATTACATGATTAATAATTTTAAAATGCCGTAATTTATTTTTTATTAAATATAAAAAAGTTAGATTTCTTTTTAAGGAAGTAACTTCATTTCATGCTATGTACACATATTATAAATTATTATAATTTAATGAACAATTGAATGAAAGATTTTGCTTTGTGACTTATTAATAATGTATTAAAAAAAAGTGTTAATGAAAGAAATATAAATATATTACAGTTTTGAAAAATCGTTTAAAAGTTTTTAAAACCTTGATATTGCATAATCTTTTTGATGTGTGTATATATTAACAACAATAAAGACAAATAATTTCTATGTAATGTTTATTTCGAAAAATCATGCGGCGTTCTACATTTTTATATTCTAAGGTAATGCCTACTTAAAATATATAATATCAGAATCGAAATAAATAAAATAAATATATGCAGATTTTTATATAAACGATATCATAATCACTTACGCGTACGTATGTAATGTCAGCCAACAAAGCACAGATAAATAATAAAAAAACGAAAAAAAAAAAATGATTACCTTTCTACAGTGTGTAGATTCTTTTATGAAATTTATTTCAAAACGAAAACACTAAATTCAAATATCACGGATAATACTTTCTTAGCAGTGGTTAGTTTTATGTTTTTTTAATAATTTTTATTTTCTTTGTGGGCAACAGGTCGCTAGCTAGTCCCGCACACTCGATAAAGTACGCCAGTTGAACTGGCCAATAATAGATACCTCTTATATATATTATATACGACCTCATTGTTATGACATTTAGATAGCGATGAATAACCTTCTTACTTGATAATAATGAATTCGCGTCGAAAATAAAATTGATGCAATTTTCACAGACCTTTTTTGTTGTGTTCGTTCCTGGCTAAATTTGTCCGTTGTTGAATAAAATTACAAGTATCTAGATCAGAAACAGAGCATATAGACGATTATAATGGTGTTTTTTTTGTCGGGATCTCAGTTTGACATGTAGCAGTTGTTTTCTTTAATTCATTAAACATGTGTATTTGACTCTACATCGTGTTATATTGGTGGCGTTTTGTGTGATACTTGTTGGTAGGCTTCTGTTTCTGCAACTAGATACGTTGGCGGTCCGTTGTGCGTGCAGGATCAGCCAGCTACTCGAGTCAGCCCAGCTCCTTCCAGAAGCGCAGAAGCTTCCTGTGGCGATCACAGGCTTCCTGGAGCGACCTCGTTTTCTTGAGGGTTTTTGCCCGTTGGTTGACTACTCCCGTGCATTCCAGGACCACGTGGGCAGCAGCCTCTTCTTCTTCTAGATACCTCAACACATGGGGCTATCTGTCAGACTTATAGTAAATAAATGTTTATCTAATGAGCAAAGTCCCATCATTACACCCACCGCCAGGCGAAGATCAGTGTGAGATAAGCTGAGCCCTCTTCGTGATATTTCCGGAACAACTTGTTTAGAATGTCCAGGAGTGTTAGTCCATCTCTCACTGTGAGTGCTGTGGGTGTACTGACGCAACCATGATCTAAAAGTACTGTATGTAAGAGGAAAATATGGCACAGGGCCTGCCACTGTTGTCGTCGATCCTCTTCTTGCCAGTTCGTCTGCTGTGTCGTTACCCATTGATTCGTTGTGACCCTTTGTCCATTGTAGGATGACCCTGTTGACTGCCGCTATGCGTTGCAATGCAAGGTGATATTCGTAAATGAGGCCTGAGGTGATGGAAGTACTCTCAAGCGCTTGAAGCACGGCCTTACCATCAGAGTGAATTCGGATACCAAAGTCCCTTATCTCCTTTTTGAAGACTGCATTTACTGTTTGGATGATAGCGACACATTCACATTGGAATATGGTGCTATGCTCACCCAACTCTGTAGATAGCTTGATATTTAGATCTTTCGAGAATACTCCCGCACCTGGTCCAGATTTCATCTTGGACCCATTTGTGTAGATGTGGAGTCCAAGGTAATCTGTTCATCTTTTATATCTTCCTGTATTTTATAGCTTGCTGTATTTTATATATTCTGTCGAATATTAATATCTTAGGGGTCTTGTCGCAGGGGTCTTCGATAAGAGATTGGATACCTATAATTCTATGCCATATTTTGGTATGAGACCCACCTGTTTTTAGCTATAAGCCTAGGTGGGTGAGGCGTAAGGCTACCATGCTTGCCTTTTGCTGTATAAACAGATCAAGAGGCAGTAAGTTGAAAAAGGACTCTATGACTGCTGATAGAGCTGTTCGCATACAGCCTGTTAGGGCCACACAGGCTAGTCTTTTAAACCTCTATAAACGAGCTTTCGTGGTGCTTTGCTCTGTCCTGGGCCACCAGACCACTGCACCATAGATGATAAAAATGATCTAATAATGATTGTGTAAAGCCATAGTGTGATTTTTGGCCAGAATCCCCAGGTTTTTCCTAGAAGTCTTTTACACTGCTAAAAGATTATGCAAGCTTTTTGTCTAGGTGCTTGTTCCATAAAATTTTGCTGTCAAGAATAACGCCCAGGTACTTGACTTGATGGTGACAAGCGGGTATTGAATAGTTTCGGTAATATCATATTTCCTTGACTTCTCTTTTTAGTTAACAGTACTAGTTTCGTCTTGTTCCTTAGATAGAATATTCTTAACTTTTGTGGCCTGTTTAGTATTTTCGATATTGATACAGAAGCGCCTCCAATATTCCTGCCTCTTCTGGTGAATTAGCTGCTTATATTGATATTGGGCTGGTTTATAATTGGTCTAGTCCGTTAGATTCTTACTGTTTTTGCCCTGTTGAAAAGATTCCTTAACTTACATAGCATTTTCTCCAAAGCTGGTTCCCACCAGCGGTACTTGGTAATGGCGTCATTTGACGGCATGTCTTTTCGTAACTGTTTATAAGTATAAATGTTATGTCGTTTACATGTTTGTCGATCTCTGCAGTGTCACTATACACCGCGAGTATGGGTAATTCCCGTAACAGTGCCGTAGTCATCACAGGTAGGTTTTGTGTGATATAGTTTGATTATTGTGTATATGTTAAGTTTATTATGAAAAATAACGCGTAACATTTATTTTGAGGTGCCGACAAAGCTTCGTGGAAAGTTCTAGCAGGAAGAGTCACAGGTTTGTAACGCTGATATAAGAATGTAAATACATCTTTCCTATATGACATTGGCATAAATTGTTTGTGTACAAATTGCCGTTATATAAAAAGAAGTATCTAGATCAGAATCAGCACATTTAGACGATTATAATGGCTAAAAAACGGCCTTCTCACCACTATTAGTCCGATTCACAAACGAAAATTTTATTTTCTTTTCGATTCTCTATACCAAACTTACATCGTAAAATATATTTATTGCCAAAGTTTTAAGTTTCAAGGCACAGAGTTTTAGTCTCTGCGTTAAT
Organism: Samia ricini; assembly: GCA_014132275.2. NCBI lineage: Eukaryota > Metazoa > Arthropoda > Insecta > Lepidoptera > Saturniidae > Samia > Samia ricini. The sequence continues at coordinate 6,822,401 of AP028167.1, forward strand.
GAATCTGACAATCAGGACAAGTTATGCTGAAGTTGCTCCGCGTAATTTAGGCTACATTTTTATTGTCTTTCGAAAATAATTAGAGTTCCAAGAAACGCGAGCAGAACCGTGAGCATACAGCTTATATAATATAAGGGATAAAAAATGTGTGTGTACTTACGCGTGTGTACTTATTTACGCACGTAAGAAGTTATACATCTTTGACGTAATAATAGAAAAAACTAAAATGTTGACAGTTAACTTCAGGGTGCTGGCTTTTTCATGGCGGTGCGCGCGCGCATCGTAAAAATTTACTATCATCATTTTTTTTTTGTAAACCGCCTAAAGAAGTATGACTTAAAAAAAACCGAACAGTTATTCCAAAGTTTCGAGTTTTCAATTCCGTCTGGCATTACCTACCTTTAATTTTTTTTGTTATTTGACTTGACTTAACCATAAACTGTACTTATTGATAAAATTAAGGTGTCTGTTTGTAATGTGGTTTTTTTTTTTTACTAAATAGGCATGAATGTATATATGATATCTATAACAAAAATAGAATTTTAAAAAATTTTGTTTTATCTGTTTTAATGTTTTATGTGTTTTAATGGGTAATCTCCGAAACAGTTGGACCAATTTTGACGGGACTTTTTTTGGTATATAGCTGAAGTTACTCCAGGTAACATAGAGGGTGCGTAAATGCATTTCCCCCCGTCAAAAAAAAAAGGTAACATAGAGGGTACTTTTAATTTTCGAAGAAAAAAAAAACTTAAAAATTTGAATAAAATTCGATTCAATGCATAGTTTTACGGGCAAGTGCTATAATTTATGAGAAATATTTTTACTTTACTTTACTTTAATCCTTAAAATTTTTTTAGAAAAATAATTAGGGCTCCGTATAAAAAAATTAAATGTAGTAAAGAATTTTATAAAACGCGAGTGTAGCCGCGGGGACACAGCTAGTCAATATCATAAATCCGGAAACACGCATTTTTGTTATTTTTCAAGTTACAGATTGTTCGTATAACACGTATAAACCATGATTCAGGTTTTTTTGTTTGGCTTTTACGTGATGCTAACGAGTCGATTAGATAACACCGAACAGAATTTTTTCCTTTTTTTTGTAATAAAATTTTAAACTGTGTCAAATTTCTACATTAGATTAATTCATTTTGATAAGAGAAAAACAAATGAAAAATACTTTCTTATTCTTAAATAATTGCCATCTGTGTACACACAATTTGTACTAGTGTCAAATGGGTAAGATGTATTTTTAATCTTGTATCAGCGTTACCACGCTTCAGCAAAAAACGGTGGCCCATCCTTCTCGAACTTTCCATGGAGCTTTGTCGGCACCTCAGAATAAATCCTCTACAATAAACTCAACTTGTACACAATACCGAAAATATGATACAAAACGTCACCAAGATTACATGATATAGAGTGAACACAAGTTTAATGAATTAAAGAAAATAACTGCTACATGACAGACTGAGATCCCGTCAAAAACTACGAAAAATAACTGGAAATAACATTTTACTAATACGTTCCTTTTTTGAAATGTTAACTTTTTAATGTTATCAAAAAGAGCCCGATACAAATAGTACAGCCAAAGAGATTTGATTACAAGTTTATAGACACACTATATGCGAAAACACTTTTTCAAAAACGATCATATACCACATATAAAAAGTCTAAGCAATATGTATATTTATAAACTAGCGGTGTGCCCGCGGCTGCACCCGTGTTTAATATATTCTTCATTGCGTTTTATTTTTTTAACACTTTTTTTTTTTGTAATCGGATAAAGGAAAAATATTTTCATAAATACAATTTTTTATGACTTTTGTTTTTTTACACGGACCCTAATTATTTCCGAAACACATTTTATTCAATTTTGTCTGTCTGACTGTTTGTTCCCGGTAATCTTCGGAATATCTGGATCGTTTTTGACGGAATTGTTTTTTGGTAGATACCTGAAAATACTCCGCGTAACTTAGGGTATATGTTTGTCGAAAATAAATAGGGATCCGCCTAAAAAATTAAAACTCTCTAAGGGAGCGATGACCTCAAAAATGAGACCCTGGAGTATAATCCCATAAGGGAAATCCCTTGAGCTGTTTCCGCTCATGTGCCCACTGTTGATGTCACCTGCGATCATGACTGAACAACTGAGGACGAGAAGCTTTTCTAGATTGGATATTAGGAGTTCGCTATTGGGGGAGAGGTATACAGACACTAGTACGATTGACGGATGGTCAGTCATACCAATTCTGCACATAGAATCTTCCATGTATGTGAGTTCGGGAGGATCTAGCGGCGTGCAATACAGAGACCGCTTGTAGTAGATGAGAGTACCACCACCACTCCTGGGGGACAATCTATCATTCCGAACGATACTATAATTCGCAATCCCGAGATTACGATTCTTAAGACTTCAGGAGGGTTAAGAAAAACATTTATTTGACGATCGCAGAGTAAGTTCGCGATGAGGGTACGGTGTGGAACGAGTTTCCGAGCGTTGAAAAAAAAGCGTTGAAGAGAGAGACAAACCGCGTGGCTTAACATTAGCCATTGGGTGGGAAGAAAAGCGGGCCAGACCTTGGATGGTCATGGAAAACTAGTTATGGCGTCCAACTCGGCATTTCCCCCAAAGATCTTCACGACAACTGGTCTTGCACCACCCACATCCAGCGGACTGCCGCGACCTTCACCAGGTCGTCGATCCACCTTGCCACCACACCCACGCTGCGTCTTCCAGTATGCGGCAGCCATTCTAAAACCTGTTGGCCTCATCGGGCATAGGTTCTACGAGCAATGTGCCCAGCCCACTGCCACCTACGTTTAGCAATACTTCGGGCAATGTCAGTTACGTTGGTTCTTCTGCGGATCTTCTCATTTCTGATTCGATCACGCAGCGAAACTCCGAGCATAGCCCTCTCCATTGCACTCCATTAGGAAACAGTTATTTTTTTTACATTATTATTATCATAAACATGTTATTTTCCAAGTAACAGATTATCTGTATGCGTGATTCAGGTTTCTTTTGTTTTGTTTGGTTTTTACGTGATGCATTCGAGTCAATTTGATAACCCCGAACCGGGGTCCTGTGTTGTGTTACTGTCAGATATATACACAAGTAATAATCGCAAAAAAAACCGAATGAGAGTTATATATGTACCTAATAATTTCAATGTATGTTTTTTGTACGCCACGGCAAGATTTCCGCATTTTTTTTATTATGTATTATTTTTGTAATGAAAATTATCTCAGAAGGCATTAAGCTCGCATTGCGTTTCGAGTTACTTTAAAAATCAGCGAGATGGCACTCTATCTATGGCAGTTGCGGGGTAAGCTTGTAAACGATCATCCTGTTAAACGATCATTTGAAATGCCGGGCTAATCTAATAAAAATAAAATTTCTTAGACTAACTGCTACATTCTTCTACCCGGCTATAATATATTTTTATTCTAAATATTAAATCGTCGACAGCCGTTCGTATCAGAGGGACATCAATCACAGTGAGTTTAAAATGTATCTATACAAATAAATAGAATTAAATTGTCTGTTTGTAATTTTATAATAACAATGTTATTACTAAATTCATACGAATGTGTACATACATTAATTTGGTACTAAAATAATTTTTTGATATCGATTTATTTAATCATCATCATCATCGTCGTCCTGCTGCATGGAGTCCTTTTTCATCCATCTTCTTACTAGCCCAAACATTCCGATCCATACAGTATGACAGGTCTTATAATGGACTTATACATATATTTTGGCCTTCAGTTTGACAAGCATCCTACAGTCACATTGTGGTACCTGAGACCTGTAATATGAGACTTAAAAAAAGGAATTTTATAAAATACTAGCTGTACTCTCGACTTCACCCGTGTGTCAATGGATGCGGGTTCGAGTCAAACTCTAAAATCATCCTGAACTTTCAGTGAAGGAAAATATCGTGAGGAAATCATAGAATGGTGGTAAACATTTGCAAATAAAGTACGGCTGGGTAGCTACCACCCTCAAGTTTAAAGACCTGTCACTAAATAGGTGTGCTCCAGCACCATCACTTCAGGACCAGTATATCTAGGCTTAGTGTGTTTATCATTCTGGACCATTTCGTCACTTAATATCAGATGAGATTGTGGTAAAAAAAACTGGTGCTTTACCAGGTCGTCGGTCCCCGCAGGAGGCGACGCGGTGCCTGCGAAAGCCATCCCGTGTCGCCTCCATCCCAAATGCGGCGGATGGCCCCGGGGGGTTTTAGTGGGTATTTCCGGGCGCTTCGCGCCCGGGTGAGTCCCACACTGGCACGGAGTTCGTCCCTCCGTGCCCCCTTACCTATTGCATTGGGGGACTTCGGTCTCACTGATGCAATAGGTAAGGGTAGTGCGTAAATGCATTTCCCCTCGACAAAAAAAAAAAGGTCGTCGGTCCACCTTGTATATTGCTGTGTGTTCGTGGGCGCCCCCGTTTCATATGTTCTTCACTGCGTATTATTTTTTTTATACGGAACTCTAATTATTTTCGTTAACATTTTTCGGTAGTAAGATAAACTAAAAATCACAAATCCAACTATTTGCAAGTGAAAGTATGCGTTTAATCTGATTTTCTTCGAAGTTTCACGAGTTTTAATTTTTTTACGGGAAATTCTAATATTGGAAAACAGAACTACTCTAAGTTACGCGGAGTAAACTCAGCTATGTAACAAAAAAGTCCCATCAAAATCGGTCAAGACGTTCCGGAGATTACCCGGATCAAACAAACAGACAGACGGAAAAAAAAATTTAAAAATCGTATACTTGGTATGAGTTTCGTATATATATTTATATGTAATTAGTAAACATACATACAAATTTATTTATAAGTATAAATAGATAAAAATATTTGTCTTGTATGTGTATGCATGTTATTTACATAGCGCAAATAATCCATGCCCCTACTATTGACCATTTTTTCCTTACAGGATACTGAATCTTTTAGTACCTACGCCTGTACATTATATTACTAGATCTACAAACACCGATTTGACTGAAATCCACATCTAAAACTTTAGAATTTAACTTTACTGTATATTTAAATTAAATCTTTTTATTCTCAGATGTACCGGAAGTTATTAATATTAATTATTACGGCGTCCTTTCAATTACGTAGCGCAAGGAATATAAACCAAGTTACATTATCAAATAGCACTCTCAGTAAATCAAATGAAACACAGGCTGCCAATGAAAATGATTCCGGCTACATATTCCAAAGTATATTTGGTAATGACACTACAACTCAAGATTCAGTATTAGAGAGTAATTTAAATAATCAAAATGCTAGAATATTAGTTCAAAACAATTATCTGGATTCAGTGTCGGATAGAATACCCGATTCTCAAAACACTACACAGGCTGCTAATGAAATTGTTTCAGCCTTAATATTAAAAAGTATTTTTGGTAATCAATATACAGCTCTAGATTCAGTATCAGGGAGTAATTCAAATAATCAAACGGTAATTGTAACAGGAAAAGAGGATGATGTGGATTCAGTGTCGGATAGAACTCCCGATTCTCAAAACATTACACAGGCTGCAAATGAAAATGATTTAGACTTATTATCACAAAGTATTGTTAGTAATCAATCTACGGCTCAAGATTCAGTATCAGAGAGTTTTTTAAATAATCAAACGGTAATTGTAACAGGAAAAAACGGATGATGTGGATTCAATGTCGGATAGAACTCCCGATTTTCAAAACACTACACAGGCTGCGAATAAAAATGATTCAGCCTTAATATCACAAAGTATTTTTGGTAATCAATCTACAGCTCAAGATTCAGTGCAGGATTCTCAAAATATATGGGAAAGTAAGAGTTTTGACATACATTAATTTAAAAATATTAATTCAGTTTCATTGTTTATATATATGGTATAGTAGTAGTAATAGTAGTCATGGCTGAGACCGTAGAAGAACTAAGTACAATACTCCGTAACCTCAGTACAGCTTCCGAATAAGTTGGCCTTAAAATGAACACGGACAAGACGAAAGTCATGTCTAATGTCCATGTTGTGCTAACTCTTTTAAAAATCGCCAACTCTACGCTCGAAGATATTGACAGTTATGTATACCTGGGGATAAGCCGTCTTGTTAGTTTGATCCAACTTCGAGAAAGAGGTTAATCGTCGAATTCAACTCGGCTGGACCGTGTTCGGGAAGGTATGCAGAATCTTCTCGTCCGAAATACCGCAGTGTCTCAAGACGAAAGTCTTCGACCAATGTGTGTTGCCAGTGATGACATACGGCACTGAGACGTGGTCGCTTATAATGGGCTTAATAGAAAGCTCAAAGTTGCTCAAAGGGCAATGGAGAGGGCTATGCTTGGAGTTTCACTGCGTGATCGAATCAGTAATGAGGAGATCCGCAGAAGAACCAAAGTAACCGATAATGCCCAAAGAATTGCTAAACTTAAGTGGCAGTGGGCTGGGCACATTGCTCGCAGAGCCGATGCTTGATGGGGTCAACGGGTTCTTCAATGGCTACCACGCACCGGAAGGCGTAGTGTGGCAAGGTCCCGCACAACGTGGACCGACGATGCTGGTGTCGTAAAACCGGTCGTCGTGGAGATCTTTGAGGGAGACCTATGTCCAGCAGTGGACGTCTTTTGGTTGAATGGATTGATTGTTTTTATTCTGTTAAAGTAAAATTATTACACTTAAACTTAAAACTTTTTCTTTTTGCAGCCAATCAACCATGTTCCAATGCAAATGGAACAAAGGGAATATGTATCCCTGATTACTTCTGTGATACGGATTCAGTTATTTATAAGGAAACTACAGAAGGTTATCTGTTAGTATTCATGTATATGTCCTATCATTTTTACGTTTAAGATTAAATAAACATACAAGAATTTAAAAGCCTCGCTGTGAAGGGAAAATTCTCTTCCAAGAAGTGACCATAGCCGTAATCATCACATAAATTCCCGATGTGGTAGCGAGTTCAAGTGCTAAAAAATCTATAATTCTGTATTACTTGCACTAAATAATAGTATTCCGAGAACATTTTTCAAAGTTATCTGGCTTCCTAACGAGATTCTCCTTCACCATTATCTAATTATGTCATTAATCATCATTTGAGTAACATTTCCCCGTTTCAACAATTTGATATTCAACTGGTGTCAATCATAATGCAACCACGACTTGTTAACTTTGTTCACTTATATAATCAAAACTAAAGTTAAAAATAAAATTGATAGAGTTAATTGATTGCAGAAGCACTGTAGGTTTATGTGAATCAATTATGGAAGTCTGTTGCCTGGAATCAAAAGAAACACAAGTAGCAAATAATGAAGACTGGGGTCCAACGCTGGATGTGAATGATGATGATTTAGACTTTTTGTTACAAAGCATTTTTGGTAATCAAACTTAATAAACATAATAAAAAGATTGACAATAGTCATACAAAGAATTATCACTAGCCCAAAGTTTAGAATCCCGTTTGATTTCTAGACGGCGTTCACTCGTAGCTTGAAAACTTAATAGAAGTAATTAAGACTAACATCTTTGATTTTTAAAATGTTAATGTTCTATCAACTTATCATTGATGATCAGTCCAGACATACAGACGGACAAAAAGTTTCGAATGTCTGATTCGAGATTAATTATGGCTAAAACATTTATCACAAAATTTTCAAAAATAATAAACGTGCAAACAGAATCTAGAGATTTATTATTAGAGTAGATGGTGAGAATCTGGTTGCTGTATACGGGGGCCTTAAGACCGGTCTTCCTGGACATTTTTGGGGGAGACCTATGTCAAGCAGTAGGTATGTCTTTCCGTAGGATGGATGGATGTAGATAGATATAGATTAGTATATAGATCACAGTAAAACCTCTCACCCTAGTAAGTAACCAATTATCGAGTTATAATTCTTGTATGGGTATTATCGGTCTAAATTCATCTGATAACTGAAAAAAAGATGATCCGGTTTCAGTGTCTGATCAATTTCAGATCCTCAAAGCGCAAAAGAAGCTGCAGATGATAATCATTTAAAAGAAGTACTACAACGAGTTTTTGGCAATCAAATTACGAATCAAGATTCAGTGCTGAAGGATATTTTAAATTATCAAGCCGCGACTATAACAGAAAAAAACGATGATCTGGATGCAGTGCCGGATAATGTTTCCGATCCTCATAGCGTACAACAAGCTACGGAGGACAATAATTTAAACTCAGCAATAACTAATTCTATTGAAAATCAAACTGAAACTCATGATCCAGTGCTGGATAGTAGTTTAAATTCTCAAGCCGCTACTCTAACTGGAAACAAAGATGATCTGGATCTAGTGCAGGATGATGTTTCCTATCCTCATAGCGTAAGACAAGCCAAGAAGGACGACAATTTAGACTCAGCAATAAAAAGTTTTATTGGCAGGTGGCAATCAAACTGAAACTCATGGTCTAGTACTAGAGAGTAGTTTAAATTATCAAAACGCGACTGTAACTGGAAAAAAAAAACATGATCTGGATGCAGTACCGCATAATGTTTCAAATTTTCGAAGCGCTAGCTAAGCTAGCGCTAAGCTGTAGAAATTATTTTCAACATTATATTGTTTGAAATGAAATGTGTGTTTTTTAATTAAAGTTTTTATGAGTTTTATTTTTTTTACGCGGAACCCTAATTATTTTTGAATATTAAAAGTGCCCTAAGCGTGGGTTTCGCGGAGTAACTTCAGCTATCTATCAAAAACAAGTCCCGTCAAAACCCGTCCAGTCGTTCCGGAGATTAGTCGGAACAAAAACACACAGACCGACAGAGAGACAGAATTTAAAAAATGTATTTTTAGTATTAGTATCGTATATACATTCATATCTATTTAGTAAAAAAAAATGTATTTTTACATTACAAATATACACTTCAATTTTATTTATTAGAATAGATAAACATAGACTAGGATAATTGGATTCGAACTCAAGCCCATCAACAACCACGAAGTCATCATCGTTGGAGGATTAAATTTAAAATGTTAATTAATATAAAGAATTTATTATGATATTCACGAAAAAAAAACAGCACTAAATTAATTTAAAAATGAATAAATTTGACTAAAATCATATTCTCAAGTGGTACGTGGTATTTCCCCTAAATACCAATTCTGAAGTGACTACATCACATGTACATCCGATCTAATGTGAAGTAAGTATGAAGGAAGGGGGGATTTACAATTTGCTTATTTTTCATAATATGGGGAGGGCAAAATCGAATTTATTTATTTACTAAATACTGCGTAATATAGTTTTTAATTTTTAATACGGAACCCAAACTATTTTCAAAAAATTTTTTTGCTACTAACCTTAAGCAAATTCATATTCCTGGCAGCTAAATTGTACGCTGAATCGGATTTTGTTCAAAATTTCATGAATATTTTTTTTGGGCAGAACCCTAATTATTTTTGCAATATAAAGGAAACCTAAATTATGTACCAAAAAATCACGTCATAATCGGTCCGACCGTTCCGGAGATTTCCCGGAAAAAACAGACAGACCTACAAAAATTTTAATTTTTTTTTTGGTATAGGTAATTTTGACCTTACTAACAGATACTTCAATTTTATTTATTAGTATAGATTAAAATCCGGCAAATTGAAACAAAACGGTCAAATACAAATACCAAATAATAGAATAACAATGTAATTAGCTACCCCGGAGTAATAGCATTATAAATTATTAATAGAACTAGCATACTGGCCGCTTTTGTTATTCCAATCGTTCAAAATTCCGAGGAATTTTTTACACTCAGGTAACGGCCAAGCCGAGGTCCGTACGATTTTGCTAACCCATGTGCTATAATTACTTGTTATTATGTTGCCTTTTTAAAGCTGTGTGCCTTCAGCACTCTCCCCCAATGTCACGGTAAAGCTGTAAAGGCTCTTCCGGTCAACAGCGTTAGCTAGCTAGAAAAAAAAAACATTCAAATATATTTAGTAACAAAAAAATGTTTTAACATTACAAACCGACCCTTAATTTTATTTATTAGTAGAAATAATATATAACACGAACAGGACCAGACGCTATGTAATATCAAGTTAAAAATAAAAATACCTAACAAAAAAGATTGCATGTAATAAAAAAAGGTTGAAAATCAATTTTGTTTTCATTTTTGTCAAGCAAGTAAGGAGGTTAATAATCGCTATCTAAATAAATGTCAGAATAAGGACGCTTTGTACAGTATTATTATAAGAGATATATTACCTTCTACCAACGGTCAGTTCGTCTTGCGTACGTTGCCAAGCGGGCGGACCGGCTAGCGACCTTGCGTCTACAAGGAAAATATTGAATTTAATACATTACAAATCAAACACAAACTAGTCTCTTCTAAGAATTTATTATCTGTGATATGTAATTTAGTGTTCTTGTGTTTATTATAAATTTCGAAAGGAGTATCTACGCACTGAATGATGAAGGTAAATACATATTTTTTTTTGCATTTTTAACAATATAATATAAATAGACAATGGGGGTTCCTATGACGTACCTTCACCTCAAAACTATTGAACGGGATGGGACTGCTACTATTCGAAGAGTAATTTTTCTTAAATTTTGATTTTTACATTTTTTTTTTTTCCGCTAATAAACAGGCTCTCAGTTTTCTTCATTCATTTGTTTGTGATAAAAATAAATGAAACGCGGGCGGAGCCGCTGGCACCAGCTAGTCTTTGATAAAATATAATATCACAGAGTACATAATATTATATATATAATATATAATAAAGTAAGCTATGATAAATTACGTCTATTGTTTTTTTTTGTCTAGTCTCCATATTGAATTTTTGACTTTACAGACTACTTTTATCTTGTTTTCTAGTTTTAATTGTATATTTGTTTTTTATATTATTCGTAATCTGCGTTATTTATATCTACGTATAATAAAAATTTAAAGAAAAAAAAGTTAAATGCGGGAAGTGCTGTATAATCAATTACATAACACATTTTAATGATTTTTATTGTCAATATGTGCACGTCAAACATTAGTTGAAATGGTCGTTTTACAAACATGTAATTTCACGCGGACATAGTCGCGAGCACAGCTCTTTGTTGTAATATTATGCAAGCAGAGCCTCGGGGCATAATTAGTATGTATGTAAATTACCCTATGCCAATTAGTATATAAGTCTTTTAGTATCAGTTAAAATCATATCATGATATTCAATTAGTTTAACTGTAATGTGGATCATATAACTGTATAAATTTAATTTGTATTTAACCCCTTGAGCACTAACCTGGCGTTTACGCCAGCTTTCCATTGTTTTCCTATTGTCTTATTTGTATGGGTACTCAGCACATTAATAACGCTAAATTAATTTTCAGAACTTTTTAAATGACAGATTCGATATTAGTTACTGCTAAAATAAACAGGTGTGTTTATTACAAAATTTCTATTACAAAAAAACTCAACAGTCACGGGTACTGCCGACTGAAGTGAGATATCGAAATTATGGTATTGGAGCAATAATTATGCATATTTTCTTTTAGTTTATTAATATGTCGATTACCCATAAAAATGAGACAATAGGAAAACAGTGGAAAGCTGGCGTAAACGCCAGGTTAGTGATCAAGGGGTTAATAATCAAAACATACGATTGCCTGCGTAAGTAGTCATTTTATTATTTATCTCTGAGCGCCAGCACTTAAAAACCATTTTATCATTAACATACTGTAGCATGTTGACTGCTGACATCGTAGCAATGGTAACGCGAATCTATACGTTTTTCCCTACCGAGAATAGCTCAATGCCCTTAAAGAAGTTAAGTAACGTACAGCAGATAAAATTTTAGTTTTATTGTTAGTATATTGATAATTATGTAATTATACTAAGTCCAGAAGCCTAGAAAAAAACACTGAACCTTTAAGGACGGTGAAGCATCTGTAACGGTTTCGCCGCACAGCGGGCGGGACTGGACGTCAGCGCGATGTTTCTATAGAAAACATCGAACCAATACGAGCCGAGCGCGAGCCCTGCGTAACTGTGTGACGAAACCATAAATATGTTTCTATAGCATTTAAAAGGATATGCGAGCGGCCTTTATTCCATACAAACGTAGTCCCCTATTTCCTTCCTGGATGATAAATATTTTATTATACCACATAATAACTACTCCCCATCGCTATGCGCGTCGTACTTTCTGATTTTTGAAATTATTTATTGCAGAAAAAACTAGGAGCTTTTTAAAATTATAAAAAAATGCTCGATTTTTACCGTAATTTTTACGTTCGTCAAACAAATTTAATGAATAAAATTAAAAAAAAAAGAAAACGTAAAAACATAGTCTTTCTTATACTATAAATCGGTTCAGTTTTGGACGAGGGAACATGGTACTAAGAAGTGATGTTTTCGTCTATTTTGCATACGGTAAAATCAGCCCGCGCTGCAGTTGTCCCTTTCGTGTCTTATAACTCTTTCTTTGGGGCGCAACGCGATAGCAATAGATTTCTGAAATACCTACTTTAAAATTTATTACCGACCGCATATACTCTTAAGAAGCAATATATATAGAAGCTTAGCGACATAATACCATTATCTCACTTAACATCAAGTCAGGATTATGTCATATAAAATGGTAATTAATTCGAATATTAGGTTTTATTTCTTAGTATTATGTTATTTCACACTTGTAAAAAAAAAACTCGGTTGCAAAAGAGTATAAGCAATGACGTAATCAAAGGACTTATTATACCGCGTGGCTTCGTTTATCTTTATATATATAAATCTTCTGTGCGTGTGAATGTGACTAAACTCTCCTAAACGGATGAACCGATTTTAAAGAAATGTTTTGTGTCTATTCCTGAGGATTCGGGAATTGTTTAGATTCACAATTTAGTCCAATTTGATTTTTTATATATGAACAGCGAACAAAATCGCGTGCACAGCTAGTAAATAATATTATCTATTTATTGTTCATACTAGGAAAATTGACTATATGGATAATCTATACAAATAAATAAAATTGAAGTGTCTGTTTGTAATATCATTTTTTTTCACTAAATACATATCAATGTAAATACATAACCAATGCCATAAACCATCTTTGTCTGTTTGTTTGTTCCGGCTAATTTTCGGAACGGCTGCACCGATTTCGACGGGACATTTTTTGATAGTTAGCTGAAGTTACTTAAGCTGTTTTAATTTTTCGAAAATAATTTGGATTCCGAGTAAAAAAATTAAAAGTTATGAAATTGTGAATAAAATCCAATACAAGCACAGTTTTACCGGTAGGTGTATGAATTTGTGGGAAATAAATTGGCTTTCTGTTAGTACAAAAAAAAATCACGAAAATAATTAGGGTTCCGCGTAAAAAAAAAATTAAAACTCTTGAAATTGTGAACAAAATACGATTCAAGGGACGTTACCACAAAAAACCTTATTTTCCAATGATTATTTTAAAACTATATTACGCAGTGAAGAATATATGGCACGATCTTTGGTCGAGACCGAAGCTGTGGACGTCTTTCGGTTGAATGAATGGACGAATATACATCATTCTCACCTAAATACTTTCGAAAATCATAGAAATGTGTTCTGCTGTAACCCCTATAATAGTTTTATCTGAAATATATTTCATTTATAGTATTTGACCCTATATTTAGTAATTTTGGTTCCATTTTACTTTATATAGTTTGGTAATTTTGTGAAGTGAAGTGTATTTAAATTAGATTGCCGCCATTTTATAAATTTAGACTAAAATTCCAAACTTGGATCTAAAGTACTTGTATTCATGTCCGTAATAAATTATACAGAAAATACCCCAGAAAATTGAAGAGAGACATTATGTAATGAGGGCTTTTTGGTGGCACCTCAGTCTGTCATGTAGTAGCTTTAGTACTTTTAATTCAATAACTTGTGTTACCGGACTCTATATTGTGTGATTTTCGTGTCGTTTTACTTAATACAGTTTGGTAATTGTGTAGAAGTGGAGTGAATAAGAAAATAATGACATGAAGCGTTTATTCTGAGGTGCCACGAGAATCTCATAAAACATTCTAGAAAGATTGCCATCATCCTACTAGGGTGTTGACACAACCTCCGCACCCCCTTACCCATTGCATTGGGGGACTTCGGTCTCACTAATTTGCACACACACCCAACACACTTTGCTGACCTTGAGTTAGTTTTTGAATCTATGGGATCTGATTTTGCACCACATCATAATGGGTGATTTCAATACTGACATACTTGCTCAACACTCGCAGCGTACCATTAAACTCCTAGATATCGTTGAGTCTGCCAGTCTTCACGTTTTGCCCCTTAGTCCCACTCACCACAATTTATTTGGGGACGACACAGGATTAGATATCATTCTTACTTCCACCCCGTCATTTACTTCCTCTTATGGTGAATATCCTGCTCCAGGCTTTTCTCGTCATGATCTAATTTTCATTTCCTATATCCTTAAACCTCCTAAACCAAAACCAAAAGTACTCCATATACGATGTTTTGCTTGCATGAATATTAATAAGCTCCAAGAGGATGCCTTGGCAATTAGTTGGGAACCGTTGTTAGGCGCTGACACTATTGATGATAAAGTTCAGATATTTAATGCTGTTATAACAAACTTATACGACAAGCATGCTCCGGTCAAAGAAGTTAAATTAAAGCGTCCGCCGGCACCCTGGATGACAACTGGAATCCAAATGGAAATGAGACGGAGGGACCGTGCATTTCGTAAATTTAGGAGAGATCGTTTTGACTTTAATTGGAACTTATTTAAAACCGCCAGAAATCGATGTAATCAGATGGTACGCAATGCCAAACGCAAATTTATTTTAAGTAACATCTCTTCTGCGTCTTCTTCAGGCAATATTTGGAAGTTCCTTGGCACTTTGGGTATTGGTAAAACCCGGCATGTAGATCTACCTAGGACAATAGAGTTGAATGACATAAATCGCCATTTCACCACTTCGAACCAATTATGTGATTTAACAAAGAGTCATACATTGGATTACATAGCAGGTTTACCAAGTACTAACATCCCCACTTTCAACTTTTCCACAGTAACGCTAGAAGAGATTAAAAAAGCTATACTTTCTATTAGATCAGAGGCAGTGGGTTGTGATAGCATCAGTCGGCAGATGATCATCACCATTCTTGACCATATTCTTCCTGTTATATCTCACCTTATTAACTTTTCTCTTTCCTCCGGACTATTCCCATCTGAATGGAGAAAGGCTTATGTTCTGCCATTACCTAAAATTGCCAACCCCACTCTAGCTAGTCACTTTAGACCCATATCTATTCTTCCTTTCCTTTCTAAAATACTCGAATCATGTGTACATAAGCAGTTGTTTTCCTTTATCAATAGCAACAACATCTTGAGTCCTTTACAATCCGGTTTCAGGCCTGGGCACAGTACTGTTTCTGCCTTGCTTAAAGTTACTGGCGATCTTAGAGCAGGTGTAGAGAACACAATGGTTACAGTGCTGGTTCTGGTAGATTTTTCTAACGCCTTCAATACTGTTAGTCACGACATACTTCTTGCTATTCTATCTTATTATAAGATCTCACTGGAAGCATTGCAATGGTTCTCCTCCTATCTTCGTGGACGTCAGCAATCGATTTGCGCTAATGGGACTACACCTAACTGGTGTGAGCTCATTGCTGGTGTTCCTCAAGGCGGTATACTCTCACCTCTTCTTTTTTCCCTGTTTATTAATCTCTTAACTTGTGAACTTCGATGTACGTATCATCTGTATGCTGATGACTTACAATTGTATGCTCAAGCCAGGGTTGAAAACTTAGCGAATGCGATAGATTGTGTAAATCATGATTTGGTCGCATTAGAAAAGTGGACCAAAAGGTTTGGTCTATCAGTAAATCTTTCCAAGTGTCAGGCTATTATAATAGGAAGTCCACATATGGGTTAGTACAATAGATTTAGCCACATTACCATCAATGATGTTTTGTGGCTCTACAATTCTAATCAGCCGTGTTGTAAAGGATCTTGGTTTACACATAGATTCCACCCTGGGATGGAGAACGCAAATTTCAAATATAAGCCAGAAAGTTACTAGTACTCACAGGTCACTGTACCGCCTGAAAATTTTTCTTCCAGTAAATATTAAAGTAATGCTGGTGCATACTTTAATCTTTCCCGTTATTGATTATGGTGATGTGTGTTACTTCGAAGTCAACGCTGATCTGCTCGATAAACTTGACCGCATTCTTAATAATTGCATACGTTTAGTTTTTAACCTTCGAAAGTACGACCATGTATCGACTTATCGCAAGCAGCTAAATTGGCTACCTATACGTCAGCGACGGAGTTTGCGGGCATTGACAACTTTATACTCTTTGTTATTTTCTCCTAATGCACCTGCCTACTTAACACCCGTCAATTTCTAAATTCTAGCCAAAATCTGAATCTACGTTCTTCACATAATCTTCTCCTTCTGTCTCCTCCTCATACCTCCGGTTTAGTACATTCTTCCTTCTACATTCAATCTATTCTTCTATGGAATGCACTTCCCTTGGAAATCAGGATGTCCACGAGCCGTATGGCTTTTAAAGCCAGGGTACGGCAACTCTATACTAATTTTTTAGCAGAATCATCGCACTAATACTTTTTTATTAATTAATGTATTGTATATATGATGTATGTATTTTATTATATTGGTATGTATGTATGTATTATATGTATATGTGGTATGTATTTTATTGTATTGGTATGTATGTATGTATATAATATTATATTTGTGTAAAAGTATATAATATTATTATTTAGTTTTGCACCTACCTTTGTTCCTTTCTTCACCACCCTAACGTTGACTGGGAGAAAAAATGCCTAAGTCCGCCTTTGTACATAAATGTGTTCAAGAAGTGTTAAATAAATATATAAAAGGTGCGTAAATGCATTCCCCTCGTCAAAAAAAAGAAAAAAAAAGGGTGTTGACACAAGCTTGAACATCAGAATAGGCGCTTTTAAAGCGCTTTGTTAATTTATATTTAGGTTAGTTCCGTAATAAGTGGGACCAAGTCCCGGGCATTAGCCGTGTAAGTATTGTGATAATGGACTATCAATTAGCCTATTTATCACTAAGGTCAAGAAACAATGTGATAACTTATTATATAATAATTACAAGAGAGAAATTTGAAAATAGTTGTAAGTATGTTTTGCTGTTACGAATGATTTTGTTTTTGATTAATAATTTTACAAAAATTAACGGTTTTTCTTTTGTTTGTAAGCTGACATATTCATTAGTATTTACATATATACCTTCGACATTAATTTGACACACATTTAATTAATCAAATCAAAATCAAAAACAAAATAAAAAAAAACTTTATTCAATTTAGGTCCTAAGAAGGCGCTTATGAACGTCTAAAACACTACCACCGGATCGGAAAACAACCCAGCCGAGAAGAGCCGACAAGAAACTCGATCTGGTCCTTTTTTATATAAATATAATTTAATAAAAAACTATACAAATCATAGTCTTAACTAATGTTGGCGGGTGCGCGCACAGAGATGTGTGTTAATTCCAGACATAAGTATCGTTCACGTAATGATCTACCCTGTAATAACCTTTTGAGGTTATAATTAATGATGTGTATACATGGATACTGCTTTGACTTGAGAACCAATGGAACGATTTACAAGGTTTGTACTTTTTTTTTTTTTTGACTAGGGGATATGCATTTACACACACCTTACCTATTGTGTTAGTGGGACCTGAGTCCCTCCAATACAATAGGTAAGGGGGCACGGAGTGACGAGTTCCGTGCCAGTGTGGGACTCAATCCCGGGCGAGTAGCGCCCGGGAATACCCACTAAAACCCCCCGGGGCCGTCCGCCGCGTTTCAGATAGGGGGCGATACGGGGTTGCAAGGCATGTCGCCGCGTCGCTCCCCTGCGGCAAACCCACCAGGCGAGGAGTGATCACTGCGACCGCAGTAATCACACCTCTCCCCCCCCCCCCCCAAAGTGGGCTTTCGCCCAGCCGCCCGGTCAAACTATTAGCCGGCAGTCAGAAGGACTGCCGTTGCCCAGGGTGCACCACGAGGAGGTTGTCTGACACCGCACCCCAACCATATTGTAAAACCTAACAACATTACATATAAAGCTTTTGTTAGTCCTACTATGTTTAAAAAGAATATGTTTTGTCGTTCATTCTAAAATTCCTCTAAGTATTTTCCCTCATAAAAAAAAAAAACGTGTACTTCACATCCGACATCGAACATTTATTCATTCATATATCTATCTATAATCTTAACATTATATAAATGGCAACGTCTGTCGGTCTGTCCTGCCGATAGTATACGCCAGTGGAACCGCGAGAACACAGTTTCTATATTAGGTAATAAATAAAATAGAAGTGTTTGTAATGTTCTTTTTTATAATATTAATTTATTTCCCTAAAATATGTTTACAAAAACATAAAGTTAGGCCCTGTCACATGAGCTAGGCTTTTTAGCTAGTTTTGGTGTCAGTGTCTTCCCATTATACAGAATTCCTTACTCTAAAATATTATTCTCATAAATACAGAAATGCTTAATTTAGCGCACTTTTCTTGTGTATGTGTTGAGTATATGTGTTTGTGTGTGTGTGTGTGTGTGTGTTTTGTGTGTATGAATTATTATGTGTTTATGTATTTATTGGCTCACATAAGATATGGGTAATATAACTTATATCTACTTTATTGCTTTTAGTATATTCTCTATCCTATGGTAATCATATTCAATCAAATTTTAATATAATTCATTTTTTAATCTATAATTATTCATGTTTCTAAATGTATTTTTATAATTTAATAAATTGTATAGATGTGGCCCTAGATATCGATAAGTCGTACGAGCGCGTGTAGTTTTAATCATGGGAACATGGAAGCGATCACTTCGTTTTTGACTGGTGGTTTTTGATATAAAATAATTTGCAGTTTCATATATCGTCTAATACACTGTGATACACAAAAAAATTTCGAACTATTATCACTTTTATTACTTACATTCAAAATTGATTTTATTTACTAAACAGATATGAATGTATATAAGATACCAATAGCAAAAAAATACAATTTTTAAAATTTTTGTCTGTCTTCCCGTCTGTTTTTAATGGGTAATCTCCGGAACGGCTGGACCTATTCGAACGGAACTTCTTTTGGTAGATAGCTGAAAGTTACTCCGAGTAACTTAGAGTTAGTTTTTATTTTCGAAAATAATTAGGGTTCCGCTTAAAAATAAATAAAGGTCATAAAATTTTTTTAATAAAATCCGATTCAATGCACAGTTTAATGGGCAGGTGCTATAATTTATGAGAAATATTTTTACTTTAACTAAGTACTAAAATTTTTTATGAAAATAATTACGGTTCCGTATAAAAGAAATTAAACGCAGTGAAGAATGTATGAAACGCGTGCGCAGCCGCTGACGGCCAGCTAGTTAGAAATAAAAACATCGGACCGTGAATTCTATAGAGATTCATTTGACGTTTATTGTATAATGACGTCATGCAAACATACATCATGGCGTCCACTAATTGTATTTATCGAACAGATAAAAAAACACAGTAGGTATATACATTTGTTATACAAATAATTTACAATGTGATCGTAACTCTAATTGATATAGTTTTTTTTTGTCTAGATGTACAGGATATTAGCTATCCTGGTATTGGTCGGCTCTGCCCACGCCCAGGCAGACGCCAATGGTGGTGACCTCGAATCAATCATAAACAGCATCTTCACACAACCGACGCAAGCTCCTGCAGTAGTCAATCCGGTAACCGTTCCCGCAACTACCACAACTACTAAGAAACCAACCATCGTTGAGAGAGGTCCATCTACAATAGTTCCGCCTGCAAATACCAATGGTAAGATTCCTATTAAAAGTCCTAATTTTTTTCTAACTAGCTAACGCTGTTAACCTGCAGGGCCTTTACTGCTTCACTGAACTCTGCTTAAAGAACTCAGCCGAAAAACGTAACTAGCACAAGGGTACCAATTTGGTACGAACATCGATTTGGCCGTTACTTAAATAAAAAATTCTGCGGAATTATAACGGTACAGTTTATTTATTGCAAAAAAGAATAAAATGGTCCATTGCAGAATCTTTGTACCTGCGTGTTATGTGTCTGCACATGCATGCATGGAATAGGAGTATGCAGTGTGATGCGTGTAATGCTAAGATACATTTTGCATGCATACATGCAGTGGCACTGTATCGTGTCTAGTTGGGGAACGAAGCACGTCTGAAGCCTTCACCGGAGGGGGACCCGGAGTGTGTGTGGGAGTAAAGCTAGCCGCCTGCCCCCGGCGGTGGGAACGGCGGTTACGCGGGCGTGGGCGCTGACACCCAAGTGTACGTGTTTGATGCGGGAAATCTTATTCGTACGCGTGATTTTATCGTCAAGGTCGGTTAAAAAATTACGCGGCTTCCGAATCCGTTACGGGAGATTCGGATTGGGGTAAATCTCCTCTACGATTGTTGACTTTTTATACTGTGATACCGGATTTCTTTTTCAAATTACGTCACATCCGGTCAAAACAAATATTATTTCATAATAATAATAACAATCGATCAAGTTGGTTTTAAATTTTTCAACACACTGCTTATCCCAAATTCAAATCTCTATGGATAAATTCCACCTGTCAAAAAATTAAACCTCAGCCTTTGTAATGAATGCCTTGAGTATAAACCGAACACCACATATATTTGCATACAGGGATCATATTCAAAAATGTGCCCTAACGTGGCTATCTTCAATCAGATTCGTCCATACTGCTTTTCTCTCTGTCGTGACGTCAGTATTAAGAATAAAAGACAGTGCGATTGCTCCTTCAAACATAGTTATTGACATGTTCGAAACTTCATGAGCGGTTGTCAAAACAGCTATCATAAAGCACCGATATTATAGCTTAATTTATAAACATCATGAGCGAGCAATTATAGAAGATAACGCGTAGCATGTATTCTGAGGTGCGCGCCGACAAAGCCAGGATGGCCTAGCGTTTTGCTGGAGCTTGGTAACGCTGATACAAGATTGCAAAATACATCTTACCCACATGACACTGGCACAATTTGCGTCTACACAGATTGCCATTATCTTAGAAGAAGAATAACGGACAAATGTCAAAACGGCCATCATAGTGTGGTGCTTTAGTAGCGTCGTATTATTTACAGATACGACTTCGTGCATGACTGAAGCCGGCAAGGAGGGGGTATGCGTCGAGTACTATCTTTGTAACAAGAACGAAATGGTCATAACAGATGGTACAGATATAATCGATATACGGTAAGTGTACTAAAGGAAAATCTATATATATACAAATAAATAAAATTGAAGTGTCTGTTTGTAATGTCAAAATATTTTTTTTACTAAATAGGTATGAATGTAATGTAACGATACCTATACCAAATATACAATTTTTAACAAATTTGTCTGTCTGTACGTCAGTCTGTTTGTTTGTTCCCGGTAATCTCCGGATCGGCTTGACCGATATTGACGGGATTTTTATTTGTAGTCAGCTGAAGTTACTCCGCGTAAGTTAGAGTACTTTTGTTTTTTTTTCTGGGTACAATGCAGTTTTATAATAATAATAAGTTTACGTTTGACTGACAGGTAATTGAATTTGTGAGAAATATCTTTGCTTAAAAACTATATTACGCCTTGAAAAAAAATATGAAACGCAGGCGTAGCCATGGGCACACAGCTAGTCTTCATTATAAGTAGGTCCTACTTTCCATGTACCCATTATCTCGCCTGATGATGAGTGACGATGTGGTCCAAGATAGGTCAAAGCACTGAACCTATACAGTATAAAATATATATACAAATAAATCGTTTGTTATTAATTGTTATTTACAGTTTTCATCAGGATAAATGTACATCATACATGGATGTCTGCTGCATGGTGGGAGACCAGAGACCGCCTACAGACCCCATCACTCCAAAACCGGATCTTGAGAAAGAAAAGGTAAAAGATTACAACTTTTTTTTTTATATATATACTGTAAACTAAATTCAAAGTGCAGCTCCAAGTTTTGCGATTTCTGCAGGACCTCGAGCTCAACTGTCTTATTAATGCTTGATCAATCCAATACCAATCTACCCTGAGTTCTCCTTCTATCATTTGCGGTCCGCAATTCCCCCTTAAATTCAAGGGGAAGATATACAAAAGCGTATTCCGGCCTGCCGACTTGTATGGATCACAATATTGGCCCATAAAGGTGATGGATGAAATGAGAGTGCTTGCAGCCGAGATGAGAATGTTGAGATGGATGTGAGGGGTGACAAGAATGGACAGGATTAGGAAGGAATACATTAGAGGAAGTTTGAAAGTGACGACAGTGACAGAGAAGGTAAGGAGCAGGCGTCTATCCTGGTATGAGCATGTAATGCGCAGGGAGGAAGAGGATGTAGTAAGAAAGGAATGTGGACGATTACAGGGGAAAGGGTAAGGGAAAGATGATAGATGTTTAGAAAGGGAGCGAATGTAGATATTATGATCTTAAATGTATGGAAGAAGAAGACATGTTGCGCCGACACTAAATAACAACGGGATTAGGGAAGGGCAATGATACGGTATACTAGATTTGATTCGAATATGGGTTTATATAATATAGATTTTTAATTTTATATTGTTAAAAATTCAAGTTTTTGTTATTTAAATACATTTAACATGAAAATAATGTGATGTTCTTTTATCGGAGTGTAAAGTTGAATTTATTATGTCTAAAATTGTTCACGGAATGATAGACAAGATGGCGGCGAGTCAGCAAAAACTTATGTTTATTTGCAGAGCGTAATAAATTACATTACACAGAATATTGGATCTTAATAGTGATGTAATAACATTTAAAATACCTCAAATGACGTAATTACGTATTCCGATTCAAGGAAAACCTGTCCACAGAAAGGTCACGCGATGTTTTATTAACCTTTCGACGGATGTTTTGAGGTTAAGGGAAATATGTCTGATAATTAAGAGATTTTTTAGTAAAGGATTTATATGATTGCATCAATCTACAATGCTGAATGATAAACGATGGTTATGTGAAAAAAGTGGTTGGAGGCCGCGTAGATAAATCTAGATTCAAATTAACCTCCCCTATTTAAAAATGAGCTTGAGTGATGTAGATCAAAGTAAACTATAAATAAATAAACAAATATAAGGAACAAAATGCGAAAAAAAAAAACGTGCAGCCTTATTATACAATAATCGTATATGACTTGTAACATCAAAATTAAAAAATCTATTTAGCGGCGATAGAAATTAACCTCAAAATGTAACATTCGAATAAATATCAATAATCAGCACTTTTTTTAATAACAACATTAATAAGTCAATATTTTTTACTTAATCATGATTCAGATCTATTTCTCCGGTCGCATCAAAAATAAGCAATAAGCGCCTCCGTTACTTGAAGGGCCTCTAATATAACAATGCATATAACCTACTAGACGTGTGCCCGCGGCCGCGCCCTCGTTTAATATGTTCTTCACTGCCTTTTTAATTTTTTATACGGATCCCTAATTATTTATTAAACATTTATTAGTACTAAGATAAATTACATATATTTCTCATAAATTCAAGCACTTGCCCGTGTGGTGGGCATTTGAACACTAGATTATGTATAACTTTTATATTTTATTCGAGGGTAAGATGAAGGAAACACAATATTTGTTTGACAGTATAATGAGCTACTATTTAAATTGAGAAATGCGTAATCAAAGTATTTATAATTATTAGTAGTTAATAATATTTATCAATCATGGACGACCATCGATGCGCCGGAGTTGACCTATGATTGGTCGTCGCATGCAGCCATGTTGAAAGGGGCGTACCACTAGTTCATTGTTCGTTTAATGAGTCTTATCTATCAAGGAGCGTTTAAGCTTAGTGGATCCGCTACACCCGTAAAACTGTGCTGGTAGAAAATACCAAATACGGGCTGGCCGGCCTCAAAATCTCCTATTTCTTGCCGAGGGTGTCTGGTGACACACTGGGTCGCTCAGGGCGAAAATATAAAGAATATGTCCACTTACCGAGCAATATCTCGTGCATATCCAATCCCGAGGATCCTGCAGCTTACGTAGTGGCATGGAAGCGGTGTAAGGCGTGATGCGGCGATATTGTGGATTATTATAAAATTTATGCGGTTTGCGTTGCGGAGCGGTTGCGCGTATATTTTTAAACCAACTGTCAAAGTGTTAACTCGCGGCGCGGGTTGCCAGGCACGAGAAAATCACTCGGCAAGAATGACAGTGATTCCTGACATTCTAACCCCAGCAACCGAATGATTCACCACGTGCATTGTATCTGAATTTATTAAATTTTTATGAGTTATATTTTTTTTTAACGCGGAACCCTAATTATTTTTGAAATAAAAAGTACCTTAAGTTACCCGGAATAACTTCAGCTATCTATCAAAAAATGTCCCGTCAAAATCCGTCCAGCCGTTCTGGAGATTACCTGAAACAAAAAGACAGACAGACAAAAATTTTAAAAATTGTATTTTTGATATAGGTATCATATATATACATGCATAGCTATTTAGTAAAGAAAAATATTTTTGACATTACAAACAGACACTTCAATTTTATTTATTAGTATAGGTATAAAACACAATTTTTGATATTTTTGTCTGTCTGTCTGTAACAATTTTTCTACAGAGAAATAGTCCTCAATCCTCATGTCCATATTCTCCGTGCAGTAATCTGTCGATATGTTACATGTTTTAAAATAACCTAGGACGTAAGAAAACCATCTATTAACATTAAAATCATCTTTGAAACTGGTCGCATAAACTTGTTTCACACAAACCAGTATTGTGGGTCAACAAGTTTTGTTTTTTATTAGTATTTTAATCGCATCTTTAGGGATTGCTAATTACGTGAGACTCATAAGGGGGAGAAGGGGGGTTTCGGAAAACATCGTATAATGGTAGGTTGAGAGAGAGTTCAGTAAGGCTGGCGTGCATCATCTAAGCTTATATTTGACAAAATACAAATCCGTAGTTAAATCTACAGTTAGGCAAAAACGTGTTGCACCATCCGAGTTTAGCTTAAATTACGTCATAATTTAACTGTAACCATAAACCACGAAATTTGGGCGTTTAAAATTTAAGCCAAGTTTATTTTGATTGTCATGGCATCTGCCAACGATATTTAAGAGATCCTATTATTTATATTGTACAAAAATATGTCTTTATTGTAAGATATTTCGTGGGAATTGTCTTCTAGCGATGTTTTCTCTTTTTGTTTCAAGCTAATACCATCATTTTTTTTACATAAAATGTAAAATGTTTTTATGTTTATCAATAAGTGTTTGAAGACTTAATATTTCAGATTTTGTAAAGCTACTAATTTTATCCCTAAACATAAACACGAATGAATAAGTAATAATACTCGGCACCAATAATAATTAAAATGTCTTTCATTAGGATATATATTACAGTAATAAATGTAAGACATATACTATCTTTTTTAATTCTTGATAAACTTTCTTGGTTTTTACAGTTAATAGAATTTGATCCATAACGAAATATATCCAAAATTTTCGTTTTAGTCCAAACTGACAACAATAACAACACGTTTGTTTTCTATTTGTCAATATTGTTTTTGACATTTTTAACGATGTTACCATACATAAAATATTTTCCTTAATATTTATTAGGAGATTGATGTATCTTTCAACTGACAACCCTTTTAACTTTAAACCTTACTAAAAGTTGGGTTGTGCACTCGAAACTTTGCTACTGCTATGGTTAAAGATATAGTAAAGATTAAGTTTAAATTTAAACTTTACTATAACTGGACATTTCGTGCACTCCACCCTAAGATATAACGTGTAGATGTTTTTTAAATTGTAGATCGTAGATGTGTCTAAAGGTAATAAGATGAAAATTAATTCTTGATGAATTTTAATTCTGAATTTTATTAGTTACATTGTACTAACCTTATTATTATTTTAGTTATGTTTTGAAGGTCGCGGGAATAAATTACCGCATATTGATATAGATTCCAAGCGCGAACATTTGAAGAATATCCGCCTCCAAATAAATCAAATAAAATTGAAGGTTTTTTTTAAATGTCAAAATAACATTTTTTTATTAAATACATATGAATGTTTATACGATACCTATACCAAAAATACAGTTTTTTTTTTTTTATAATTTTTCGTCTGTCTTTCTGTTTGTTCTCAGTAATCTCCGGATCGGCTGAACCGGCTTTTGACGGTACTTTTTTTTGTTAGCTGAAGTTACTCCGCGTATACTTTTGTTTTTCGCAAAATAATTAGGGTTCCACGTTAAAAACTCAAAACTTATGAAATTCGAATAAAAACCGATTCAACGCACAATTTCACTGGCAAGTGTTAGAAGTTGTGAGAAATATGTTTTACTTTATCATAGTACCGAAATAAATTAGGGTTCCGTATATAAAAATTCTATCGCCAACCCGCCTGCCAAGCGTGGCGGTTATGGCAGTTCGTTCCTTATTCTTGGGGGAGACCAATGGATAATAATAATAATAAAATCTTTATTCATAAAATACAATACAAATCAGAGGGTGCAATGAACCCAAAAAAAAAATATTGTGTTTCGGGTAACAGTGCCTTCCTTTATACCATTAAAGATTTGTAATATTAATATACTGGTGTAGTGTTTATATGTTGTGCGAGTCAGCGTGGGTCATAATCGGTTGGGTGTTTGGATTTACAAACAATTTACCTATTGTTTAAAACATTAGATGTCACGACTAAATCAGCCTACTCTATTCGACTCTACTAAAAAAAAAAAACTACAAAAGAATAACAAAACTATAACAATGCACTAAAAAGTCAATAAATAATTACTTTATTAATCTGCTTCGTTAATTTTGAAATCGGCGCCAGCTTATGGATAAGTTGTTTAAATGTACATCGCTAATTATATTCAATTTTGTGTAATTGTCCTTTAAAATCACCCTAGTTCTTTATTTAACTTATGTGAAATTGTGATAAAGTTTAGGTTAGGTTATTTCCATTTGTAAATGAGTAAATTGGTTAACACCAGCTGGCACCGACTCCAAAATTAACGAAGCAGATTAATGTGTCGAGTACCCATAAAAATGAAACAATAGAAAAACAATGGAAAGCTCCGGGAAGGTTCTCAAGGGGTTAATAAAGTAATTATTTATTATTTTTAGCGCATTGTTATAGTTTATTATTCTATTGAAGTTAGTATTGTTTTAAATTAGAAAAGATTTTTTCTACTTTTTAGTTTAAGTATGCAGTTTTGGGTATAGCTGTGAAGCCCACTTCATAGGTTTGGAAACGAATATATGAAACACGTGTAAGTGTCTATAATATTTGAGGGATTTTTTTTCAATTTCTCTGAGTTCCACTGATCAGATAATGGTCTGGTGGAAATGGAACCAACTCGGAAGCGTTCTCCTTCGATAAAAAAAAAATGCAAATCGGTCCACAATTGACGGAGAAATCGAGTAATAAATATACAAAAAAAGAACATACAGACGAATTGATAACTTCCTCCTTTTTGAAGTCGGTTATATAATAAAGTGGAGTAAAACTTCTGTATCTGTAAGGATATAAAAATTAAAACGCTGAAAATAACATATAAAACGCGGGCGTAACCACGGGCACACAGCTACTATTAAAAACCACTTTGTAAATGTTACCTTTTATTATTATTGGTATTATTTTAATAATCCAAGTTCATTTTTAGTCACTAAAGCGGCAAACAGGCATACGATCCGCCAGACGGTAAGCGGTCACCGTAGTCTATAGACGCCTACAACACCAGAGGTATCACGTGCGCGTTGCCAACTATTACTGCATTATAACCACACTATATCACAAAAAACGCTATCAAAATTGCACAATGTACAGTTATATGCTACAAGCATAGAAATGAAACATTTAGAACGGCAGTAGTCGCACGCGGAAGAACTGTTTTAAGTCGGCCTTAAAAGGTCTTGTAAGCTTTTCGTTGCGTCATTGTCTGTCGGCGTCTTATATATATATATATATATATATATATATACATTTATATATATTTCGGCTTTAATGTTAAGCGAGTTTTTGTATATAACTATCACTCTTAAGTGTTATTACTCTAGGACTACAATTTTATTTTTTATTTTTTTAACCTAGCTAATGCTGTTGACCGGAAGGGCCTTTACAGCTTCACCGAACTTTGTGGGCGAGTGCTGAAGGCACTCAGCCGCATAAGGTAGCTAGCTCAAGGGTTCGAACCTCGGCTTGGCCGCTACCTGAGTATGAAAACTCCCGCGGAATTTTTATCCTAGCTAAACCCTACATTTTTTATCTTTATTTACATTAAAAAAAAAGGTTCCTTACAGGAGCTATGTACCTGCGTGTTATGTGCAGGAGTTTGTTTGCAGTGTTGTGCGTGTAATGCTAGATGCATGGGCAGTTACTATATAACCTATTAATATAGTGTATTATCTATAGTAATGAAGGCAAGGCGTACGCCACCCCTTCCCCTGACCTCTTACCTCTACGATGCTTACCCGGTCACGTTGGCATCGTACCTACGCGGGAATTTGACAGAAAGTGGTCCTGCCAAAGGGGCCTATTGGGTTTAATATATACAATACATTATTCTTTTGTTCAGCGCGTGGGATGCGGTTGGGTGAACCCTGAAGGTGTTGGGTTCAAAACAACAGGAGAGAGGGACGGCGAGACCAAATTCGGAGAATTCCCTTGGATGGTGGCCATTTTGAAGTGAGTCTATCTCTTATTTTCAATTGTTTTACACCTTCGTAATTTGTAAGTAATCATTATTTTTTTATTTGAATAATGTTTGATCCTTTAAAACCTATGTCCAGTAGTGGACGTCTTTCGGTTGAATGGATAGATGGGTATAGAAACCAACTTACAAAGAGTAACATACATACTTCATACTAATCTAATTCATGAAGTGCGGCTCGTAATGGGGTTCCATGTATTCTTCACTGAGTTTTAATTTTTTTTTATACAGAATCCTATTTTTTATATTACTAAGATTAACCCCTTGAGCACTAACCTGGCGTTTACGGCAGCTTTCCATTGTTTCCCTATTGTCTCGTTTTTATGGGTAATCGAGATATGAAGTAAAAATATTTCTCATAAATTCAAGCACTTACCCGTAAAACTGACCATTGAATCGGTTTTTATTTGAAATTTCATGAGTTTTAATTTTCTTTACGCGGAACCCTAATTACTTTTTAAAATCAAAAGTAACTTTGGGTAAGTTACGTAGTGTAACTTCAGCTATTTATTTATCAAAAAAGTCCCGTCAAAATAGGTCCAGCCGTTCCGGAGATTACCCGAAGCAAACATACAGCAGACAGACAAAAAATTTAATTAAATTGTATTTTTGTCATAGATTTCGTTACATACATGAATTTAGTTGAAATTGTTATTTTGGTGTTACAAACAGACACGTCATTTTTATTTTTTAGTATAGATTAGTCTAAAACTATGCAAATATTATAGAAAACATTTTTGAAGGCGAAATTAGTAATCCACAGATAGACAACCAACGGAATAATTTACTAGTAATCGTTTCGACTGGAACATTTTTTTTTCGGGTATTTATAGGAAAATGTTTTAGATGTGGCAACAGAAAAGGTTATCAATCTGCCATCATACTTAGCATGTTGTTGCAAGCTGCTGTCGCATAGCATCGGTGACAAGAATCTATAAGGTTTCCCCTACCGGGGATTCTCGGTTAACGTCGCTAAAGCTTTTGGTATATCGGTTCATCTCGACACCCTTAAACCTAGCCATAACGCCACTGTCTGGAAAGTGGAATGGATTACCCAGCACAGTCTTACCCAAACTACGAAATTCGACTTTTTAAAAAGGGACTTGAATTAACGCTCTCCAAAGTCGGCAACGCATCGGTAACGCTCCTGGTAAATTTACCATCCGGTAGGCCGTCTGCCTGTTCGCAGTCAATTGATTAAAAAAAATAAAATGAAGAAGTTTTCCGGTATAAATTATTTCCAGGGTCGAACCGGTAAACAATGACGATCCGGACGGTCTAAAACTGAACGTGTACGTCGGCGGAGGATCCCTGATACACCCGAGCGCTGTTCTCACCGCAGCGCATAACGTCGCAAAGACCCAGGAGTTGCGCGCGAGGGCGGGGGAATGGGACACGCAGAATATTAAAGAGATCTTCCCTTACCAGGACAGGGAGGTCGAGAGCGTCGTCGTGCACAAAGACTTTAACGGCGGTTGTTACCTTTTATTTTAA
The DNA here is from genome assembly GCA_014132275.2 of Samia ricini. Classification (NCBI taxonomy): domain Eukaryota; kingdom Metazoa; phylum Arthropoda; class Insecta; order Lepidoptera; family Saturniidae; genus Samia; species Samia ricini. The sequence goes on from AP028167.1 coordinate 6,852,627, forward strand.
ACTAGTTGTGTGCCCGCGATTCCCTCCGCGTTTTATATAACTGTGTAATCATCATCTCCCTACCCTTTTCCTATTTTTATTTGTGGTCGGCGCAACATGTCTTCCTCTTCCATTCCTCTCTATTTGTTGTCATCTCCGCATTCACTCCTTTTCTAAACATATCATCTTTCACACAGTCCATCCATCTTTTCTTTGGTCTTCCCCTTCCCATGTAACCGTCCACATTCATATTCAATACCTTTCTTACAACATTCTCTTTCTCCCTGCGCATCACATGTCCATACAACTGCGTAATATAGTTAAAAAAACAAAACATTGGAAATAAATGTTAATTGGTCTCTTGAATCGTATTTTGTTCACAGTTTCATGAGTGTTAATTTTTTTACATGGAACCTTAATAATTTACGTGAAATGATTTTTTTTATAGGTACTAACCAAAAAGCACCTGTGAGTAAAACTTTGCGTTGAATTGAATTTTATATGAAATTTTATCGATTTCAATTTTTGTTTTACGTAGAACCCTAATTAATTTTAAAAACATAAGTTCCCTAAATTACGCGGACTAATTTCTATCTACCAAAAAAGTCCCGTCAAAATCGATCTACCCTTTCCAGACATTACCCGGAACAAACAAACACAACAATTTGTGTTTTAGGTATAGGTATCGTATCGTATATATTCATATATATTTATTCATATTATGTATTTAGTAAAAATCGTAATTTTAATATTACAAACAGACATTTCAATTTTATTTATTAGTATAGATATGTTTCACCAGCGCGAGTCCCTTTTGCGTTTTATAACTATTGGTAATGGATTTCTGAAATATCAATTTTTGAAATTTATTGTAAACCATGTTTCCTAATGACATTATGTTTCTCGTTGTGACGTCATGAAATTTCTTGTTACATCATTAAATGGTTTAAGCGAAGGTATACATCTGTCTCTTATAGATTAAATGTTAATGGCTTCATTAATTTCCAGGTAATCTATTCTACGACGTCGGTATACTATTCCTGAAGAGTCCAATGGAATTGACACCGAATGTAGGACTAGCCTGCCTCCCCCCATATGAGGAAAAGGCTAAAAATGGCGCACGTTGCTTTGCTACGGGTTGGGGGAAGGACAAGTTCGAAAAGGAAGGCCGTTACCAGGTCATATTGAAGAAGGTGAGTCGACTTTCTAGCTAAAGTTTGACTCATTATCATTTAAAAAAAAATATGTCAGCTGCTGGACATAAGTCTTCACTGAAAATCTTGCGCCATACGCATACAGAGGATTCCCGTGACCTTCACCGTGATTCTTATGCAGATACGTGGTAGCTATTCGAGAACCTATTATGCCCCATCGGGCACCTGTTCTACGAGAAATATATCCAATCCACTGCCACTTTGGTTCTTCTCGGAATCTCCTCGCATTTGACTATAATCAAATCTCCCCTTAACAGGTGGAAGTTCCCGCTGTAGATCGGAACACGTGTCAGGAGAGGCTTCGGACTACGAGGCTGGGACGTCTTTTCCAATTGCACTCGTCCTTCATGTGCGCTGGAGGTGAACCCGGCAAGGACACCTGCAAGGGAGACGGGGGTTCTCCCTTGGTCTGTCCTATGGAGGTGAGTTTAAACAGAACACCATCTTTTTCCTCCCATCTCTTGTTGAGTAAGATTGTTAAAGAACATTCAAAACTCCCAGTCTTCCCCCAAGGCTACGACATTCGGCTCATCAAAAAGGGACTTAAAACGCTCTCCAATCTGTAATACTTCTGGTGTTGCAGTTGTCCATAGGAGACGGTGATCATTTACCATCAGATGGGTCGTCAGTCTGACCGCCGTCCATTGCAAAAAAAAAAAGAATTATGAGATAGCCTCGAAGTAAGCATAGAGACAATGTTTCGGAAAAATTGTAGTTAGTCGTTTCATATAGCCACTTGACTAAACAATACACTATTAGTGCAGTTTAACAAAAAGAAGAAACCACTACTTCTTTATCTCCCTTCTTTAATTATCTTTCATCAGATTTCTAAACGTTTTAATGTATCTATCTATTGATCCATATACCAAACTAAACTCGGTCTTCACTCGCCTATTGCCAGAATATGCACTACTATGATACTCTATGCAAACATAATAATGAAGCAGACATATTTCACCTGTCTATTAATAAGTTTAAGCAAGAGTTGTTGAACCACTTACACCGCGATGAAACTTAATTAAAACGGTAATAAAATTAAAATAAAGGCACAATTTACAAATCATATTTTATAGATCGGTCTGTTTCAATTTCCACAGCATTCTTCTTACTTAAAAACTCTTTTTTTATCTAAGCAGTAGCAAAAAAGAAACACGCATACTGTCTGTCGTAAGTGATCGCTGCAGCTCGTATATATTCATGGCTAACCTTCTAGAAGACATCACTCTCAAATAAGATCAGTTAAAAATAGATAAGGATTGGGTTGGAACAATTCGTGAATAAGGATGTAAAAGATGTCCACGACCATACTTTAGTTAGTTTCTAAGTTTTATTTACGTCTTCTCACGCCAAGCCGCGACTGCCTGCTCAAAGATCAAGCCTCTTTAAAAAAATAGAATCAGAAGTAGGGGAGTGTGTTTTTATTATTTTTGCAATCCCTTTGGTTTGGCATGATCAGTGCACCAAGATTGCCTAAAAAAAATTTGCAATCGTCCCTAAATCTTGGCTCAAATGACTGTCCTGGATAGTTTTAGCCAGCAGTCAAAAACTGATTATGTCCGTTAACCGCAGAGATTTGGCAGTCTTGTTTAAAATCCCTCACAGTGGGATAGCGATAAAGATTTTAAATAGAGACCAAAGGCAAGGGGAATTATATCGATGAAGCCATAGACAGCGTTTTCACCTAACTGGATTTTGTATTTACGTATCCACCCCTGCTAACTCTAATCCGGGTCAGCTGAAAGAGGCAGGGAGGCATGAGCGGTCCTACGGTGAAGAGGATCTGCAGAGAGCTTGGAGAACCTTCCCCCTTCCTCCATCTCTCACTTCACTTCACCACTTACTATTGTTATCATTAGAATTGAGAAACCTAATAGGGAAGCTCTATTATTACATTTTTTGATACTGTATAGGTACCACTATTTCAACTGATGTTAAGTGTCGATGTGATCCAAGATGGTAAGCTCACTAACTACTAGCACTAAGTACTGGCGCTCATATGTTGCTGTCGGAAAGCACCTCTTGTTGTTTCGGTAACAGGTATTCAGGTTACCCAAGCGAATATTATTTGGAAATGCCCTACCGCCATGCTATTCCTGATCTCCTCGCGATGTTTTCCTTCACCGAAAGCTCAGGCAATTATAGAGTTGGGTCGTAGGATTCTAACGTGCGTCCATCAACGCATAATCCGACTGCACTACCAATGATTTACATTCCCGAAGTCTTACACAGTATAGGCTTATTGCTTTGACCACAACCTCACCTGAGGTTAAGTAATATTGTGGTCCAAGATAGTAAACATACTAAGACTAGAGATAATGGTTCTTAAGTGATGCTGCCGGAACACACCTATTGGTATTTGGCGACAGTTTTTCATACTTGAAGGTGGTAGCTAACCGTTATTAGAAACCGGCGCGTTATTAGAAAATGCCCTACCACCATTCTATGATTTCCTCATGATGTTTTATTCACCGAAAGCTCGGGTTGTTCATCCATCCAACCGTAAAGGTGTCTATTGCTGGACTTGGTCTCCCCAAAAGATAAGGGGGGAATTGCCATAAAAGCCACGGTTGGTCGTAGTAGGTGTTTGTGGTTCTCAGAGCATGCTACTGCCCATCTCCTGGTGAATCACTTAGTCGTCTTTTACGACACCCATGGGAACGAATTGTGGTGGTACTATTAAGCCGGCACCACATGGAACGGGGCGCCGCATTGTCCACTGCCCCTTCATCGCCATAGTCTATGTAAGGTTTGAAGATGGGAACCAACAGAAGGTTCGTTTTGTCTACAGTTCGAGAAGGACCGGTATGTGCAAAACGGCATAGTCGCTTGGGGCATCGGCTGCGGTGAGATGGGTATCCCTGGCGTCTACGTCGACGTCTCCAAGATGCGGAACTGGATCGATGACAAAATCGCCGGTAAAGGATTGGAGCCAGAAGTATATGCATATTAAAAACGTCCAAAAGTAAAATTGTGTACCGATATTCATTTCTTTTCTCATCATTAGTACTCTCTATCGCCTTTATAACTTATGAAGCAGCGCCCACTTTAGGAGGGGGCGGCTTGGCTAGCCTGGCATTTGCCCTGGGCACCAAAATTTTGGAGGCGTCACGGCGGCGCTGTTTGTTTGTAAAAACTGACATGGTAAATGTTACCAATAAAGGAAAAGCTTGGATCTCAATCTGTGCGTTGTCGCTAAAAATTTGCAAAAATCGCTTCTTATTGGATTCTTACGTCATAAAATTTCAAGTTTGTAGGATTTGCGTTGATGTATCTTTCAATCAGGACTAGTAATTTTACATATAAACCATATAAAACATGATTTAAAAAATGTTTTTTTTTTTTTAAATCTACCCTTTAAATTTTTTTTCACTTTAAAATGTCTTTCTGTCCGGGTGACGTAACTGCTAAAGCGGCCGCTGCACGAAGTCTATATTAAAACTCGCAACTCATTTTGACAGCTCTTTCAATTTAAAAGCTATTAAAAGCTCCTTTCTTTTAGGCTATTTTTTTCAGACTTCTCCACTTTTTTTCTGTGAATAAAAATAATCCATTAAGAACCCCCTGAAGAAAAAAAAAAAGACACAAATGTTCACATAAATAAAGACACGTTCTAGAATCGAATTAAAATCTCTTACATAAAGATAAAATAAAAAATATTGTTTAAGTACAATAAAATATTTATGTAATTCTTGTATTAAAAAAATAAGTTAGTTACAGATTAAAAATACTTACAGAAAATAAATTTGAAGTTTTAACTTTTTTTTTATTATAAATATGACAATAACAAGTGAGAGTAAATTAGAGAAATATACGACTTGACTTGTACAATTTTCGTCAGATAATATTATTTTGTATGTGAAAGACGTGCGTCTTTATAAAAGAAGTTGTAGGGTTAAGTTGTTCATGTAATTATCACACATATAATAAATACTCATTTTCACAGAAATAATAAAAAATGTAATAATGACAATTTTATATTTTTATAATAAAAATGTTATTATATTATTTTATAAAACATTCTTTTTATTTTAATTACCTACAGTATTGAAGTGATGCTTTTAATATCTGACGTAAAAACAATAAATAAATTTACAACGATTTATTTGTTACTTCGTCTTTTAGGTCACGTCAATTTACGTCTATTTTAACTAGAGATGCCACGAATAGTGATTGGACTTAATACAGAATATACGGCGACGCTCTTGGCCGAAGCGACGAATATTCGGCAGCCGAATACTTACTACTTTTCACGGGTGATAGCTATAATAAACCTGCATCACTAAAATACGTGCGATGACGACGTACCGTGGGCGCTTTTGATTCATTCGTGATTGTTCGTCTAGATAAGACAGCAGACCCTTACAAGCGGTGGTCAGCAAAAGCAAAACAATATCATAACCTAACAGAATTTGCTGAGACTCCCGCACATTCTCCGGGTCCCCCTCAGGCGGCGACCCAAGACGTGCTTCGTTCCCCAACTGGGGAGGCTCTTGACGTCGCCGCCAGCGCGATACAGTGACACTGCCCATGCATTGAGCATTACACGCACAACACGCGGCATACACACTCCTGCACATAACACGCAGGTACATAGGTTCTGTAAGGAACTTTTTTTTTTTATTATTAAAGAAAAAATTTAGGGAATAGCTAGGTTCAAACTCGCGAGAAAGTTTTACACTCAGGTGACGGCCGAGCCGAGGTTCGTACCATTTTGGTAGCCCTTGTGCTAATCACCTTTTGCGGCTGAGTGCCTTCAGCACTCGCCCCCAAAGTTACGGTGAAGCTGTAAAGGCCCTTCCGGTCAACAGCGTTAGCTAGGTTCGAAAAAAAAATGCTGAGATTTATTTACCATTTCCCGGTAGCAGTGTATACAGTAAGTGGCTATTTTTAAAAGTCTATATAATAAATGAGGAAAAGCGCAATTGTTTGATACAACATAAATGCTGATTTTTTTAATTCATAACAACTTACAATTGCTAGATGGTAAGTACATATTAATGCTAAGCCATTGGTAAAATAAAAATCTTTGTGAGCAATATTATGCATTTTTTTTTTCAGGATTTACTATTCGGTGTTCGGCCGAATAGCTGAATACCGAACAGTTGCCGAATATTCGTGGCATCTCTAATTTTAACTGTCAATTAATCTAGAATCTGGCATTGAAAAAAAAATTGTCTGTCTGTCAGCCTATGTGCATGTCCGGTTTTAACTCAAAAACGCCTTGACCGATTCTGATAAAATTTTATACACGTGTTTTTTACGGCTCAGTTCTTTGACCACAATCTCACTTGGTGTTAATTGACGATGTGGTCCAGGATCGTAAATAAAAACTAAGCCTAGAGATACTGGTTCTCAAGTGATGCTGCAGGAACACAGCTATTGGTATTCGGCAACACTTTTTCAAACTTGAGGGTGGTAGTTGCTCAGGTGGGCATTATTAAGAAAAATGTCCTGCCACCATGCAATGGCTTACTCACGATGTTTTCTTTCACCCGAAAGCTAAGGTTGATTTTTTAGAGTTGATTAGGTGGGCTCAAACCCGCGTCCGTAGTCGCGGATCCGGCTGCAATATCCACTGCGCCATCATCGCTCCAAAATGCTAAGGAGCTGTTGTTCGAATATGAAGATTTTGTAAAATTATTTTTAGAATTATTCGTAAACGAAAGTAATTTAAACACAGAAGCGATAAAATTTTCAAAATTTAAAAACTCAAAAAGGACTTTGAATAAACATTTTTCTTTCAACTTTGTTCGGACGTTTTTTATCATTCTTATGTGGGTAAACTGCGATACCGGGATTCGCAGCACGGAGTGCGTGGGTGAACAGTACAAAGGTTGTCTTTCGGACGACGACACGATTTTAATGGTGTATTTCAATAATTATATATTTGATTGATATAGACATTATTTCCACTTTTCTTTGGATCGCTGTGTGTATGTGATTGTGTCGGTGCACCGCAAACAGGAGCTGCAGTGATTCAGGTTAGTGGTTTACTCCATAGGGTTTGGTGAAAACGTCTGGATTAAGGGGTACGAACCAGGTCATCTTTGGTTATTATTATTTGGAATTTCGCGTATACAAACTTAATAATGGTTATTAACAAGGCTCTACCCACCATACGATGATTTCATCGCGAAATTTTCCTCTACCTTCAGCTTATGGCTTATGCAATTGTTTAGATTTAAAAGTTATTTTTACTTTGTTCTGTATAAACTCTTTTTAAAAAATGATTTCACCTACGTTATCAATAATAATAGTAATAATTACATAATACTCATAATAAATAAAATTGAAGTGTCTGTTTGTAATGTGAAAATAACAATTTTTAATAAATACATTTGAATGTATGTACGTTAACTATACCAAAAAACACAATTTAAAATTTTCTGTGTCTACCTGTCTGTCTGTTTTGATCCAGTTAATCTCCGGAATGGCTGAACCGATTTTTACCAGACTCTTTTTTCGTTCGATAGCTGAAGTTACTACGCGTAACTTAGGGTTTTGTGAAAATAATTACAGTTTTGTATAAAAAAGTAAAAAGCAGTGATGCACATATGAATCGCGGTTGGAGCCGTGGTCACACTGCTACTTATTAAGACGTAACATAGGCTGTTTATAACTTTTTTTTAATTATAACTTCTATTAACTAGTGTGAAGTCGGTTCGGGTCGTTAATCGTAAAATATAAGTGCATAACATAACATAATACATAACATAAGCTCACGCCTGTTATCCCCGAGGGTTAGGCAGAGGTGATGTAGCGAACTACACCACCCACATTTAGCCAAGCTTAGTTTCGTGCCAGATGTGTCAGGGGGCGAGCCTGTCGCCACATCGGGCACAAATTCCAAACTCCGGAATGATACTGAGTAGAAAAATCCAAAATCCAAAATGGTGCATCACAACCGATATGACTAGTTCATTGGACAATGAATCGCAGTTTTTTCCGTGTATCTATAATTCTACGACGTCATTCTTAAGAGTTTTGCGTTTATAATTATGAAAAAAAATCAACTCTTATACGATACTTAGGTACCTATTGTAATTAGTATTAAGAGGATATCCGAGCGATTGTTATTCCATATAAACGTACTCCCCTGTTTCCTTCCTGGATAATAATAGTATTACGGAAATAATTGGTTAATAAATGGTATTAATTTTTATAACAAATAAAAGCGCAAATTTCCTTGAAATTAAATGGGAAGATTTACAAGAACATAATGCGACCTATCGTCTTGTATGGTTTGGATGAACACAAGAATCGACAGGATTAGGAATGAGTATATTAGAGGAAGTTTGAAAGTGGCGTCAGTAACAGACAAATTAAGAGGCGGTAGATTGTCTTGGTATGGACATGTGATGCGCAGGGGGAAGAGGATGTTGTAAGAAAGTTATTGGGTATGAATGTGGTTGGTTATATGGGATGGGAAATCACAAAGAAAAGATGGATGGACCATGTGAAAGATTATATGCTAAGAAAAGAAGTGAATGCAGCGATGACTACAAATAGAGAGGAATGGAAGAGGAAGACATGTTGCCCCGACCCCAAATGAAAACGGGAATAGGGTAGCAAGATGATGAATTTTTATACCAAATAATATACATATATCCACCATTACTTATTACTTACTTACGAATTAGTTACTGTAAAAACGATTGTATTGTAGAAACCTTTGAAACGGCATTTTCAGACGTTTGTCAAACAAATTTTGATGAATAAAAACAACAAACGCACGTAGAGGCTTAGTCTTTCATATTCTTTAACTGACAGAAACAATCGGTTCAGTTTTAGAAGAGGAAACAGGGTACTCCGAAGTAATGTTTTCGTCTATTTTGCATACGGTAAAATCAGACCGAGCTGCGGTTATCCATTTCGTGTTTTATAACTGTTTGTTCGGGCCGCAACGCGATAGCAATAGATTTCTGAAATGCCTACCACTATACCACTATATATATACTAACCATTATATAGTTATCAAATAATCCTTCGAAAATAATGTTGATGGTGATGTCCATTGGATCTTATTTTGTTCACAATTACATGGGTTTTCACTTTTCTGCGCGGAACCCTTATTGCTTTAGAAGAATTAAAGTACAGCCTAAGTTACGCGGAATAACTTCAGCTATCTGCCAAAAAAGTCCTGCTAAAATCGGCCTAGCCGTCCCGGAGATTTGCTAGAACAAATAGGTGGATAGGTAATGTTTTTTTTTAATTGTGCTTTTGGTATGGGTACCGTATATATTCATATGTGTTAAGTAAAAAAAAATATTTTGATATTACAAACAGACTCTTCAATTTTATTTATTATTATAGATATCATTTAAAATATAAATATATAGATTGTAAATTACACCGCTAATTTGTTAAAGAAATCCGTTTCTGTATCTGAAAAAAAAAATAGTTTAAAGTCTACCGACAAAACAATGTTTGTATCTATAATTAATTTGTAAATAAACATATAGTTTATTTTCATTTTTCAATATATGGATGATTATTTTAATTATTATTATTAAATTGTTCTTTTTTTTTGTAATAAAAAACGTTTAATAAAGTAATAATTTTACAGTCAAATAGTATTAATTATCTGACTACGTAAATTATTATCAATTGTGATGTACCCAAAAACAGAGTTTCATCAAACTAAGCCTACTAAATTCCTTCCTATTTCTTTCCTACAATTAATATGTTGCATTTTGGCAACGTAAATTTTATGCATTTAATTTTCTTAGTATTTAAGATTATTTAAGGCGAACCATTTAGAAATGTTTGCTAGTGTATTATTTAAGACCCTCATATCCGATTTTTTATCTTTTTACTTTAAACATAAGTGAAATATCGTCTGCAAAAAGAAACATATCAGCAGAGTTATTAACCATTAACGGTAAGTCATTAATATAATCCAGGAATAAAAACTGTCCCAAATTCAATCTCTTCGGAACACCGATTCTAACTAATGATCCAGTGGAAGTAACCCTATTTATATTTACTTTCTGACATCGGTTTGTTAAATAAGAGGCCAGGAAGGAGACAGAGATATTAGAAACACCATAATGTTTTAGTTTCAGTATAAGTGTACTGTGGTCAACGCAGTCAAAGGTCTTTGTGAGATCGCAGAATACACCTACTGCATCTTGTCAATCCTCCCAGGCTCCCAGTATATGACTAATCAAAATTGCATCAACGTCACTGGTAGATTTGGATTTCGTGAAACCAAACTGCCGGCCATCTAAAATATTTTCTACTCTAAAGTATTCAACTAACTGATTAAGCATAATCTTTTTGAAAATCTCACTAATCGCTGGAAGTACTGAAACTGGTCTATAATTTTGAAGACTACTGCTGCAACCTGATTTAAATAAGGGTACTACTTTATTTATTTTAATTAAATTGGGGAAAGTGCCTACTGTTATGCATCTGTTAGGTATGTTAGCTACGGTGCTTGCGAAAGCCACCCCGTGTCGCCCCCATCCCAAATGCAGCGGACGGCCCCGGGGGGTTTTAGTGGGTATTTCCGGGCGACTCTCGCCTGGGCGAGTCCCACACTGGCACGGAACTCGTCACTCCGTGCCCCCTTATCTATTGTATTTGGGGGACTCTGATCCTCCAAATACAATAGATAAGGGTAGTGCGTAAATGCATTTCCCCCCGTCAAAAAAAAAAAAAAAAAAGGTATGTTAGCTAAATATGGTGAAATATTAACAATCATGGATCGAAAAACCATAACCGATATTCCCCATATGTCTTGAGTATGTATTAAATTTAATTGCTAGAAAGCTATGATAAATATGTTGAAAGTTGCATTAATAGATGTATATAAAATTTTGAATTTATAGGGACATTCAAATTATTAAGAAGCAATGCCGCACCATGGGGGTGATGAAGTTATATGTTTTGTAACTTCAGGAGGTACGTTAGTGAAGTAGTCCTGATAAACAGTTGCTACCTCCAAACTGTTTGATATATGTACTTCGTTGACGTTCAGATTAAGTGTATTATTATTTATTTTCCTAATTCCTATTTAATTAAAAGCAGGATATATAAGTGCATTATAAGACTTGTCATATTGTATGGATCAAAATGCCGGGCTAGTAAGAAGATGGATGAGAAACGATTGCATGTAGCTGAGATGCAATTGTTGGGATAGATGTGTGGTGTGACAAGAATGGATAAAGTTAGAAATATTTATATTAGGGGGAGTTTGTTAGTGCCGCCAAATACTGCGCCGACTCCAGATGAGTTAGGAACAGGGCATGAAAATGATGACACTGATAGTATTTATAAAGAAGCGTGAGTTAAACGCGAGCGCTTTGATTTATCGAAACAGCACAAAGAGCTGTCTCATCTTAAATTGTTTTATTTAAAATTTAATCGAATTTATATTATATATAAATGACCTGTTCTTTATAACTGTAAGTATAGCTCTCTGTGCCCGTTCAAGTTTAGAATTTTTTTTTTTGCTGATCTTAACAGCTTCACCGAACTTTTGAAACAAGTGCTTAAAGCGCTCAGACAGGAGAGTGGTAGTTAGATTAAAGGCAAATTTCAGCTCACCGATTATGCGGAATTTGCTCTAGCTATAATTAAGTTATGCGGTCTGCAAAACATCTGGAGAAGCAGATTATTTTAGCTAAAATAGACGGCAGATGAGCCAAAGGAAGAGTGCTTACAAAATGGGCTGAAGCAATTAGGAAGGCGTTAGGTGGCAGCATGTATCATGTTCATTCCGTATATGACCGAGCTCAATGGAGATTGTTTATACATGGTCAGCAGTGAGAAACCAGAAAGAAGAAGTAACCAAGTTAAAGGAAACTACGGTACTTGGGCTCTTTACAGAACGAATGTATTCGTGTACCTTTTTTCTGGTTGAAGAGGAAATGCTTTTACGCACAGGGCTCGATGCGGAGGCACGGAGGGTGTATAGGACTCACAAGGTGATCGGAACTACCAGGGTTAGCAAGCTACGTTTTCCTTGGCTCTAGCTCGAGGAATCTAAGCCCCTCCATGCGCAAGAGGCCTCTCCAGTGTAATGGAAAGTTAGAACACTCGCTCCTCCTTCTCCGTGTGGAGTCACATAGCCGGCGTTGGGTACACCGCGTAGACTTCGCAACCCGCACGTCCGCGCCGAGAGCCTCTACTGAGGCCATGTATCCGTGTACCTACCAGAAGTGTGGGGTGGCGTTTAATGCATGTTATGTTATGAAATTTTCACTGTATCACATTACCGGCGAATACAGCAACCTCCCCAGTTGGGGATCGTAACATGTCCTGGGACGCCAGTGGGTGACCCAGAGTATGTTTCAAGATAACTAATGAAGTATCCATAGACGGATCTCCCATAGAAGCTTAGGAAAAACAAAATTAAAATAAAATAAAACAAAGAGACAAGCGCCCCGTAACTAACTATAAAATAATGACAAGCCTAATAATATGTCACATCCGCCAAAAGGCCCAAAATTAATCAGCTTTTTCTAATCTAAAGCTGTGAGAATCGGTGAGTAATCCAAGGAAATAGTCACATATTGCTTTTTTTTTTTTTTTTACTTGTTTTTCATCTTCTTTTTTATTTGTTACTTTATTATTAATCTATCCAAAACGTTAAGCTATGTTAGAAATTTAGATATTTTCTCATGGTAATCGCACTCTAGGTATCCAGTTAGCCTAGGGCTTCAATAAAACACGACCCGTCCTTAAAATACCAGATCAAACAAAAAATAATAAAAAAAATCGTTTCCGGCATCACGATGTCGTGTCGAATGGTGTAAAGGGACGTATAGCACCCGCCGAGACCAGTTGCACTGATGTCATCGTAAGAGGAAAGAGTTGAGATAAAACAACAAGTATAACTCGGTTCACGAATTTGTCAATATTTATGTTTCATTTAAGCATATCAATTATTGAACTATCTACTTATAACTTTTAAAAAGTGTTATTGTTATTGTAAAATAAGTTTAAAAAATGTTGTATGTTTTTTAAATGTTATTTCAAGTAACGGCAGAACAGGCTATCACGGCAAGCCATAATTACACAAGTTTGTGTATACAATACAATACTAATCGCTTAATAATTGATTTTCAAATTACAACAGAAAGACAAATGAACGTTATTTCTTATGATATTTAATCATGTATTAAAATCGTTTATAAATCATTAATACTGAGTTATTAAATAATATATTTCTCGTTATTTAATAATTTAAAATGATGGTGATGACTTCTGATGGAATCTGTCACCGACGGTGGCCGTTGTTTTGGACTGTACCGTACTTAACTTACAGTCACTTTGTCAAGTTAACGTAAGAAAAATTTAATAATAAGTTTCAAAGTTATGAGAGATATCGAATCGATTGGCAAATAACTTCTGCCCTGCTTCTAATTTGTTGATATAAAAAAATCACATTTAAAATTAGTTTATAAATAATCAATTCTCTTTCATCACACTCCCACGATAAAACAATAAGGTAAATTCCAAAATAAATTATTACAATTAAACGTTTCTTGGTAATGGTTGGCTGATTACTTTTTTTCTGTGCCCGTTAACGTTTACAAGATGGCGGCTAGTAGTCTGTTCATTATTATCTACCGGTTAGTTATTGACTAAGCAGTGTTTTTCTTCAATTTAAAAATAGCATATTCTCTCAATTAAATAAATATTTAATTGTATAAATAATGTTTAGTTTAATTTATTACAAGTGAATCAATTTGAGTTAGTGTTTGCATTATTTTTTTTTGTAAGTTTATTTATATCCGTCCGAACATGTCGTCTAGCAAATTGGTGTTGTTGATTTTACTCGTCGTTTGTACGAACGCTCAATATGAAGGTAATTATGTTTCATTATCTATACAAATAAGTAAAATTTAAGTGTCTGTTTGTAATTTCAAAATAATAACTATTTCTTAAATACATATAAGTATTTGTAGATAACGGTAACTATACCAAAAAATCCTTTTTTTTTCAATTCTGTGTGTAGGTCTCTCTGTCTGTTTCTGACTGTCTTATTAGCCGCACCAACGGCTGGACCGATTTTAACAGGATTTTTCTGGCAAATAGCTGAAGTTACAATGCGTAACTTAGGATACTTTCAGTTAAGGAAAATAAAAAGGATTCAGCGTAAAAAATAAAAAAAATGTGAACGAAAACCGATTCAATACATAGTTTTACTGGCAAATAATTGAATTTTTGATAAATATCTTCGCTTTCTGTTAGTACTAAAATCATTTTGGGCCCATACAAAAGAAGGGTTCATACTTTTCAAATGGTTATATATAAAAAAATCTAAATTACGCTGTGTATAATTGTGCGGAATATGAAAGATTAATACGCGGGCGGAGCCACGGGAACAATTAGATATTAATTATGTTAACAATTAAAACTAATACTAAGCAGGTATAAACAGAGTTAGAGATAATATATAATAATTAATGAAACACGGCGAATCAAAGTTTTAGTTTTGGGTGTTGTTTTTAATTTAGTGTGTGGTAGTCGCGACTTTATAAAATACAGTTTTAATGAAAATGCGCTTTAACATGACAAATTAACTCAATTATTTAAACACTTATTTACTTAACATATTGAAAATAAAACAGAATTCGGTTAGTAATATTCCGAAATAATATAAAGGCGTTTTTGACAGGGATCAAGTCTCTAGTATAAAAATGCTTGCAAATTCCACGCCCGCGAAACCGCCGTTCCCGCCGCCGGGGACGAGCGGCTAATTTTGCTCCCGCACACTCTCCGGGTCCCCCTCAGGCGGCGACCCAAGACGTGCTTCGTTCCCCAACTGGGGAGGCTCTTGACGTCGCCGCCAGCGCGATACAGTAACACTGCCCATGCATCAAGCATTACACGCACAACACTGCAAACACACTCTTGCACATAAGGCGCAGGTCCTGTAAGGAACCTTTTTTTTGTTTTTGTAAATAAATATAAAAAATTTAGGCATAAGCTAGGATAAAAATTCCGCGGGAGTTTTTACACTCAAGTAGCGGCCAAGCCGAGGTTCGAACGCTTGAGCTAGCTACCTTATGCGGCTGAGTGCCTTCAGCACTCACCCTCAAAGTTCGGTGAAGCGGTAAAGGCCCTTCCGGTCAACAGCATTAGCTAGGTCAAAAAAAATTTTTTTTTGATCACGCATTTTAATGGTTTTATTTTCACTATGATGAGCCATATTTATATTTTTCTTTTCAAATGAAACAATGAAAAATAATCAGTCAACTTTTTGACATGTAATTGCGATTAAGATTTCATATTATACGTACAAACAGCAGATAAATATTTTATCCAATCATTAACGTGCTTATAAACAAAAACAATGATATGAAAATAATCTAAAGTAAATCCAGAAATAATTTCCTATCGTCGGGTATTTGACTTTTGAATAGCATTATGATAAACTTCAAAGATAAAAAACAGGTCATAAGAGACATTGAAGTGATGATGGCGTAACGGGTATCGCGGCCGGATTCCGCGTCAATCGATGCGGGTTCAATCCCCACCTATCCGACTCTAAAATCGGCCTGAGCTGCCGGTGAAAGAAAAACATCATAAGGAAATCATAGTATGGTGGTATGGCAATTTGCTTATGATGCCCGCCTAGGTAGCTACCACCCTCAAGTTTGAACTCCTGACTTTTTTTTTTTTTTTTTTTTTTTTTTTTTTTTTTTTTTTTTTTTTTTTTTTTTTTTTTTTTTTTTTTTTTTTTTTTTTTTTTGACCTAGCTAATGCTGTTGACCGGAAGGGCCTTTACAGCTTCACCGAACTTTGGGGGCGAGTGCTGAAGGCACTCGCCGCAATAAGGTGACTAGCTCAAGGGCTACCAAAGTGGTACGAACCTCGGCTTGGCCGTCACCTGAGTACTCAGGACTCACTCGCGAGTTGTATCCTAGCTAATCTTTATTTTTATTTACATAAAAAAAAAAAAAAAAGGTTCCTTACAGGACCTATGTACCTTGCATGTTATGCATGAGTGTGTATGGAGTGTTGTGCGTGTAATTGCTCAATGCGTGGGCAGTGTTACTGTATCGCGCTGGCGGCGACGTCAAGAGCCTCCCCAGTTGGGGAACGAGACACGTCTTGGGTCGCCGCCTGAGGGGGACCCGGAGTGTGTGCGGGAGCAAAGTTAGCCGCCTGTCCCCGGCGGCGGGAACGGCGGTTTTCGCGGGCGTGGGCGCTGGCACGCATTTGTACGAGGTAAAGGAGGGAAGATCCTATTACTACGAGTTATGGTATCGTCGCGGCACGATAAGATTTTTTGCGGCCGGCGTATACGACGCGGCTTACGTCCTGGCAAGTACGAGACGGCTCGCACGATGAGGGGGTTCGAGTGTGTCTCTGCGCGTTCGAAGAATGCGCGACACTGGGTCTTGAAAACGGACCTAATGGAGGGCAGGTTGAGATCCCTGTGTAAATCCACAGTTCTCTCGAACCATTGGGCACCTACTGCCTTCCTTACAAAGCGATTCTGAATCCTTTGTAAGGCGTGCATGCGTGAACGAGTGATGTGACCGAAGACAGGTGCGCAATACGTGATGATGGGTCTGACCACCATCTTGTATAGGGTAATCTTATGGCGGAGTGCCATTTTGCTCTTGCTGTTGTAGAGCGGATAGAGACGACCTAGCACCATGGAGGTCTGGCGCTTCACTTTCTTTATGTGAGATTTGAAAGAGAGTCTGTCATCTAATTGAACTCCTAGGTACCTGACTTCGGAGGAGTATGGGATTTCAGTACCCGCGTACTGTATGGGCTTGGGAGGGAACTCTTTTCTTACGAAAAGCGAAATATATGACGGTGTCGTCCGCGTATAGACCTAACTGAACTCTTCCGAGATCAGGGAGGTCCGCTAAGTATAGGTTAAAGAGGACAGGCGCCAGAATGGAACCTTGGGGGACTCCTGCGCGTATGGGGTGGGCTATAGAGAGAGCGCTCTCTACTCTGTAGCGGAAACTACGATCGGTGAGGTAATCGTGTATGATTCTAACTAGGGTGTCGGGGATACCTAATCTAGTGAGCTTGTAGACGAGGCCCGTGTGCCAGACCTTGTCGAATGCTTTGGCAACGTCGAAGAAAACTGCGAGCGTATGCCAGGATTTATTAAACTGAGGGTGATTAATATTGGTGAGTACGTACTCCGTGAGGCGGAGCACCTGATGCGCACAGGAGTGTCTGGCTCGGAAACCAAACTGTTGGGGAGGCAAGAGATTTTTGTCCTCTATCACCTCTATGAGACGGTTCATAAGGATCCGCTCATAGAGTTTGCCTAAGGTGTTAAGAAGGCTAATTGGACGGTAGCTATCGGGTTGCCTGGCGTCTTTGCCAGGTTTGTGTATCCCTATAACTATTGCTGCTTTCCAGGCGGCTGGAAAGTGGTTGTTTTTGATGGCCGCATTGAAGATGCAGACCAGCAACGCGACCAGAGACGGAGGAAGAAGTTTGATGACTTCGTTCCTGATTCCGTCGGGACCGGGGGACTTTCTGGGCTTAAGGCCCTTGATGGCAGTCGTAACCTCGTCACAGGTGACAGGTGAGAGGGGGACAACCGGAGTAAGAGCGAGGGAGTCCTTCACAGAGGATTCGACAACAGAGATGTGTTCGATATCAATGTTGTCGGTGACGGGAGCGCATTGATGCTCGAGGCTATCGGCTAAGCACTCGGCTTTTTCGATATCGTCAAATGCGGGTTGAAGACCCTGCGTATTTCTGTCCAGGGGGGGCATGTTAACGATGGTACGGTCCATCTTCATAGATCGTGCGAGCTTCCAGTACGCGAGGTGGGAAGGTTTCAGCTCTCCTAAGAGGCTGTCCCACCTTTCATTACGGATCTGATCTATGCGGCTTTTCACCGCTCTACGCAAAGAACGCAAGCGCGCACGATTCTCCTCAGTCGGATACGTGTCGTGGGCGCGGGTCGCGGCGTTTTTTTTTTTCTGGGTGAGCAGAGCTCTCACGTCATCGGGGAGTACAAAGCGGCGATCGTTCGCCGCTTGCACCTCTTTCGAGGTCTCCTCGATGCCGATCTTGAGGTGCTCAACCAGAGCATCGATCGCGAGGTCCGCGTCCGCAGACGTATCCAGTACATCTGGGATCCTATCGAGAGAGGGGGTGGACGGATGGTCCTTTAAATAACGGCCGAGCTTGTAATAGTCCGCGACTTTTACAACTGGCGGGCTAGAATTAGAGTCATCCGTGTGACCTAACATCAAAACTACTGGGCGGTGGTCGGAGTCGAGTTCGTGTACGACTTGTATAAGACGCACAGGAAGCGAGACTCCTTTCAAAACAGCGAAATCTAGAACCGACGGGCGACAGTTCGGTTGAAAATGGGTGGGCTCTAAGGGCGCGACGACCTCAAAATCGAGCTTCCGTACTAAGCGCATGAGTTCCGCCCCATTGGGCGTAACGCACGAGCTGTTCCAGAAGGTGTGCCCGCAATTGAGATCGCCGGCGATAATGACAGAGTCGCCTAATGCGAAAAGCTTCTCTAGGTCTGACCTTAAGGGTCGTTTGCTGGGGGGGAGGTATGCAGACACGAGTACGATTGACGGATGGCCAGTCATACCTATTCTACATACCGAAACTTCCATATTGGTAAGCTCCGGGGCTTGCAACGGCGAGCAATAAAGTGACCGTTTATAATATATAAGGGTACCACCGCCCCTTTCAGGGGTCCTATCATTACGTACTATATTATAATTCGCAATCCCGGGATTGCGATCACTTGGCTTCAAAAAGGTTTCCTGGACGAGAAATACGTCTATTTGACGATCGCGGAGAAAGTTCGCGACTAATTCACGCTGCGGAGCTAATTTCCGCGCGTTAAAGAATGAAAGGGAGAGACCGCGAGGCTTGAACTTAGCCATCGATTACGGGTAAAGAGAGACGCGTGCCAGACCTTGAAGGGTCATGGCGATGGCAGGGAAACGCGCGATAGCCTCGAGCTCGGCGTTTCCTGAGCCGCTGTTCAACATTGCGTTGAACGCGACTACTTCCTGCACATCATGGATGCGCAGGAGAAATAAAACCCGGTCTAAGCCGGTGGAGTTGGCCTGAGGGGCCTGGGGGGGGGTAGCCAGGCGCGGCTGCGCCCTTGGCTTGGGGCCTAGGTGCCCACGGAGCCAGAGGGGCTGCGGGGGGGGGGGGGGCGGCGGGACGGGTCGGCACCGCGGAAGGCGACGCCGACGTGCCTGGGAGGCACGGGAAAGACCTCAGTGTCATAGGCGGCACTTGAGGTTGGAGGAGGAGGGGGGCAGCGTTCCTCTGAGGAACGCGTCTACCGCCTTTGTTAGGCTGGTTGCGTCTTACCTTGGGCGCACACGGGCACCCTCGGTAATTGGCGGGATGACCCTCCTGCCTGCACAGAACGCAGCTGGGAGGGTCGGTAGTGTCCTTGGGACGGGGACAGTCGGGGGTGAGATGATCCCCGAGACACTTGACACATCTCGGAGCCATAAAGCAGCTCCGAGAACTGTGCCCGTACCCCTGGCAGCGGTGACACTGCGAGGGGTAAGACTTCTTGTGTGGGACTTCCACACAGATGCGGGAGAGGCCGCAGAGGGTCTTCAGACCGAAGACCTTCTTGCTAACCTCGTTGGCGGGGAGTGAAACAAGGACCATGTTGTATGGTCTCCTGCCTCTTTGGTCATGCATACGATGCACTTCAGCATCGGGGAATCCCTGCTCCTTAAGGGAGTCAGCGATTTCGTTACAAGAGAGTTCCTTTGGAACTCTCTTGATCACGACGCGGAGGGACTTCTCCTCCTCCAGCGCGTGCGTGAAAAAAGCATATTTCGCCTCACGGAGAAACCGCGTGAGGTCGCGGAAGGTGTCCGTGGTCGACACCTTCACCATGATTCCATCGCGAACATTCGTCGCGCTGGAGAAAATGTATTTTGCGGCTCGCTAACGCCGCAGAGATTTTCGTCCAGGACGCTTTGTCCTGGATCGTGACAGGGGGGGGGACGCACTTTCCTGGGCTGCACCTGAGACGGTGCAGCTGCAGGCTTGGGCGCTGCCGACTTCGCGGCAGGCAGCGGAGTCGGCTGCCGTGACGCGTCCTCTACGGCGAGGACCTTCGGGACTGACTCGGAGGGCGGCGGAGAGGCCGGCGCCTTCCTCTTATTTTTCCGCTTGGGGGGTGGTGAACTCACCCCCCCCTAGCGGGGGATACGCAACATCCATCTCGTCCGAGTCTGACCCAGACGACGAATGGACTGCGGGAGCGGCGAACCTAGGCATCAGGCTCGGATGCCTATCTGCCTGGCTCGGGGGGGACAGCGGGGAGAACCTATTCCCCGTACTAACATTTATCTGCTCCGCAGAGTGCGGGCGATAAGGGGACCGTGACCGTGACCGTGACCGTGACCGCGATCTGCAGTCCGAGAACGACGAGTTACGTCGTGACCTAATTGCGGGCGGTGTGATTGCACGCGAACGCTCCGGAGCGTTTATATTAGCTACGGGTTTGCGCACTTTGGGACCCGACGCGGCGGTTGAGGACAGCTGCCTCTTAAAATTTTCGAATTCCCGAGCTAATTCGGGCGACCTCTCACATAAAATCCTAACAAAACGGCTTAGGAGCTGACGCTCCGCAGCCAACGAATCGGCCATCCCGCGATGGCAAGAGGGCAGGGGGGGGTGAACTTGCTTCCCCTCGTTCCAAGGTGGGCGCCCTGGGAGTGGAGCCAATGTTGTGAGGGCATCTTCTTCTTCCTAGGTATCCCTCTCCTTATTATTACGTCTTGTCTTTACAAGACGAGTAATGGAGAGGGACCTAGCTCTCTTTCTTCTACAGCGGAGGCGGGTTCCTTCTTCTTTCTTCTTGGCCCGTCTCCGCTCTGTCCCTCTCTTCCCGTTTCCACTTATGGGGAACAGGAAATATCCTGTTCCCCGGTATGTTTGACCGTTGGGTCAGGCCTCCCTACGGGGGGGCGGGTGAAGAGGTGGGGTCGAGGAATATCCTCCCCCATCCCCATTGGGCCATTGCACGACGACGAGGCCCGGTGGGTTCGCTGCAGGGGGCGACGCGGTGCCTGCGAAAGCCACCCCGTGTCGCCCCCATCCCAAATGCAGCGGACGGCCCCGGGGGGTTTTAGTGGGTATTTCCGGGCGACTCTCGCCCGGGTGAGTCCCACACTGCACGGAGCTCGTCACTCCGTGCCCCTTATCTAGTGTACTGGGGGACTGAGATCCCCCAAGTACAATAGATAAGGGTAGTGCGTAAATGCATTTCCCCCCGTCAAAAAAAAAAAAAAAAAAAAAAAAAAAAAAAAAAAAAAAAAAAAAAAAAAAAAAAAAAAAAAAAAAAAAAAAAAAAAAAAGGGGGGGGGGTGAACTACCTCCCTGCCTGAGGGGCAGGGGGGCGCGCCAAAAATTTACTGAGACTTCGCGAGTCTCGCAAAAAGACCGTTGAGTCGAAGTGCAATGACTCACGGAATTTGGATCCTACGGAGCCTAGGGGGAAGCCCTAACAAGCCCTAGGGCCGAGGACGTGGGTCAGACGCCCAAACAGCACCCAGGGGATGGATTTGACGCAGGAGCGGATAGTAAGGTAAGACAAAAGGAAATTCGGCGTGATCACACGCCAAATTCCGGTTTTCGGCGACCCCAGAAGGGGGTCCCCAGGGAACCTGCTGACCCTGCACCACCTTACGTTGGCACCGTTAGGTCTCCGGTGATGACCACAATCAAGAGAGAGTGGGTTTCAGCAACGTCGTGAAGCGACACGTATCCTCACCTTAAGGGTGAGTATACGTTAAACGCGCGCGTACTGAAAAGTACGTTTTTTCGAAAAAATACACGAAGTTATAAATGAGATTTATAAAATCGAGTATTCAACGCTCGCAAAAATACCTCAGCGCGGGAAACCCACACCGGGTACACGACGCGGCGCGCGCGCTTGCGTCACCTCAACCGTTAAATAAATTTAACGGCTGTTGCTACGCAAGCGAACGAACTTCGAAGGCGGCGATAACGAGATCGAACACGTGAAACGTATTTGTGCGAGCGACCTTAGCGTGCGTGCGCACACTTCGGCTTACCAAACGGGTCAACTCTACTAACTAACCAACTGAACTCCTGACGCCAAATACCAATAGGTAGGTTCTGGCAGCAACACTTGAGCACCAGTACCTCTAGGCTTAGTGTGCTTACCATCCTGAACCACATCATCACTTAACATCAGGTGAGTGTGTGGTCAAAGCACTGAGCCTATTCTGTGTAAAAAAGGGCATAGAACTATAATCAATATTAAACTTCTATCAATCCATCCATCCATTCAACTGAAAGACGTCCACTGCTGGACATACGTTCCGCTAAATATCTTCCACGACGACCAGTCAGTCTTGCGCCAACCGCATAGAGCGAATTTCACCTACCTTCACCAGGTTGTTGGTCCACCTTGTGGGGTATTGAATGGTAGCAATTTGAGAACCCGTTGGTTTCATCGGGCATCGATTCTGCGAGCAATGTGCCCAGCCCACTGCCACTTAAGTTTAGCAATTCTTCAGGCAATGTCGGTACTTTGGTTCTTCTGTAGATCTCCTCATTCCTGATTCCTGTAGTGAAACTCCAAGCATAGCCCTCTCCATTGCCCTGTGAGTGAAAATAAAAAAATAACCTTTAAAATATAATTAAATTATTATAAATAATTATAATTAAATGTCATCTAAAAAAACAAATACATGAAGAAAAAAGAGAAAGTCTTTTATTAGCGGAAAAAAAAAATGAACGTAAGAGTATATCGAAAAAAAATAATAATGAAAACGTGTCGTTGCAATCAAAAAAATAAATAGCTTATAAACAGTGTATTATCTTATTAGCTTATCGTATTAGCTTATCTACGTACGCGACGAATAGTAGTCCCATCCTGGTATGTTTAGTAGTATTGAGGTGATGGTGCGTCAATGTAACCCCATTTTCCTTATATATGTATAGAAGATACAGTAAAAATATTAGAGGGAGTTTGAAAGTTGCGTCAATGGTAGAAGAGTTGAAAGGTTCTCGTTTGTCGTGGTATGGACATGTTATGAGAAGAGAGGAAGCGGATGTGGGTAAAATAGTAATGAATATGAATGTGGAAGGATGGAAAAGTAGAGGAAGGCCAAAGAAAGTGTGGATGGAGTGTGTAAGAAATGATATGAAAGGAAAAGGAGTGAATGAAGAGATGACGGCTGATAGGGACGTATGGAAGAAGAAAACATACTGCGCCGACACCAAGTGAGTTGGGAAAAGGCAGGAGAATGATGAGAAGATACAGTAAAAAATAAAGTCGGTTTTCGTTTCGCGATTCTCTGTCTGTTTACCCGCAAACTAACTTATCGCTAAACTTCAGATCATTGTAAAATTGGGGTATAGGAATTTGAATCTACGTGCATCACCATGGAATCCTACTACATAACATTTAACATAACACAATATTGTATTATTATATTGTTAAATGTTGGATGAAACAATTCACTTGCGATAGTTTTTATCACCGGATTTGCTTTATCGCTTGTCGCCTATGGATTTTTAATTTATTGAAATCTATACAAATATATAATATTGAAGTGTCTGTTTGTAATATAAAAAAGAATTATGTACAGTTTTACGGGAAAGTGCTTGAATTTATTAGAAATATATTTACTTTATCTTAATACTAAAGAGTTTTGAGGAAAATAATTAGGGTTCCGTATAATTTTTTTTTTGGAACGGAGTGAAAACATAAGGAACGCGGGCGCAGCCGCGAGCAACCAGCTAGTTGTAACATAAAAACGGTGTCAACCTGGATTTTCGAAAATAATTATGATTCCTCGTAAAAAAATTAAACACATGACATTGTGAATTAAATCCTTTTTAATGATCAGTTTTACGGGTAAAAAAGGTTTACGGGTGGTTTTACGGTAAAACACGTAAGAGCGCGTTATAAACTCGAAAACATTAATACAATAAAAAAAAAAAAAATGTTATCTTGACATTAGAAACAGGCACTTCAATCATGTCTATTAGTATCTATATATTATATAGACTGCAAATAAACAAATAAAATTAAGACAAGCATCTTAAGGACTCAAATTAAATTGACGGAACACAAACAGATAAAAATATTATGTCAATATTAAACTCGTAAAACCTACACCTTTTTGAAGCATTCCGTAAGTATATTCACCTCAAACGAAATCTATACTAATAAATAAAATTGAAGTTTCTGTTTGTAATGTTAAAATAATTAATTTTTGTTATTAAATAGCTTTGAATTTATATACGATACCTATACCAAAAATACAATTTGTAAAAATTTTTGTGTGTGTGTCTGTTTTTATCGGATTATCTCCGGAACGGACGGACGGATTTTCACGAAACTTTTTTAGTAGATAGCTGAATTTATTCCGGATACCTTAGATTACTTTTGATTTTCGAAAATAATTAGGGTACCGCGTAAAAAAATTAAAACTCATAAAAAATTGAATAAAATCCGATTCAATGCGCAGTTTTACACGTAAGTCCTTGAATTTATTAGAAATACCTTATTTTAATACCTTATCGTATTTTTTAAAATAATTATTGTTCCGTATAAATAAATTGAAACGCTGAGAAGAATATAAGAAACGCGAGCGCAGCCGCGTTCATACAGTTAGTCATAGATAAAACCAAGTGTACACTTAGTCACTTCATAATGATGGTAGCGATTTATAAACATGTATTTTTATAATTTATTCAATTAGCTTGCTGAACGGGTTTGATTGTGTCTGGGTGGGTGGGTTGTTGGCATTCAGTTTATGATTTTTTAATATTTTCCGAATTGAAACGTGTTTATATGAGATGAGAGCAAAATTTCGAGGTTAAAAACGTTTTGATTTGGAATATTAACAGACGGGTCTTCTAACGGTACGTCTTGAGAGAGAAACAAGACAATAGTTATAATCATTCTCATGTCCTGTTCCCAAGTAACTTGTGCTGGGCGTATTACGTTTTTTCTTCTTCCATAGATAGGAATGTATCTATCATAGGGATCAGCTTTGATCCCTTCATTTGCTCCTTTTTCTGTTATATTGTTTCATATAGCTTTACAGTAAATTCCTTTGAACCCATCGTAAATTTGCTGTACTGTAAAGACGTAGAACTGTAATGTCTTCCGATGTGTTCCCCCCTCATTTCTATAAAATCGTGTCCTTCCAACGTGGTGGTTTTTTAAATGGTATGGGTTCATTGCTTTGACCACAATCTCACCTGATGTTAAGTGACGATGTGGTCCAGGATGGTAAACACGCTATGCTTAGAGGTACTAGTTCTCAAGTGATGCTGCTGTAACACACCTATTGGTATTTGGGGATAGGTTTTCTAACTTGAGGATGGTAGTTACCCAGGCGGGCATTATTAGAAAATGCCCTACCACCATGCTATGGTTTCCTCACGATGCTTTCCTTCACCGAAAGCTCAGGCCGATTATAGATTAGGATAGGTGGGGATCGAACCGCGTCGATTGATGCAGAATCCGGCCACATCACTTCTAAGTTTATCGTTACTAATAAATAAAATTGAAGAGTCTGTTTGTAATGTCAATTTTTTTTTACTAAATATATCTGCATATACAATGCGATACTTATACCAAAAATACAATTTTGATCTGTTTGTATGTCTTTCTGTCAGTCTGTCTGTTTCTCCCAGGTAATTTCTGGAACGGCCAGACTGATAATGACGGCACTTTTTTTAGTAGATAGCTAAAGTTACCAAATACCCATACGTGTATTCCGGCAGTATTACTTGAGAAGCAGTACCTCTAGGCTTAGTGTGCTTACCATCCTGGACCACATCGTCACTTAACATCAGGTGACATTGAGGTCAAAGCACTGGCCCTATATCCTGTAAAACATAAACTATAACTTTTCCCCTGCCGCGAATCGCTCAAGGCCGCTAGAGAAGTTCAAAAAACCAATGATTCTTTTCAGGTGACATTTGCGTCAAAGATGGCGTCGCTGGTATCTGTAAAGTCTTAAGAAATTGTCAAGGAGCGATACAGGATATACGAAAGGGGAAACCACCGCAGGTAATTAATAAAAAAATACTTAGATAATTAAGATTTATAAAACTTTTTTTAATTATTTAAAAGAGTATTTATAATTTTCGGTGGGCATTTTTTTTTAACCTAGCTTATGATGTTGAACGGAATGGCTTTAACAGCTTCACCGTAACTTTGGGGGCGAGTGATGAAGGGACTTGCCGCAAAAGGTAACTAGCACAAGGGTTCGAACCTCGGCTTGGCCGCTACCTGTATTTCAAAACTCCCGCGAAATTGTAATCCTAGCTAAACCCTACATTTTTATTTATTAATAATAATAAAAAAAGGTTACTTACTGGACCTATGCACCTGTTTGTTATATGCAGGAGTGTCTATGCAGTGTTGTTCGTGTAATGCTTAATGCATGGGCAGTGTCACTGTATCGCGTTGATAGCGGCGTCAAGAGCCTCCCCAGTTGGGGAACGGAGCACGTCTTGGGCCACCACCGGAGGGGGACCCGGATTGTGTGCGGGATTTACTGGGCTCTTTTTTACATAAACATTATGTTCGAGTTGGTCACGACTGTAATCAAACGGATCGCGCTGGGCCCTAGTCTAAACGATTCGGGGTCGTGATCAATCCTGGCCGACCTGCGATTCGCAGTAGACCGAAATAATTTCTTATAGATCGGCACTTACCTCTCGAGTAACGCCGGTGTCCTGTTCCACCTTCCGTAGCCCGTGTGTAGTAACCAATGTATAGTGTGAATGTGTGAACTGAGTAACAGCTAGGAAGGCTAGGAAGGAAATATGATTCGGCACTCTCAAAGTGAAGCACAAACAATTTTCACATATAAAAACGTGTATCCTCGCGTCAAGTTGTTACCAAACTGAACTCTGCGTCAATTCTCGCGGGTACTACAATAGAATCCAAGTACGCCCTTTTTTCTGTTATGATCAATAATTAAAAATTAGCAATGGAATTTTATCAGATTTATTATCTATATTAATAATAAAAATCTTACGAGACGAAATCTGCACATTGTAGATGTTTAAGAAAAAAATACAATACGGTTTTTTAGAAACGAATACAGAACGAAATTCGATAGTTTAAAAAAATTGTCTGTCCGTCTGTTTATTAATTTGTTTGTTAATCATGCAAAGCTACGGAACCGAATGCGATGACGGTTTGCAATGACATATATTGCATCCAGGGGGAGAACGTAGGCCACAAATTGTCTGAATCCAGGCGGATAAAGCAGCGGGCACAGCTAGAAGTTCATAAAATTATCACAATCACAAAGAACGAATAAAATTATTTGTAAGGTGTATGTTGTAATAATCGCAGTGTAATATAATGATTAATATGTCGATTACCAATAAAAATAAGGCAATAGGAAAGCAATCGAAAGCTGGCGTAAATGCCAGGTTAGTGCTCAAGGGGTTAATATTAATAATATACAATTATTTCCCCCACCCCAGACATGCTCGTTTGATAGATCAGATCCGATAGTCTGCTGCTTCGATAACGCTGGTGAGGCGACGACCAGCCGCCCTCCGGTTGCCACTACCACCAGGCAAGTACCCCCCCCCCCCTACCAATATCCCACTTCTGAGACGGTTGTTATTCGAACGTATACAATGTGACATCAACATAATAATTTATTCGTCACAGAAAGACACGTGTTTCGTACTAATCTATAGCCTATACTAATAAATAAAATTGAAGTGTCTGTTGGTAATATTAAAATAACTTTTTTTTTACTAAATACATATGAATCGTGTCGTATATAACAATATCTATTCCAAAAATGATTTTTTTATTTTTGTCTGTCTGTCTGTCTGTTTGTTCCGGCTAATGTCGGGACTGCTGAATCGATTTTGACAGGACTTTTGTTTCTTTTGTTAAATAGCTGACGTTACTCCACATAACTTGGGCTACCTAAATTTTTCTAAAATAATTAGGGTAATGGGTAAAAAGCCTAAAATTCATTTAATTGTAAATAAAATCCGATTCAATGCACAGTTTTACTGTCGTCAGTTGTTTGAACTTCTGAGAATTATCTTTGAATTCTGTTAGTACCAAAAAATAAATTCAGGAAAATTATCAGGGTTCCGCATTAAATAAATAAAACACAAAAAGTTTGGAAGAAAAAGACGATTCAATGGTCAGTTTTACAGGCAAGTGCTCGAATATTTTCCAATGAATATTTAAAAAACTCATTAAAGTATGTATGAAACGAGGGCGGAGCCGCGGGCATACAGCTATTAATAACAGTAAAATTTGACAGGATACCGTCGAAAACGACAACGGAGTACGTACCGCCGGAGTACACATACGTTGACGCGACTAACAACGATGGTGACTGTGAACCGATCTCGCCAAGCTGGACTTCGAAGAAAACGGGCCAAAAAGCCTGGGACAGTGAGTTGATTTTACCCTGTCTATTGAACTGTCTGTGTGTTTTATCTTGTTTAAATGTGGAGCTGACTTTGTTACGTTTTTCAGTCGCCTCTCACTTGCTGAACGACACAAGCGTACTGTTCACCATGTACCAACTAATAAATAAAATTGAAGTGTCTGTTTGTAATGTCAAAATCATTTTATTTTCTAAATACATTTGAATATGTATATATGATACCTATACCAAAAATATATATTTTTTTCTGCCTGCCTGTCCGTGTGTCTGTTTATTGAGGGTAGGTAATATCCAAAACGGCTGGACCGATTTTGACAGAACTTTTTTTGGTAGATAGCTGAATTATGAAAAATTTAATCAAATCCGATTCAATACACGGTTTTACTGTAACTTAACTCTTAGAACTATAAATTTTTTAGTAAATTAATTAGAGTTCTGTATTAAAAAAAAAATTAAAAACGCAGTGAAGAACACATGAAACACAGGCGTAACCATGGGCACTTAGCTAGCTTTTAAAAATAATTTACAAAAATAGTATTGTAATTTTTTATAGGAAATCGTAAATTAACAACATACACTTTGGGCAAAGAAAAAATTATCAAAATTTTAGAGTTGATTTTTTTCTTAATTTTTTTTACGTATTTGAATTTAATTTAAAATAGCTGTATAGCCTATTATAAATTATTTTTTGTATACATTCCGTGAACAAAATTTCATCGAAATCGTTCAAGCCGTTTTTGAATTATATCCGGACATACACACAGATATCACAGACAAAAAAATTGTCAGATTCGAAATTAGTAACGGTTAAAATATACACGTGTTACATAATTTCTTTGAAAAAATTAAATATACAAACAAAACTGTAGTTTTATTATTAGTATAGATAATTTAAAGCACCCCCTTGCAGTGTCTGTTTGTCTATCTAAACGTGATAATCTAAAAAAAACTACTGAACAAATTTTAATAGAGTTTAAGAACCGTTATGTACAAAGTAAATATACCTATTATTTCTATTTTTATTATAATTTTCTGAAGAATGACCATGAACTTAAGGGCGGGGATCCCTATAGCTTAAGGCCGAAACGCGACATAAGAAAATACGAACATATATTTTTGTGTCTCTCTTTTACGTATTTCTGTCTCTTTCTAATTTACATTGTAACGTACTATTGCAAAAGTATCGGTCGGTCGTACACCTTTTTTGCATGGAGGGCATATCTGCCATGCAAAAAAAAAGGCATATCTGCCAAGCTTCGTACCAACGACCTATACTTACGTGGCCAATTACAGAATGTATAGAGTACCAGGAGAAGCTGATCTATCCTTGCGAGAAGGCGGTTGCCCTGGTCGGTGGTAACACCCGGAGTACCCACTGTCACCATAATGCCGATAAGTTGATTGTGGGAGGGCAATCCGCTGCGGCGAATGAGTTCCCTCACATGGTAAGTGCACTCCAGTCTTCAAACTTTAATGGATTTCCTGGTAGTTTCAAATTGCAATGAAATGACTTTAATCGATTCTAATGTTTTTTTTTTTTTCCACATTCTATATTTAAGTAATATAAATATATATAAAGTTAGTTTTATTTATGTTTATGTTTAGGCAG
The DNA here is from genome assembly GCA_014132275.2 of Samia ricini. Classification (NCBI taxonomy): domain Eukaryota; kingdom Metazoa; phylum Arthropoda; class Insecta; order Lepidoptera; family Saturniidae; genus Samia; species Samia ricini. The sequence continues at coordinate 6,882,818 of AP028167.1, forward strand.
AGGATGAGGTGTGGTAGAGGATGTGGTGACCAAAATAGAAAAAGGTATGCTTAGTTGGTTTGGGCATGTAGAGAGGATGGATGAGAAAAGATTAACGAAATTAATTTATAAGGCGAGGGTGAATGGGCAAGTCGGTAAGGGTCGCTAGGCGAACGTATCTAGACCAAATCGATCACTTGTTAAATAAAGGCCAGGTAAAAAGTACTCATAACCGACGAGCATGTATGAAAGCGCTCATGAAAGTCGAGGAAGCGAAAGAGGTGTGTCAAGATCGTAGCAAGTGGAAGGACGTAATCTCTGCCTACCTCCACGGGAGAAAGGCGTGAAAATATGTATGTTTAGGTACTTTTCGCCTTATAGTTTATTTACAAATTAATTATGTAATTAAAAATACCTAAATATATATTTATAATAATTAATTCCATTTGACACACTTGCGACACAAACCACAGCGCAAACAATTACTGTAACTTGTAATTTGAATGATCTCTCTCGATACAGGAATTATTTCCTAGTGCGGGGGGATGGATCTATAGACATATATTTGTGTGTTGAATTTGTAAAAGTTATAAAGATATTTGTTTTTTTTTTTTGTATTGTTTATTCGGTGAAGGAAAACGTCTTGAGGAAAAACATAACATATTTTCTTTCCCTTGTCTTACATCGTCAACACTCTCATGCCTTATTCCCAACTAATTTGGTGCCGTCGCAATATCTCTTCCTCTTCCATACGTCCCTATCAGCCGTCATCGCTTCCTATTGGTTTTAAAATAATATATTTACGTAATATTTATTATATTATTATTTATATATCATAATTTTATTTGTTTTTTAAATTCATTAAGAAAACCCGAAGGAATACCGATTAGACAAATACACTGAATTTATTAAGGAGGTCATCGAATATCCGTATTTTCTATTTGTTTTCCTAGAAATGCTTTCTGCGTTTGTAATTTAAGTGTTCTTTGAGGCGTACTGATGCTCGTCAATGGAGAAATGAGGTCGTTTGAGATCTTAATCGTTGTCATGGGGTTATTTTCCCTTCTTACCCAGGCGATCCTGGGCTACGGGCAGGACCCGAGCATACAGTGGGTATGCGGTGGTGCACTCATTAGCGAGAAGTTCATTCTCACAGCTGGTGGTCACTATCTCGAGTCGTGATCTGTAAGTTCCTATCTATTATTCACATTTACGCCCGCCTTTAATATTGAATCTTAATTCTGCAGATTAGGATCAAACCGAAAAAAAAATCTCACAAATAAATAAATAATTTAAAGTCTATATATTTACGAATATATATGGTAAAAAAAATTGCAATAAAAAATTTAATATTTATAAAACTACGTATATTTATATATACGTAAAATATCATCAGTTAACAAATGTATTTGATAGTAAATTATGAATTGTCTTAATAAATATTTAATTTAAAAAAAAAATGTATAAAGTTTTTAAAATAAATTATTAAAAGTTTCTCATATATGTATGTACATTATTGTAAATAAAAAAAGTTTGTGTATGATTATTAATGTTCTCTATGACCTGCTCGATTGGTGTTGCCATATAATAAACACATTTATAAACATAGTATAAATGGTTTAATTTTTTTAATATAAAATGTCAATCATTTAAACGCCTGGGCATGTTTATAAAACAAAAAATTTTAAGATAAATATAATATTATACTTATCGATATGTTGAATCGATTAAACTTCATAAAAAAAATCAATCTTATTATGTTTTTTTTTTTACATGGTATAGGCCGTTGACCACAATCTCACCTGATGTTAAGTGACGATGTAGTCCAGGATCGTAAACACACTAAGGCTAGGGGCACTGGTTCTAGAGCGTAAATGCATTTCCAACCGTCAAAAAAAAAAAAAAAAAAAAAATCTCAAGTGATGCTGCCGGAACACACCTATTGGTATTTGGCGACAGGTTTTCAAACTTTAGGTTGATAGCTACCCGGACGCTACCATCATGCTACGGTTTCCTCACGAAGCTTTCCTTCAAAGCTCAGGCCGATTTTAGAGTCGTATAGGTGCGTCCATTGACGCGGAATCTAGCCGCATTACCCGCTGCTCCATCAACGCTGATAGTTTATCAAAGTAACGCATTAGGACATCACTAGTTGAGTTGTACTCGAACTGTCAAAAATAAAATAAATCGTTGGAAGGGGTATAGTTAAAACTATAGTTAATGTTTCAAGAGGGAACGTGACATACGCCTTCATCGGTGCACTGAGAAGGCAGAACATCAACAGCGGACCTAACCGCTACGGAATAAAGAACATAATCAAACACCCTGAATACTTCCCGCCGGCGAAATACAACGACATAGCCCTCCTGGAAACCGATAGAACGTAAGTTTCAATCTATATTAATAAATAAAATTGACGTGTCTGTTTGTAATGTCAAAGGTAAATGTTTTTAGTAAATAGATATTAATGTATAATCGACACCAATCCAAAAAATACAACTTTTAGAATTTTTGTCTGATTGTCTGGGCAGTCTGTTTGTAATGGGTAACCTCCGGAACGGCTGGACAGATTTTGACGGGACTTTTTTTGGTAGACAGCTGAAGTTACTCCGGGTAACTTAGGTTACTTTTAATTTTATTTTTAAGTAACTCATAAGAATTTGAATAAAAGCCGATTCATTGCACACACGGGCAAGCGCTTGAATTTATGAGATATATTGGTCACTCCCGCTCGAACTGGGGAGCAACCTTGATTTTGCTATTTGCGAAATCTATGAAGACGATAAATAAGGATTTCAACGAAATTTACTAATTTGTATTTTTTACGAAACACGAGTGGACTTTGACCTAGTACGTAGTATGGTGAGCGATATGTTACGAATGTACGAGAACGAAAAAACAGAATGGCTGATACTGAATGTCACTTCCGATGATGAGACAGGTTAGCTGTTTTCACCATGAGAAGGAACCGGCTCGAATGGATCAATAAAATGGTCACTCCCACTCGAACTGGGGAGCGACCTTTGCTTTGCTATTTGCGAAATCTTGAAACGAATTTGTATGTCCAAATTATCCGTATAACGTGTCACTCCGCTGTAATCACTGCACACGATAGTCCACTCGTCTGTTGCCGATGATTGTACAACGAGACTCCTCGGGTAGCGGGTGCGAGGTGCCGGTGGCGGCAACGACCAAAATGTCCCACTACCCTCACTAGATTTGTTAACGATATCAAAATAAAAAAAAACTAAAACTACCTACCCGAACTACATGAGTAAATGCGCAGCTCCAACATATATTTTTACTTTATCCAGGCATTAAAAAATTATTAGGGTTCCGTATTAAAAAAAGCAGTGAAGAATATATCAAAGATGGGCGCAGCCGCGGGCACACGGCTAGTTTATTATAAGTTTCATCTTTAGATATATCATGTATATTTATTTATTCGTCGATGTTTGTAGATAATAATTTAAAAAATGAGCTAATTTGTACCAACAAAGAAAAGACAAGGCAAATTAAAATTAAATAAATACACAGACCGTCCTGAGTCTGATTACTTATTTAGATAACACAAAAGCTTACTCCCCTAAAACGTCATCTTATATTTGACAGATTGTAGCATGTCGCTGAAGGCTGACGTTATAGGTGACGTGAATCTATTAGTATCTCCCCTATCGAAAATCGTTTAACGCGGCTCAAGAAGAGACATAAAAAATCACGTGACTTTGTGTACATAGATGAAAGGGTTTAGTCTAAATCCTCACTACATTTTATCAAAGGATTAAGGATCGAAGCGATGATGGCTTAGTGCGGTCGGATTTCGCGTCAATGGACGCAGGTTCAAACCCACCAATTCTAAAATCAGCCTGAGCTTTCGATGAAGGAAGAAACCATAGTAAGGTGGTAGAGCATTTTCTAATAATGCCTGACTGGGTAACATCATTAAGTTAGAAAACCCTGTCGCCTAATACAAATAGATGTATTCCGGCAGCATCGCCTATAGAACCAGTACTCTGGTCTTAGTGTGTTCACCATCGTAGAACACATCGTCACTTAACATCAGATGAGATTGTAGTCAACGCACCGAGCCATTCTGTGTAAAAAAAAGATCAAAACCAAATAAAAACAAACAGAAAATAGAAACCTTATTCAAATGCACGAATTCAAATTAAACAATACATTAATTAATTTAGGTCCTGATAAGGCGATTCTTAACGTTAAAATACTACTACCGTTTATTTTTTGGAACTTCAAAACTCGTAATTTATTAGCAGATGCACAGAGAATCTGGGACTGGAAAGCTGTGACTTCTAGACATCACCATCATTCACATTAAGATCCACACTATAATAACCTTTACAAATAAAAACTAAAAAAAAAAAAAAAAAAAAACTAAAACTGACTGCTAAATTGTGTTGCCACTCAATTACGGAGTCTTTATCTTAATATTTTAGACCTGTTCAACTTGGTTTTGGTACAAAAGATGGCTGTGAGGCAGCTGTACATTCATAACATTTTCTTTAATGTAAAATGCATACAAATCATAGTCTTAATCAATGTTAGCGGGTGCGCACAGAGATGTGTGTTAATATATATATATATATATATATATATATATATATATATATATATATATATATATATATATTATTTTAAAAAAATCAGACCGAGTTTCTTGCCTGTGCTCTTCTCGACTGGGTTGTTTTTCCGAACCGGTGGTAGTGTTTTACACGTGAACGTCTAAACGTCATATGCGAATTTTTAGGGCCTAAATTGGATAAAGATTTATGGATTTGGATATTGGGAGGGAAAAGTTAAGACAGTATGTTCTCGAAACTTGTTTTTAAGTGATTTGCGAGGTCCCATATTATAAATTGCTCGAACTACTAAAGGAAAGGAAAGTAAAGGAAATATAGACTTCGACTGCTGTTCCCGCCAGTAAACGACATCAAGCTATGAAAGTAAGCGAATTAGACTAATCTAGCAGTTACAATATCAGTTGGTGACAATTCTATTTAACACAATTATTAGTACCATTTTGATTTTGATTTTTCATATTCACAGATACGGGTTTCGTCATATATAAAGTGCATTTATTTTGTGAAGCTCCAGTAAAATAAAGAATTAAACAAGTATTTTGATCTTCTTTCAGAGTTTCACTAGATCAGTTCACAGTTCCCGCGTGCTTACACATCGGGGATTCTGTCAACGATGATAAAGCATCAGCTACCGGCTGGGGTCACACAACTTACAGCGGAAACCTCTCCGATGATCTCCAAAAAGTCAGTAACACTCAGCTACTTGACACTTATAAAATACTGCATAGTCTTAACACTTTGGCCGCGATCTCAGAATATGTGTTATTAGATGTTAATATATCCCAAAGTGCTATTAACTTAACCTGCAATTTGTCAATTTAATTTGTCTTTTTTATAGAACAGCTAGTAAATCCAGAACATAGTCTGTTTCTAAATATTATTACGTGTCAGGATAGTGGGGGTTACAATAAAAGGTCAATTATTCACCGTACACGTATTTTTTGGTTAAACTTTCACACATATAATATTACGGTTTTAGTGTGTTATGCTAATAGTAAATGATTATTTATAATAATTTACGCGCTTCACAATAAGCGACAAGAGTTTCTAACGCAAGTCTCGAAAAGCGACAATCAATATATTCAATGTGTGACTGCACGGGGGTAGTGCCGATATTATAACCTACTTACATATGCGCTTGCACAACGTACGTTTCCATTGTCTATATTTACAAGCTAACGGTGAACACTGAACATGGGTTGCTTAGTCAAGATTCTCGGCTTGTTTCGCAAGAAATTATATGAAAGAAATGGGAGTAATTGAATAGATGACGGCTGATAGGGACGTATGGAAGAAGTAAACATACTGCACCGACACCAAGTGAGTTGGGGATAAGGCATGAGAATGATGAGTCACCAATTTTACAATGGCAGTAATATTTCCCCTAGAAATGAATAAGTTATACAACATAATATAACATTGAAATAGCAGCCTTCTGCGACAGCTTCAAGATTCAATATTGCTTGATCTAACTGTTTTTTATGGTCTTCATTTTTTGTAAGCTTTTGTGTCGAGATTCAACTCTAAGTCACGAATCGTGAAACTAGTAATACTACTTGATACCTCTTTTTACACGGTCTAGGCTCAGTGTTTTAACCAAAATTTCACTTGATGTTAAGAGGAGATGTAGTCCAGGATGCTAAACACACTAAGCCTAGAGGTTCTGTTTCTCAAGTAATATTGCCGGAACACACCTATTGGTATTTAGCGACAGGTTTTTAATCTGGACGGTGGTAGCTACCCAGGCAAATATACTCTACCACCACGCTATAGTTTCCTGGCGATGTTTTCATTCACCGAAAGCTCAGGCTGATTTTAGTGGTGCATAGGTGGGCTCGAATCCGCGTCCATTGAGGCGGAATCCGGCCGCAATATCCAATGCGCCATCATCGCAATAATAATAGTGATAATATCGTCACATTATAAATTAAATTTCAGGTTATCTTAACCAAGTACACTTATGAAGAATGTTCTGCAAAGTACCCATCGTATAGGCACATGAAGAAGGGTGTGGACAAAGCCACCCAGATGTGTTATGGTGATAGAACTATGTCCAAAGACACCTGCCAGGTAAGTTAAAATATCAAATCCTCCATCTGTCTTTCTGCTTTTTACACAGTAGGTTCCAAGTAGCAAGAGAAAAGGAAGAGTTGAAGACCGAACAATCAAATAAGAAGAACTGTGCGTGGAAACAGATGTGATCGATAACTTTTTAACCTTTGACGACAATCTCATCTGCTTGTAAATGACGATGTAATTTAAGATGGTAATGCGCTAATCCTAGAAGTACTAGATTCAAGTGATACTCTCGAAATACACATGAACGTTCTTGCGAACAGATTTTCAGCTTCATTCAGTTTTGCAACTATAGCATCTTTTGAAGATAAAAGTATTATGACTGGACAAATACACCTGTAAAGTTGTAGAACAAATTACCAGGACAAATTCATTGCAAAGAACTTAGCAGGAGATTCACTTAGCGCAAAATTGGAGATGCCTTTCAGGAGGATTAAGCTACGAGTATTAATGAGAGCAGTAACTGTGCTCTGTTGTCTGAACAAACACATGTATAACATTGGTGTCCAAAACGTAAAAGAGTGTTGGTTATGTAAAACTGCAGGCGAAATGCGAAAGCACATCTTGTGTGAATGCGATCCATTAATAACCATAAGCAATTGAGTTCTGAGTAAGCATACCTTCCTCCCGGAGGAGGTAAACACACTCTCTATCAAAAATATTCTACAGTATATCCAAACTGCAGGTATAGGCAGTGAGATTTAGCAATGTGGGGCAATCACAATATATCTATTTAGGTCATTGTGATACAAAACGTGTCTATCCTGCATAACTCCTTTCGGAATAATAATTAAGTGATGGTTAAGTGTAAACAATAAAGGATGTAGGTTACCTGCAAGCTGCAACTAATGTAAAGATATTATTTGAGAACCATGCCAGCAACTTAACATAACACTAATTTAATACCAGTAGAATCTTAATACAAGATGGTGGACGATCCTGTAGATAAGTGGACTGTAGCTGGTTTAAATGCGAGGGCAACGGTATAACGGATCTGCTCAACCGCGGGAAGAAAATATATTTAATCAGTTGAGCTGTAAGGAAAGAAAAACATGCACACTTACTTGGCGGCGAGTGATGCGCGGGCGCTCAAGTGGCTCTGGTGGCAGCGCTGCTGTGGTGGTGATTTCTTCTATATTAATTTATAGGCGAAACACTTTTGTAGATTGGATAATTAGCGGATAGCTTTCAAATATTTTACAGTCCGAAGAACACGGCAATCAAGGCGGCGAGCTCTGGTCGATTCCAGACGTGGACTGACCACGAAACAACTTCGCGGCATTGCGGCTTCAATGCACATGTTTAGGAGCGGAAGTTAGGCACAAGAGGAAAAGGAGTTGCCCTCGCGGATACTATTAAAACTAACATAAAATAACTACCACAAGAAATAAACTGGCCGTTCCATGTTTTAGACTCAGTAAAATTAATCAAATAATTTTAGGTTCCACAATTAGATTGGAAAACATATTACCGTTTTGCCAGACTTCAGACACAAAGTCAAACTAGTTTTAATTACAAAGGGCTATCATGAGATGAATCATTAGGTGAACGATGGAAGTCTGGAAGTGACCCTCCTTATGCATTGCCCAAAAACGCTTTCTATCTTAATTTTGTATGGTTTGATTAAAAAAAGAAATACATACATTTATACAACAAAAAAAAAAAACAAACGAGTTTCTTACCGGTTGTTTTGTCTATTAGCGGGTTGATTTCCGAACCGGTGGTAGTGTTTTGACGGTCATAAGCACTTTCTTAGGGACTAGATTGAAGTGCATTTCCCGCTCGAACTGGGGAGCGACCTTTGTTTGGTATTACTATTTGCGAAAATCTACAAAAAGACGATCTAGTTAGTGTATTGTTTCAAGGGCGAGACCACTCACCTTTACCACCGCTGCGAAGTCGCTGGTCAGCGCCGATATCTTTGTTATGGGTTGCGAACGTATACCACATATACCTTGAAACGAAGTTGTATGTTCAAGTTATCCATACACGTGTCACTCTGATATAAGACTCTTCAGGTAGCGGGTGCGAGGGGCCGATGGCGGCCACTACCAAAAATGTCCCACTGCCCTCACTAAATTTATTCACGATATCCAACAAAAAAAACTAAAACTGCCTACACAAACTAAACTAAAAAAACAGAAGTAAATGCGCAGCTCCAACAGCATTTTTATATCGGTATTAACTCTCCAGTGGTGCTGCCGGAATAAATCTAATGATCGAATTTTTCTGGTATATGTTAAAGATTTACCGTTAACCTCTCGTAAGTGTACTGACGTAGTTTTTTTTTTTGAACACAACAATCCACTTGAATCAAGGTGAAAAGAAAAGAATGCGACGTTAAGCAACTAAATAATACTTTATCAAAAATCTCAAAATCGTTTGCATTAACTTTATTGCTAATTGCTAATAAAACTAAATGTATAAGATGTAACTTGACCAATGTGCAATATGTTAAATAGAGTATAAATATAGAAGAGAATATAGTAGGCTTAGTTGATAATATAGTAGGCTTAGTTGATAATTCTATGCTCTATGTCCATATATCAAATCTTTTGCGAGAAGGTTAACCTTAGCTGCATTTACAGTTCGTAAGATATGCCAATTAAGAGATATTGCCACTGGTTAGTTGGTCTATTTTGCTTAATTCCATAGATTAATGTCATAAGGAATTTTGCATATGGAGGCAGTAGCTGAGGGAAAACATGCAATTCGAATAATTTATAAGTGTCGTGTGTTGCCGGCTTAAGGGGTTAGGTGTATTCAGGAGCGTGAAAATATGCAATTTTGTTTTACTAGTAATTCAATTTATTTCACACAAGTAAAAACATAGTATCATTTCATCATACTTTAATGTTTTTAAAAAGTTATGGCGGTCTAAGTTGAACAATTTTTAATAATGGGTCCTTGCGGCGACCATCACAGCTCCTTGGAGATTCATCTAAAATCAATGAAACAAAAAAAATACTTGTATGGATAGATAATCTTGTGCCTGTTCGAAGCTTTTTTCAATATTAACAAAATGGCGGCCTCAGGAATTGTTTTTTCTGATTTTCGGGCAAAAACCAACATTTAATTGTTTATAAAAATTCGAAGTTTTTAAAAATAAGTCCTTCGATCAGGTACTAGCTTTTTATATTTCCTAAAAGCTGTATTTCATTCAAATCTATCGAGCGGTTTTTGAGTTACAGTGGTCACCTGTTCAAAAAACATAGTTTTGAGAAAAACCCATTTAAAGTTTTGCTGTCGATTTATGTACAGTAATACGAATAATTTCAATACTAACAATGATCCCTCTATTCCTGGAACATATAACAGCTCTTCAGCCGTTGTACAACTTTCTAAAACATCAATTTGTTGTTGTCGACGTAGCATTCTACCTTCGCGAGTATTGTCGTTAGCGCGCTGATCAGCTACTTTTACGCGTGGACTATCGGTTTTTCTGTATACCGATGCGAATTAGGCCCACAATTAAGTCCCAGTGTGCTCATTATTACTAACAATGACTTTGTACCTTCATTAAATATACTAATAGCTACGTATGCAGCAATTTGAACAGTGGTAAAACTAGTATTGATAGTTTTTTGGCATATTTTCCACACTAGTTGGTTGAAGCTCTCATTATTATTTTGATTAAATCCACCTACACATCTTGAAAGTTAATTTCCATTACTAAGATCTTCATAAATAGGCTTAATAGCTTCTAACACTTCAGGAGGTAAATACATATACATCGAACTGGTCAGATATTCGTAACAATAGAACCCAAGAAACGTTTGCTTGCGGCTGCCGCTAGCTACCTGTCCTCGGAAATGCCAGACCGCTGGGGAGCCTTTTATTCTTCTCTGAATAACTAGAAAGATAAAGATATTTGTCGGATTCACTTCAAACTTTAAGATACTATACTTTAAGAAAATGCAAAAAGAATATATTTTTTTGAAAATTCTGACTACCCCTAACCCTTTAAGAATAGTGCCACCCCATATCGTTCCCGTGGGTGTCGTAAAAGGCGACTAATGGTTAATAAACCAGAGGATGGGCAGTAGCATTCTCTGAGCACCACAAACATCTGCTGCGATCGCCAACCCGCCTGCCATGCGTGGCGATTATTGTAACTCCCCTCTTATCTTTGGGGGAGACCTATGTCCAGTAGTGGACGTCTTTACGGTTGAATGGATGGATGGAGTAATTTATAATACGGGACCTCGAGAATCACTAAAGAATAAGTTTCAGGAATATTGCAACTTTGTCCTCCCAATATTGATAATTTATTGTCTTTTGCAAAAATTTAAAAGAGCTCAATTTGATTTGATTTGGATTTAATTTGAAGGTGATAGATAACATCAGCACACTTGCTTAACCCCTTGAGCACTTACCTGGCGTTTACGCCAACTTTCCATTGTTTTCCTATTGTCTTTCTATTGTCTTATTTTTACGGGTACTCGACACATTAATAAAGCTTCGAACGTGACTTTTATATACGCAATAGCCGACCTTAGAATAGTAATTTGTATCCGCAGGGCGACAGCGGCGGTCCACTACAAATCAAGAGCCAAAAGATCAACTGTATGTATGTGATTGTAGGAGTGACGTCATTCGGCAAAGCCTGCGGATTCATTAACGAGCCTGGCATTTACACCCGGGTCTATAATTACATACCCTGGATCGAGAGTATAGTCTGGCCTTAGCGTGAGGTCTCTATTACAGCGATTGACGTTTTTTAAAACATCCTTTAAGGTACATACAAAAATGAAACGCCTCAACTCTGTCTGCTATTTCATAACTAGCTTCTAAACGCGACTTCTCCGGCGTTTACTTTATTTGCGGCGTCATTAGTGGTCTTTTTCTAGACCTCACAAATAATTACAAGTCTCTAGTAGATTATTTTTATATATACTATGTGCCCGCATTTGCGCCCGCGTTCATTTGTTATTCACTGCGTTTTATTTTTTTTGTAAGAAACCCTAATTATTTTCCTACTTTTATTTAGTCAAGTACTATAAAGTAAAATATTTCTCATAAATTTGAACACTTACTCGTAAAACTGTGCATTGAATCTAATTTTAGGAGTTTTAATTATTTTCGAAAATCAATAGTTCCCTAAGTTACCCGGAGTAACTTAAGGAGTAACCCGGAGTAAGCTATCTACCAAAAAAATCTCGTCAAAATCGGTTTAGCCGTTCCGTAGACTACTCGGAACAAACAGACAGGCAAAAAATTGAAAATTGTATTTTTGGTATTGTTATTTTTATTACAAAATTATTAATTGATATTACAAACAGACACTTCAATTTTATTTATTAGTATAGATAATATCAAAATAAGAATTTTATGCTTTACGCAAATTTACCAAAATATTTTAATTAAAATGAAATTTAAATTTAAATTTTTGTCTCTCTGTTTGGCTGGCTGTTCCGGGTAATCTTCGGAACGGCTGGACAGATTTTAACGAGATTTTCTCTAGTAGATAGCTGACGTTATAAGGTGTAACTTAGGTAACGTTTGTTTTTTTGAAAAATAATCAGTTTAGCGCGTGAAAAGATTAGAACTCGTAGAATTATGAACAAAATCCAATTCTATGCACAGTTTTACTGGCAAATGTTTGTGAGAAACATTTTTGATTTTGTTAGTAACAAAAGTAACTTTAAAAAAAAGTAACTTTTAAATAGAATACGCAGTGAATAATTTGGGCCGAATAGAAAATATAAAAACAGATAGTTTATACTGAAACCTGATCACAGGGTATATTTACCTTCTGCATATAACGTAAACTGCTTCAGCGGTTTTCATGTTACAATCGTACAAATAAACGGACAGACAGAGAGATATTACCGTTTTATAGTATTTATGTAATGTTAAGATGTTTAAATATTTAATAGAAAGTGTAATCTCTTGTGAATAAATAAAATTTAAATAATAGATGAATAATGTATTTTTATTGTGACATTTATTGTCAAAGTTGCTCAACCCCCATTATGACTGGGTTGTTTTCCGAACCGGTGGTAATGTTTTGGACATTTATAAACGCCTTCTTAGGGCCTAAATTTAATAAAGATTTTTTTATTTTGATTTTATGCCCGCGGGCCATAATGTCGTCCGTGTACTATTTTGAAATGGCCCGCGCGAGCAAAATATATTCTCACTAAGTTATCTCAACTTGCGTTCCATACGCAACCATTAGCTAACGGAAGATTTATCTGTCATAAAGGTGTAATAATTCTACTTTTGGATCAATGTATTATGTATTTTTTTTCCGAACATAGCTAATGCTGTTGACCGGAAGGGCCTTTACAGCTTCACCGTAACTTTGGGGCCAGTGCTGAAGGCACTCAGCCGCAAAAGGTGACTAGCTCAAGGGCTACCAAAATGGAACGAACCTCGGCTTGGCCGAAAACCTGAGTACTCAAGACTCACTCGCGAGTTGTGTCCTAGCTGACCCTACATTTTTTATTATTAATAATAATAAAAAAAAGGTTCCTTACAGGACCTATGTACCTGCGTGTTATGTGCAGGAGTGTGTGTTTGCAGTGTTGTGCGTGTAATGCACGATGCATGGGCAGTGTCACTGTATCGCGCTGGCGGCGACGTCAAGAGCCTCCCCAGTTGGGGAACGAGACACGTCTTGGGTCGTCGCCTGAGGGGGACTCGGAGTGTGTGAGGGAGCAGAATTAGCCGCCTGTCCCCGGAAGCGGGAACGGCGGTTTCGCGAGCGTGGGCGCTGGCACGCATCCTGAATCGGTTGAAAAGGAAAGATCCTATTACTAAGAGTTATGGTATCGTCGCGACACGTTAAGATTATACGCGGCCGACGTATACGATGCGGCTTACGTCCTGGCAAGTACGAGACGGCTCGCACGATGAGGGGATTCGAGTGTGTCTCTGCGCGTTCGAAGAATGCGCGACACTGGGTTTTAAAAACGGACCTAACGGAGGGCAGGTTGAGATCCCTGTGTAAATCCACAGTTCTCTCGAACCATTGGGCACCTACTGCCTTCCATACAAAGCGATTCTGAATCCTTTGTAAGGCGTGCATACGCGAATGAATAATGTGACCGAAGACAGGTGCGCAATACATGATGATGGGTCTGACCACCATCTTGTGTAGTGTAATCTTATGGCGGAGGGCCATTTTGCTCTTGTTATTGTAGAGCGGGTAGAGACAACCTAGCACCATGGAGGTCTGGCGCTTGACTTTCTTAAGGTGGGATTTGAAAGAGAGGCTATCGTCTAACTGAACTCCTAGGTACCTGACTTAGGAGCTATAAGGAATTTCAGTACCTGCGTACTGGATGGACCTGGGAGGGGCTTTCTTTAGTTTACGGTTTCTGATAAATAATAACGCGGCACTCTTACTCGGGTTTATCGCGAGACGCCATTTGAAATACCAAGAGCTGAGTTGGTCGACAGCTCTTTGGACGTATTTACGTAAGACCGTTTTCTTACGAAAAGCGTAATAAATGACAGTATTGTCCGCGTATAGACCTAACTAAACTCTTCCGAGATCAGGGAAGTCCGCTAAGTAGAGGTTGAAGAAGACAGGCGCCAGAATGGAACCCTGGAGGACTTGTGCGCGTGTCGGGTGGGCTATAGAGAGAACGTTCTCTACTCTATAGCGGAAACTACGATCGGTGAGGTAATCGTGTATGATTCTAACTAGAGTTTCGGGGATACCTAATCTAGTAACCAGAACCTACTAAACCCTGCACGACTTCAGTTGGCACCGTTAGGTTTCCGGTGATGACCACAATCAAGAGAAAGTGGGTTTTAAAACTGTCGAGAAGCGACACGAATATCACTTTATGGGTGAGTATACGTTAAACACGCGCGTACTGAAAAGTACGTTGGACGAAAATAGACGATGTTATAAATAAATTTATAACACCGAATGTTTAAAACTCGCTACGAACTGACACGCGACACGAATCAGGCCTGCGTGACCCCGATTTCTGATGAAAAACAGGAACCGACGTCACGGAGACACACGACTATGACGCAGATCGTAATCGAAAGACTCGAAAAAATTTGGAGTGAGCGACCTTAACATGCGTGCGCACACCTCGGCTTACCAGACACGAATCTCAACTCAACTCCCGCGTCGTATACGTCGGCCGCGTAGGATCTTATGGTGTCATGACTATACCATAACTCGTAGTAATAGGATCTTCCCTCCTTTACCTCGTACAAATGCGTCCTAGCGCCCACGCCCGCGAAACCGTCGTTCCCGCCGCCGGGGACAGGCGGCTAATTTTGCTCCCGCACACACTCCAGGACCCCTCAGGCGGCGACCCAAGACGTGTCTCGTTCCCCAACTGGGGAGGCTCTTGACGCCACCGCCAGCGCGATACAGTGACACTGCCCATACATTGAGCGTACACGAGCAACACTCCATACACACTCCTGCACATAACACGCAGGTACATAGGTCCTGTAAGGAACCTTTTCTGTAAATATATTAATAAAAAAATGTAGGGAACAGCTAGGTCACAACTCGCGAGTGAGTTTGAATACTCAGGTGACGGCCAAGCTGAGGTTCGTACCACTTTGGTAGCCCTTGTGCTAGCTACCTATTGCGGCTGAGTGCCTTCGGCACTCGCCCCCAAAGTTCGGTGAAGCTGTAAAGGCCCTTCCGGTCAACAGCATTAGCTAGATAAAAAATAATAATAATAATAATTCGATATGTGTTTAGTAAAAAGTTGTTATTTTCATTTTACAAATACATAATTAAATTTTATTTATTAGTACAGATATAAATGAAGATGATTTATTCATAATTCCCACATACGTTTATTATCAGTGTTTATAAATAAAACCATATTATTAAATGAGACGTAAAAACCCTATAAAGGGAAATTTTCAATATAATTAATTTATGTATGTTTATTTAATATATTTTATCTTTTAGTTATTAAGTACGAAGGTATATAAATATGCAAGTATTGCATGAAACTTCAACATTATGTAGGTAACTTATATACTGCATCGGAAACACGTATCCAGTAATCTCGTTTTGTTTCAATAATTAATTTCGTAAAAAAAAATGTCAAAATATTCTAAAATACATTTATGCAAATTAGTTTTAATACTATGTTTGACATTTTGTCCTTGCTACCAAGCCTGGCTTAAAGAAGGTAAGTCGCTTCTTATTATTATAAAGTGCAATGTCTATTACTGGGATATTAATGTCTATTCTATGAAGCCAGGGAGGATTCGCAGGATGCAATAGGTGAGTTCTGCGATCTCTCAAAAGCCTTTGACTGCGATGATCATAGTACACTTGTACTAAAGCTAAAACATTATGGTGTTTCTGAAACCTCTGTCTCCTTAATAATCTCTTATTTAACAAACCGCTGTCAGAAAGTAAATGTAAATGGGGTTACCTCCGCGGGATTGCTAGCTCGAATCGGTGCTCCGCAGGGGTCGATTTCGGGACCGTTTTTATTCCTGGTTTATATTAATCGCTAATGGTTAACGCTAACACTGAAGATATGGTTATTTTTACACACGACACTTCACTTACATATAAAGTAAAAAGAAAAAAATCAGAGGTTAAGCTCTTAAACAACACACTAGCAAACATTTCTAAATGGTTCGCCTTAAATAATCTTAAATAAAAAGAAAATTAAATGCATAAAATTTACGTTCCCAAAGTGCAACATATTAATTGTAGGAAAGAAATAGGAAGGAATTTAGTAGGCTTAGTTGATAAAACTCTGTTTTTGGGTATATCAGAATTGATAATAATTTACGTAGTCAGATAATTCGAATCGGTGTTCCGCAGGGGTCGATTTGGGACCGTTTTTGTTCCTGGTATATGTTAATGACCTACCGCTAATGGTTGATAACTACAAGATTCAGAGGTTAGGCACTTAAATAATATACTAGAAAACATTACTAAATGGTTTGCCATAAATAATTTACTCTATGCATGGCGATTATGGCAATTCCCCCCTTATCTTTGGGGGAGACCTATGTCCAGCAGTAGGCGTCTTTACGGTTAGATGGATAGTGCATCTATATAGTATATTAATTTGAAGGTTTTGTTTTTATTAAAAAAAAAAATGCGTTATTGAAGTGACAACTTCTTTAGCGATATTTAGCGATTCTTGGTTAGGAAACAACTTATAGATTGCCATTACCAATGCTATGACGTCAGCCGTCAACATGCTGCAGTGAGTCAGGTATAAGATGGCGTTTAAGTGCTGACGATAAGAGATAAATAAATAAATGTATACTTACGCAACTTATCATATGTTTTGATTATGAATAAACTATATCAAAACGTTCATAATTATTGCTCGGAGCTCCAATAGATATAAAAAACCAGACTAATGTTAAATGTTTTAATTATTTCAATAAACTAATTATGAAGTTCCCTCCCCTCCCCTATGAAGTCCCTGCCTAGTTTCTTTTCCACTGTCAGTTATAATTTTAGTTATCGGCTCGAGGTGTTTTCTTTGTAATTCCAAGCCTTCCTAGGTGAAATAAATAAATCTAATTTTCCAGGCGAACGTTGCTATGTGAACGACCAAAGTGGCATTTGTACGGCTGTTGATAAGTGCAGAAGCAATATTCCAAAAGGCAATGTTGACGACTCTCCTGTAAGTGTTTCATATACGTGTGCACTTTGATGCTTCGTTGAACGTAGATTTCAATCAAAGTACGGGACCGTCCAAGTATTACGTAACAACAATACGTCGTTACAATTTCTCTATATTATTTTAAAGTCCATGCATGTTCGCAAAATTATTGCCTTTTTATTGTCCAGTTAATCGCTCAAATGCCAATAAAAATTTGACAATGTGGAAACAATTGGAAGCTGGCGTAAACGCCAGGTTGGTGCTTATCTGGTTAACAAATAGTATAAATTATTTATATAGGATATTATAAATATTGTTATTTCTTTACAGATATGTTCCATAGCCAATAATACTAGAATTATCTGTTGTCTAAAGGAAGATGATAAGTAAGTGTGAAATGTTATCATGTATATTACACAAAGAAATATAATTGAAGTGTCTGTTTCAAGTGTATCAAAATAATAACTATTCGCGAAATACATATACAAACATACAACATATCCATCCATCCATTCAACCGAAACACGTCCACTGCTGGACATAGGTCTCCCTCAAAGATCTCCACGACGACCGGTGTTGCGCCACCCGCATACAAACGTATGGAGAAAAGATGCATGATAAATGTTAGAAGAATTGAAAAGAACGCTATTCTATTCACTAAAGCGATGATGGCGCAGTAGGTAATGCGGCCGGATTCCACGTCAATGGACACGGGTTCAAGCCCACCTATCCAACTCTGATACTGACGCTGAATATCAGCCTGAGCTTTTCTTGAAGGAAAACATCGTGAGGAAACCATAGCATGGCATAATCTAATAATTTCCACCGGGGTAGCTACCAACTTCCAGTTTGAAACCTTTCGCCAAATACTAATAGGTGTGTCCCAGTAGCATCACTTGAGCACCAGTACCTCTAGGCTTAGAGTGTTTACTCATAAAAATGTAATAAAATCCGATTCAATGCAGTTTTACGGGCAAGTGATTGAATTTATGAAAAATATATTTACTTTATCTTCGTACCAAAATTGTGTTAAGAAAAGAATTAGGGTTCCTTGTAAAGAAATTAAAACGCAGTGAAAAACATGTAAAACGCGGTCGCAGCCGCTGGCGCAATGCGAGGTATTTTATAAGTTACACGTAGTTAGCTAACTGCCATAAAAGTCCCGTCAAAATCAAAAAATGTATTTTAGTTATAGTTACTTTTTTATACATTCATATGTATTCGGTAAAAAAAATTTTTTTTTAATATTACAAACGGACATCTCAATATTATTGATTAGTATATATTATGTTTTTATTGCATTTCAGAGAGCCGGTTAGAGATCCCTTGTCTCATGAACTGGTACCGAAAAACGGTCAAAAAGCTTGGGACAGTGAGTATAAATACTCTACACTTTACATTGTAAAAGACAATTTCTTAATACACCGCATAGTCTTAGAGCTTTGACCACAATCCCTGCTAATGTTAAGTGAATTTTATTTTTCTAAACTAACTAATACTGTTAACCGAAAGGGCCTATACAGCTTCACCGTAACTTTGGGGGCGAGTCATGAAGGCACTCGCCGCAAAAGGTAACTAGCACAAGGGTTCGAACCTCGGCTTGGTCGCTACCTATAAAATTCCCGCGGAATTTGAACCTAGCTAAACCCTACATTTTTACTCCTAATAAAAATATTTAAAAAATGGTTCCTTACAGGACCTATGTACCTGCGTGTTATGTGCAGGAGTGTGTATGCAATGTTGTGCGTGTAATGCACAATGCATGGGCAGTGTCACTGTATCGCGCTGGCGGCGACGTCAAGAGCCTCCCCAGTTGGGGAACGAGACACGTCTTGGGTCGCCGCCTGAGGTCCCCTGAGGAGAGTGTGCGGGAGTATGTTAAGTGAAGACGTGACAAAAGGTGTATATGTTAAAGGATATCCAAATATTACGTGAGCTTAAAGGGCTGAAAAGGGGGAGTTAAGGCAAGGGCTTAAGCAATTTTTACTTATTTACTTTCTTCTTTTTCTCTCCAAAATTATGACAATTGGTATTACTATTTACACGGAAATTGCCAAATTGTAGGGTAATTGGGATCGGGTGGCGAAAAAAAAATACATTATGCCATGCAAAACGATGTTTGCTATATTCTTTTTTTCATTCATTAATTCATTCAACCATAAGACGTCTGCTGCTGGACATAGATCTCTCGCAAAACACGCATTAAGTCGGGTGTAACAGCTGGTCTACAACGCTTTCAAGTAACGCTGTTGGAAATCACCAACAGCGATGTTGTTGTGGTTGGCGATTGGTTTTCAAGCTCGAGTGGCTATTCACGTGGATAGCATTATTAGCAAATGACCCACCACCATACAATGGCTTCCTCACAATGTTTTCCTTCACCGAAAACTCCCGTTCATTATAGTGTTGGATAGGTGTAATAATCTACCTCAGATCTACGACTATACTATCTCTAACATTAGTCAAGTAATTTCATTCTGTGATTTTTTATGATGCTGTTGCTGGTTGGTTACAGGTTACTTTGCGATATCAAAACAAATCTTTTTTAAATTAAAATCAAAACCGAACTCAAGGAATACACTATAAAGATGCACTAAAAAGTGAATAAATAATCGCTTGATTAATCTACTTCTGTTTACTTCAATATGTCCTTAGTTTTAATACCATGAATAGTCTTGAAATCGGTGCCGGCTTAAGGATAACAAAGTGGTATAAATGTAAGCCATTAATAATATTCAATTTTCATTAATTGTTCCTTAAAATCATGTTCATTGGATAAGTTTATTCAAACTTATAATGAAGTTTAGACAGTAATGCCCATTTATAAATGAGTATTTACATTGTTAACTCTAGCAGTCGCTAAATATCTCTATTTTTAATGGTATTAAAACAAAAGATATATCGAAGTAAACAGAAATAGATTTATACAGTAATTAATTATTTAATTTTTAGTGCATTTTATAGTATTTTGTTTTGAATTCCATTTTATTTTCAATTTAAATGTTTTGTTTTCTACTTTTTAGTTTAAATATGTACTTTGAGGGTTTGAAGCCAGTTTCTTTCTATTCTTCTATTATCTATTATATTATAGATAATAGATAATATTATATATTATAGATAATATAATATATTATAGTATTAGTTGATATTTGTTATTAAATCTCCTAAAAAATTACCAGATTATGATATATAATGAGTAGACAAATTTATAATAATCCTAAACTCCTAGAAACGAGACTTGATCTTAAACAAAATGGACTGCCGAAGTTCGTTAGTGTGAAAGAACCGAACCAGTTTGGACTGACTTAAATACAAGTTGACTGTTTAAAACTGGGGCGTTTCATGCCCAACTGAATGACAAATTTTTACTTTATTTAGTACTAAAAAAAGTAGTACTAAAAGTTCCGTATAAAGAAAAAGTTAAATGCAGTGAAGAATATATGAAACGCGGGCGCAGCCACGGGCACACAGCTTGTATTATAATAAAGAAAATTGGTTGACTAATAAAGGTTGTAAAACGTCTTCAACTGTTTTAACTTTGCATAATGATAATGACTGTTGTTTCATTCTCATCTATTATCGGTTCCCATTGTTGTTTAATATCAGATGAAGTACAATTTACAAACATTTGCTGGTCTTGCGACTTTTTCATTGGGGTCTGAGGGTACTTTAGCATTCTTTCAAGCATCCTACCTCATGCATACTATATGTACTCTAAAATATAGTGCATCATAACCATTATGTATAACTTATAATTGTCAGTAGTAATGTAATTAGCAGAATCAAAAGTTCTTGAAAATACGTCCCAGGTTTGAACTAACGAAGCTCCTTTGTTCGTATAACTACGATAAGTTACTGTTTGAAATTATAGGAAAATCATAATAGAAAGGACCTATATTGCAAATAGGGTAAACGACAATATTGACGTTGATATTTTATCTTCAAAAGATTCTACATTATCCTGTTTGTAATTTTAACTACTCAATATAGAAGGAATGTATTTCTAATGCAAAGTTCTTTCATCACATTTAACTTTGTATTACTTAATATAAATTCCTAAATGTAACGTTCAATAAGGTGTATCCGAGTCGAAGTCGAGATAAACTTTCGTAGAATTCAAAAAACTTGTTCATTCTCCATCCGGAATAATAAAGTCTATCTGGAGTTGCCTACTAGACGCTCGAGCTCATGATAGCTCATTGAAGATTCACTCGCAGATGCATGTGGGCCAACTTTCAAGGAATTTTATTCATCCTCAACAATTTACGGTCTGTGGCTACTAATATATAACGTTTAATTTTATTAAAACGGCTTGTGTATGATGTAAATTATTCTAAATACGGCAAGTTCAAAATTCCTAGAATTCACAACTATTTCGGCGATAGAACAGCTGGCGTATTTATAAAATAGCCTGCCTGATGACATCGGGCACGAAAGTAATAAAAATACTTTCAAAAATAATTTTATGAAATATTTAATTACTTCATTATATATATTATAATATCATTATGTTATAACAATTCAAAAAAAAATATTGTTTGCTTTCCTACTGCAAATGGTGTCCAATTTTTTTTCTTAATTGTTCTTAATAATTACAGTTGATTATTCAGGGCGTTATATAGTCTTTAATAATCATTAGAAATGAATGGATCCTATTTTCCCTACGGGGCCTTAATTTTTTTTGATACTCACAAAATGCAAATGTATTTCTGATAAATTCAAATACCTTGCCATATAAATACAAACATTGCATCGATTTTTTTTAAATTTTTCATGAGTTTTTTTATGCGGTTCCCTATTTATTTTACTAAAATAAAAGTAGCCTACGCCTTATTCCTTATAACTTCAACTATCTTCAAGTCCTGTTAAATTCCATATACTTACATATATATATTCATATAAATTTTACTTAAAAGGTGTTATTTTAATATCAATTTAATTAATTTCTATAGATTTTCAAATTGTTATTACCGTCGCTAACGAAATCTCGTTTCGTGCTCTCTGGTATCTTATATTATTTTTTACAACTTACATATTTTTTTCTTTTTTTCGAACCTAGCTAACGTTGTTGACCGGAAAGGCCTTTACAGCTTCATCGTGACTTTGGGGGCGAGTGCTGAAAGCACTCAGCCGCAAAAGGTGACTAGCACAAGGGCTACCAAAGTGGTACGAACCTCCGCTTGGCCGTCACCTGAGTGTAAAACTCTCTCGCGAGTTTGAACCTAGCTATTCCCTACATTTTTTATTTAATAGTAAAAAAGAAAAAAAAAAAGGTTCCTTACAGGACCTATGTACCTGCGTGTTATGTGCAAGAGTGTGTATGCAGTGTTGTGCGTGTAATGCTTAATGCATAGGCAGTGTCACTGTATCGCGCTGGCGGCGACGTCAAGAGCCTCCCCAGTTGGGGAACGAGACACGTCTTGGGTCGTCGCCTGAGGGGGACCCGGAGAGTGTGCGGGAGCAAAATTAGCCGCCTGTCCCCGGCGGCGGGAACGGTGGTTACGCGGGCGTGGGCGCTGGCACGCATACTGAATCTGTTGAAAAGGAAAGATCCTATTTTCGCACGTGATAATATCATCGGGTTCGGTGAGAACGTTACGCGGTCTCCGAAACGGTTTCGGAGCTAGCGGGTCGGAGGAGTACGCGACGGCTTTCGCTATAAGCGGATTCGGGTGTGTCTCTGCGCGATCAAAAAATGCGCGACACTGGAACTTGAAAACAGAGTGAATGGATGGTAGGTTGAGGTCTCTGTGGTCGTCCACATTCCTCTCGTACCACCGGGCACCTACGGCTCTCCTGGTGAAGCGATTCTGAACCACTTGCAAGGAGGCCAGATCTGTGTAAGTAAAGGCAGGGGCGCAATAGGTGAGAATGGGCCTAACTACCGTTTTATATAATGTAAGTTTATGGCGGACGGCCATCTTACTACGAGCGTTATACAGAGGGAAAGACGTCCCATAACCATGTTGGCACGGTTTCTGACTTTCAAAACGTAAGGTTTGAAAGTCATGTGGGCGTCTAGTGTGACAGCGAGGTACTTGACCTCGGTTGCCCATGGGATCTCTACTCCTAGGTAAGTAACTGGACGAGGAGGGTCAGATTTCTCTACGGAGAACATAACCGCGGTGCTCTTTCCCGGGTTAATCGCTATGCGCCACTTCTTATACCAAAGGCTTAAGATGTTAACAGCCTTTTGGAGGCGGGATCTGAGAATGTCTCTACGTCTATATGAAAAATAAATGACCGTGTCATCGGCATAGAGACCTAAATGAACCTTACTAGCCGCCACTCCTTTAAGTGGATCGTCTTTCGGGTTCGGATTTAGGTCTGGTAAGTCCGCTATGTAGAGGTTGAATAGGACAGGTGCCAGAATGGAGCCCTGGGGGACTCCTGCGCCGATCGGACGGGCTGAAGAGAGAGCATACTCTACTCTAAAGCGGAAACTACAATTCGAAAGGTAATCGCGTAGGATGTATACTAACGTGTCAGGGACGCCTAACCTAACTAGTTTGAAGACAAGGCCGGCATGCCAGACATTGTCGAATGCCTTAGCCACGTCGAAGAAGACAGCGATCGTACGCCAGGGTGAGTCAGGGCTGCGATGAAATTGTGACAAGATGTGCTCCGTGAGGCGTTGCACTTGATGCGCGCCAGAATGTCTGGCTCTGAAACCAAACTGTTCGGCAGGCAAGAAATTTTTGTCCTCTATCACTACAAGGAGTCGATTCAGAAAGATCCGCTTGTATAGTTTACCTATTGAGCTTAACAAGCTGATTGGACGGTAACTATCGGGTGACTTGCCTTCTTTGCCAGGCTTGTGTATACCTATCACTATCGCTTCTTTCCAGGCGGCTGGAAAGTGGTGGTTTTTGAAGGTCGCATTGAAGATGCAGACCAGTAACGCGATGAGACGGGGCGGAAGAAGCTCGAGCACTTCGTTCCCGTCCGGACCGGGAGATTTTCTGAGCTTAAGGCCCTTAATAGTTGTAACGACCTCATCACAGGTGACAGGTGTGAGGAGAACATTGCTGCTCGAGGTTATCGGCTAAGTACTCGGCTTTTTCGTCATCGTCAAATGCGGGTGAAAGACCCTGAGTGTTTCTGTCCAGGGGAGGCATACTAGCGACGGAGCGGTCCGTCTTCATCGATCGTGCAAGCTTCCAGTACGCGAGGTGGGAGGGTACCAGCTCCTCGAGGAAACTGTTCCACCTGTTATCACGGAGCTGATCTATGCGGTCTTTCACCGCTCTACGCAAGGAACGTAAGCGTGCACGATTTTCCTCAGTTGGATACGCGTCGTGGGCACGGGTCGCTGCGTTCTTCTGGGTTAGCAGGGCTCTTAGGTCATCAGAGAGTATAAAAGCGGCGATCGTTCGCCGCTTGTACCTCCTTCGAGGTCTCCCTGATTCCGGTGTTGAGATGCTCGACTAGAGAAGTGATCGCGAGACGAGAAGCGATCGCGAGATAACTTAACTTACATATAGATCCTTGAATTCTATTCATTCAAATGAAAGACGTTCACTGCAGGATATAGGTCTCCCCCAAAATGTGAGGAAATTGTCAGCCTCGCTTTGCAGGCGGGTTGACGATTGCAGTAGGTGTTTATGATACTCAGAGGATGCTGTTGCCTTAGCGGCATTTTACGAAGCGCACGGTATGGAGTGGTATTATTCTAAACCGGGCTTCATTATATTTTTTCTTTTTAAATTAAAATTTCACGAGTTATCTAAAAATATATGTAATATTTTCCAGAATGTTTGGACTATTTAAGAGATGCCGACTATTCGTGCAAACCGAAATCCCGGCCGAACCGTCCATCTACTGAGTTGACGAGTACTTTGAAAAATAACTTGTTTAGAAAGCAGAAAATGGTTCCAAAGATTGCTGGAGGAGAAGACGTTAAAAAAACACAGTTTTCTCATATGGTGAGTTCAAATTAAACGGTATTATAATTTTATTTTTAAATTCGTACACTACAAATGGAGTACATAGACACCCAGTACATGTGAATATATATCGAGCGGGCGTCATTACAAATCTAGGAAAGGTAAATCCTATAGGTAATTCTGAAATACACACTTGTTGCTCCATGACACGCGAGGCACTTTACCGTGTCACTGTGACTGGTTTTTTCATAAGTGAACGATAGTGATCGGCATCTAGTCTGCTTCAATTTTGAGCCCGATCATTTACGATGGCTAAAAAGCTTTTATTTTTGTTTTTTTTTTTTATACACAGAATAGGGTCCAGTGCTTTGAGCAGAATCTCACCTGATGTAAAGTGAAGATACATCTACTACAGTCCAGGATGGTAAACACATTAAGCCTAGAGGAACTGCTTCTCAAGTGATGATGCCGGTACACACCTATTGGTATTTAGCGACAGGTTTTCAAACTTGAGGGTGGTAGCTGCCCATGCGTTAGAAAATACCCTACCACCATGATATGGTTTCCTTATGATGTTTTCCTTCACCTAAAGCTCAGGCCGATTTTAGAGTCGGATAGGTGAGGATCGAACCCGCGTCGATTGACGCGGAATCTGGCTGCACTACCCACTGCGCCATCATAGCTTATTAGTCCAAAGCGTGGGACCGCTAATATACCTTGATATTAAAGGTATGCCAATGGTTTATTAGGTCAAGTTTATCTAGTTTTTAAAATACCATATTTTTGAAACATTATCTTTAAAGATTTGTGAGGTCTCGTAGTGTTCGTTGCTGAATCAAGGAGGGATGGAGCGGGGGCCCTGACCTTCCATTGCACTGGCGAAGCCGTCGGGGAACTATTCCTAAGAGGGTAGGGCTTGGCCTTCGAGCTGGGCCATCCGTCCGGGGGGTATGTCGTGGTGCATGCTTGCGATCCCGTGTTGCCCCCCCTCGTGTGGCGGTAGAGACGGTCACTCATAGGGTTTTAGTGGGTAGTCGCTAGGGTCTTCTGCCCTGGTGTTAAAAATCCACATACCCTCTCTGCTCCCGCATGGGAGAACGGTGCCTAAACGCATTTCCCTATGTAAAAAAAAGGTCTCGTAGTGCTAATTGCTCGAAAGCCCGTTTTTGTAACATAAAAATGGTGTCAACAATTGTCTGTTGTCAAATGGAGACACCATTTGAACATTATAAATATCTGTTGCGAGACTGAAACTATTTGACAATTGCATATTCCAGATACGGATGAGTTACTCCCAAGAATTTATTTTCGTAAAGGGAGAACTAAAGGGTTTATTATTTGGTACGGATATCTACTATTGCTCTAAAACTATTTAATTGAAGGATTTCTGAACAGTCAATTTTATTTCTTATTAGCTGTGTTCCCGCGGCTGCGCCCGCCTTTTATATATTCTTTACTGCATTTTTTTTATACCGAACCCTAATGTTTGCTTAATCTAAAGATAAAGCAAAAATAATTCTCATAAATTTAAGCACTTGCCCGTAAACTGTGCATTGAATCGGATTTATTCAAATATTTATGCGTTTTAGTTTTTTTATGCGGAACCCTAATTATTTTCGAAAATTAAAAGTTCCCGTAGTTACCCGGAGTAACTTCAGCTATCTACCAAAGAAAGTCCCGTCAGTATTCGTCCAGCCTTTTCGGAGATAACTCAGAGCAAGAAATAGACAGAAAAAAAATTAAAAATTGCATTTCTGATATAGGTTATTTAGTAAAAAAAAATACATTACAGACAGACACTTCAATTTTATTTATTGCTATAGATAACTTTGAGCAAAAATATAAGATCTAAGAAATCTCTACGTTTCGAGAGTTTTACAATTTATTTTCTTTTATTCTCTCTGTGTATGACTTGATTTTTTTTACTTTACCTAAAGAATATGTCAGATGACTTCAAGAACTTTTTCTATAGACATTCTAATCTAAGAGGATGAAAGGCATAATCTGACCGCCACACCGCACTACAATATTCTACAACGCTGCACACAATATTATTTGTGAAGAAGCATTTTAATTTTGAGGGTTGCGAAATTCTTTACCTTTCTGGATTACAAACCCTTGCGGTTTAAAAGTTTTTTTTAAGTGTTTTGAATACATGACGCACAAACGTTAACTTCGTACTAAACCGTGACCTCTAAATTCTAGATTATCCCTACCTCTTCTAATATGTGACCTGCTTACTTTTTAGTTTGAATTTCACATCCATTCAACTATAAGACGTCCAGTGCTGGATAGTTCTCCCCAATAAGTGTCCCTAATAGTTCTCCCTGTGTTCACTTTTTAAAGGCAGGTGCCGTTCGTAATATTTGTAAAATTAAACTTAAAAAAAATAAATAAGGGGAGGGTTGCCATAATCGTCACGCTTGGCGATCGCAGTAAGATGTTTTTTGGTACTCAGAGGATCCTGCTGCCCACCCTGGTTTATATCCTTTAGTCGCCTTTTACCACACCCACGGAAATATATATAATGGTACTATTCTTAGCCGGCACCACATTTTACATGTCCGCATTTAACTATTGCAGTATTGACTTTCTCAACTGGCTATTACCCATTTCTTGAAGGCGAATAAACGAAATTTGCCACCAATGTATTACATCCACAACATCATCATTTCTCGAGCTTAATCGCTTTTCCAAATTGTTTCAAGTGAATTAAAATTGTTTTATAACTCACCCCGAAAGCCTGTCGCGTTTGTGATGGATCAGCTTCCACGGTCACCTTTAATTTTTCATTGTCAATTAGGGTTTCCGGCCACCAATGGGGTTTATTCCGTAGCTCAAAATTTTTAGAACGAAAACTTTGCGTGCCCATAACGTACCGTCCATTCTTTTACAGTAGCTTCCCCAAACAATAATTAACCCTTTGAGCTGTTTCTGCAGCGCTGCTGCTACGGAGGTGATATTATGAGTTTTCCATTTTGTGAACCGAAAGATGTCAAAAATCAAATGGTGCAAAAAAAATGGTATGATTAAATTCGAAACACATATACAAGCCTAAATTTGAATTTGGCATTCTTAATCCAATGCCATATATTTGAGATCAAAATAACCAGCTCGACAAAACGCTAATTTCATAATATGTTTATAGGTATTTATAGACTTCATATTTTTGTAGTAATTTTTTTTTTTTTCAAGAAAAGAAAAACGGTGCGACATTCCGAGTAACTAGAATCTTTTTAGGAAGGATATGATTTTTTTCAAGATTAATAGATTTACAAAGAAACATAAAATGCCCTGTAATTTGGTTTAATCGTGAACCATTAACGGCAGGCCGGCGATCTCGATCTGTTTTACCTACAGAAATCTGAAAGTTCAATCCTTTATTTTGTAAAGTATAAAGTCAGCATAAAAAAACCGATACATTGTTGTTTTTATCTCAATTGTAACGCTTAAGATTTGAAATTGTAATATCAAGTACGTATACATATCAAGTCATGGGACAAATTAATAAGTACAAATGTCTCTTGTTATATGCGTTTTATAGTAATTTTAAAACCATAAAAAATATACAGTAAATATTATTGCGTTACAGGCACTGCTCGGCTTTGGTAATGAGAGTAGGTCTATCAGTTGGATGTGTGGTGGATCTCTCATTAGTGATAAGTTCGTCCTAACCGCCGCACATTGCACACAAATGGAAGGGTAAGTTATGTATAAACATGTGTCTATGCATGTGACCACAGATTTGAAAACAGTGTGATCGGATATCGCATTCCCGCTCGTAACTTCGAATTTATTTATCCTAGTTTCATGGCGAACCTAAAGTTATAAATTATGAGTATGTTCCGACAGCATCATTCTAAAAATCCCATACATTACCATCTTACCAACCAATACAAAATCTTTATGTTGTGAAGATAACTATGACTGTTCAGACTGGTGCATAGGAGTGCAAACTGCCACTTAAAACCACATGATATGGGCTACTGGTATTCAAAGAGTTATCGTAGTGATGCTTTTTGAGACCTAACCAATAAATACAGGTTTTTGCATGATGGTAAAAAATATGTCCCAACACCCGGCTGACTAGCTACGTTCCGCTATACGTAGCTATGTAGCATCGCTTGTGTCACTTCAGCCAGTGGTGTATTAAAAAAATTCCGACGCCAAAAAAAACGTCACTTGCATGAAATTACACGATTATAATTTGTAGTAAAAATAGATACGCAGATGGTTTTCAGACCAGCGAGTTATCAATCTCCGATCTCACCTTGTGAAGTGGTTTTGTTTCAATAATATGCTGTTATCATCTTCAGACAAAAAGTGACTCACATAGCTTTGGGCATTCTGAAGCGTAGTGATGTGCAGCGTTCGCAACGTCACTTGGTCCAGAGAATTATTCCACATCCCGAATATCAATCATCAACAATATATAACGATATAGCTCTACTGGAAACCACTTGGAGGTACGTTTCAGATGTTTCAAGTCGGTTGGTCTAACTTTAGACAATCTGGTTGCAATATTTCTAGGTTAATTATAATATAGAATTATTATAAACTATTTATTACACAAAAAATATTACATAAAATAAAAATAATAACATGATGTAATATAATGTTTCTACAATGGGACAAGCTCAGCTGGTGATATGCTGCATTACCCACTTAGTGCAGGTTTTCAGCCTGCACCGGCCTCCAAACGTTATTAAAATACTCATTTTTTGTGCAGCCGCTCCGCCCGTAAACTGTTCGAATTATTTCAACAATCAAGTGGCATTGTGAAGTAATAATAATAGAAATAATATATTAATTATAAATATAAGAAACAGTAATATGTATTTAATACAAAAACATAAATAACAATAAAGAAAGTGATAAATCATCAAGTAGTTAAGATAAACTGCATGGAAGAAGGTGCCAAATTTCGGAAACTCAAGCTGGTCTCTTGCCGCTGGCTTCGAATGTAATCGAGTTGAAGCTGGTTGCCAATTCTTTGGCGATGCTAAATAGCCTGGGTAAGAATAACAGGATATTTTAAAGATGGATCCCAGGTCATGCAGGAGTTCTCGCCAATGAAGCTGCGGATGCGCTTGCATGAGCAAATACAAATTGGCCCTCAAACGGTTTGTGTTATTCCAAAAACAAAAAGGCGACAGAGATACCTTTATGACTACCTAAAATAGCAAATCTATATCTTTATTTACAGCGGGATCATAAACAGAGAAAGAGAACGTTATTTCCATAAGTGTCAAGCTTAGTTCTGCAATCGACTTAGCACCACACGTATTGACTCCGGTTTGGTCGAAATCTTATGCAAATCTTACGCAAATTTAGAATTGGCATATTGGATTGTATAGATAAATTAGAAATTTAAATTTTATGCAAATCTGTACTATCTAAATTTCGGTCCAGATGATAAAGTGGCCGTAATAATATCAACGTCGTTTTATGTGATCTGAGAAAGTTTGTAAGGCCTAATAGATATTTTCATGTCCAGGGTTGTTTTCACTCACGATGTGGTACCGGCGTGTTTAGCCATATCCGATCCGCCCTATACATACTCGAGCTTACGAAATAAGGATGCCTGCGCGACCGGTTGGGGTTTCCTTGGAAGAAAAAAAATACTAGCGAATGATCTTCAAGTTGTAAGTTAAATTTATCATTAGAGATATATACAGAAACTTTGATATCCCAAATAACAGTTTGTAGTTGTTATTTACTCTTAAGGATTGTGTTGGTACAGTTAGAGTTCTAGCACATGTTATCGTTGAGTCCTATGATACTGATTCCAAGCGATTTAGACTTGGTAGCAGCATAGTCGAATTCAAACGACGTGGATTGGATTCCTATTCTTAGCCTGAGATTTCGTCGAAGAAACATGTTTTGGATGATTCTTAACACTTTCCAATGCTCACCCATATACTATTTTATCAGAGCAATATCTAAACAGTATGCCGCACTCCGTTCGTAATTTTTTTTTTCAAACCGGCTCTCTTTATAATTAATTAAATAATTAAAATAATAATTAATTAATTAATTAATTAAAATTGCCGAAAGATCGACCAATAGTTGAAACATATTGCAACTTTTATAATAATTGTATTTTAATTTTAAAAAATCAGTTTTGCAATTTTGGTAGTCGGATCTCAGACTATGGAACGGGATAA
The DNA here is from genome assembly GCA_014132275.2 of Samia ricini. Classification (NCBI taxonomy): domain Eukaryota; kingdom Metazoa; phylum Arthropoda; class Insecta; order Lepidoptera; family Saturniidae; genus Samia; species Samia ricini. The sequence goes on from AP028167.1 coordinate 6,914,101, forward strand.
AAAAATTGTAGTTACTTATGTTTTGTTACGCCAAACACGTATAACTTCTTACACTTGCGTATTTAAAAACACATAACACTGTATTTATTTCTCAGGTTTACCTGAAGGAGTACGATTATTTGACATGCAAGAAGATATATCCGATTCACAGGAATTTGCCAGAAGGTATTAACGAGACTACGCAGTTTTGCTTCGGAGACGATCAACGTTCCAAGGACACTTGTCCAGTAAGAGATTATTTTGAATCTTGTAATGTGCGACAGTGACTGCACTGTGTATCGTGGTAGACGAATTATGATCCAATGCATGTATTATCCGGCTAATCTCCGAAACGGTTCGACAGATTTCGACAGGACTTTGTCTACCAGATAGCTGAAGTTATTACGCGTAACATAGGATACGTATTTTTGTTTAAAATAATTAGAGTTCCGTGTAAAATAATGAAACACCAATTTGAAAAAAAAACTGTTTTAACAAAATAGGAATAAATAAATAAACAGATAGATCGATCGATATAAAATAAATAGAAATTAATTTATTTCTATATCTATTGATATTCAATTGATGAAGACGATACTTTACTGAAATCCATTATAAATAAACAATATGGTTGATGATACTTTCCTAATTTCGCTTCAAATGATATTCACCTCCACGTCTTTTGGAAGTATTCTCTGTCACGTCTTTATTATCTACTAGCTGTGTGCCCGCGTCTGCAGCCGCGTTTCATATAAATTTTCACAGCATAATATAGTTTTTAATTTTTTTATATGGAACCCTTACTGTATTGCCAAATTTTATTTTTGCTACTCGCCAGTAAAACTGTACATTGCATCGGATTTAGTTCAAATTTTTATGAGTTTTAATTCTATAACGCGGAACAATTTTTGAAAATTAAAACTACCTTAAGTTACACGGAGTAAACTTTAGCTATCTACCAGAATAAGTCCCGTCGAAATCTGTACAACCGTTCCGGAGATTATCCGTTACAAACAGACAAAAAATTGTGTAGATTATTATAAACAAATTATGTTCTTTGCAAAAGACGTGACAACTGAAAATCATTTGAAGCGTACTTAGTTACTTACTTTTAACATCAACCATATTATTGTTATTGTAGATAATGTCATCCGGGAAAAAAAAAACAGGGGAATACGTTTATAAAGAATAATCGCCGCCCGCATATCCTCTTAAGCAATATCGAAAGTATTATAAGAAATAAACAGTAACGGATACTTTCGCGATGATTTTTTGATTATTTTGTTGACAGGGAGATAGCGGCGGACCTCTCCAGATACCTGGTCAGGCATCAGACTGTCAGTATTCGATCATCGGTGTGACGTCACACGGCAACACGTGCCCGAGCCAGGCCGGGTTGTACACACGAGTGCAGCCCTACATTAGCTGGATCGAGAGTGTCGTCTGGCCTTAACTTTGTATCATACTAACGGGTGCTCGCGACTTCACTCTACGTATTTAATCTTGATTGAATGTGGAATATCCTGATTTTGTATTGTTTTTCATAGCCTATCAGTTACCTAACGACACATGCGGAATCTTTTGTATCAACTTTTTTTATAATTTCTAAAAATAATAATAATTTTACAATCTATCCGATCGATAGTTCATATATAAGTATGGACAGAAATTCGTTCAAACCGTTTTTGAGTTAAATCTGTTAATAAATTTAATATTCAATAATGCTTTGTTTTTTTTTTTAATTTATAAATTGACGTAACACTAGATGCGATGATGGCGTAGTTGGTAGTGCGGTCGGATTCCGTACCAACGGACGTGATTTCGAGCCCACCTATCTAACTTTAACTTTCGGTGAAGGAAAACATCGTGAGGAAACCATAGCATGGTGGTAGGGCATTTTCTAATACTGCTGCCAGAGTAACTACTACCCTCAAGTTTGAAAACCTGTCGCCAAATACCAATGTGTTCCGGCAGCATCACTTGAGAACCAGTACCTCTAGGCAAAATGTGTTTACCATTCTGGAGCACATCGTCGCTTAACATCAGATGAGATTGAAGTCATAGGACTGCGTCTAAAAGACCTGATCAATGATTATATCTAATATATACGAAAACAATAATGTAAATATGTTCAGGTACAAATTAAATATGTATATTCATGTCCAACGGCCACTACAGAGAGCCTACAATAGTTGCACTATCCGATTGAAGCCTTCATTTTTCGAAGGGCAGTCATATTTGTATATAAAATCATTAAAGCAAAATACATCTGATAACTCAGTTATAACTATTGTTACACAAATCACGATCTTACACAACTAGAGCCAAGCCTTTGATCCGTAGTCAAAGTTACTATATCCATTTGTCAATTTTACTATTACTATTACACAAACCAATGGTTATAATTACAATGCGTTTCTTGATGACAAAATCTACTATGGTTAAATTTAGCAATAGTTATTTATGTTGCCAGTAAAATGAACTGTATAATAGAATACATTAGCTGGATCGAGAGTATCGTCTGGCCGTAACTTGATATCGTACTATCCAGTGCCCACGACTTCGTCTACGTGTTTTGCATAAATAATAATAAAAAAAAGCCTTATATTTCTTGCTAATTACAAACTACTATTTTATAAACTATACAAACGAATAATTTAATTTAATATTTTTTCTTTCTTCTAGTAAGAACCCCTCGTTCTCGAATCAAGAAATTTCCAAGTATCCCTATTTATCGCTTTCTCCATCCAAAGTGTCCCGGCCACTTTAATAATATCGTCTGGGCAGCTGGTCTCCCTCTCCTGGTCATAGTGGATCCTTCCAGGATGTTATTAGGAGATTCCACCAATTGTCTATTAATCTGGCTATGTGACCAGCCCAGCGCCACTTGAATTTTTTTACAATGAGATAGCGCATCGTTAACTGTTGTTTAAATTTTATGGATTTTTTAACTATTTAGTACACTTCTCTCCATACCTCTTTGACATTATATAATTTTGGATTTAATTTGATGTGTAACCTTCCAAGTTTGACTAGCGTAAGTTAACGAAGGGAGTAGACATGTATCCATAACTTTGTGCTTAATAGTGATCGGCATGTCGCTTTTCATAACTTCTTTCACGCTCACTTCTTCAAGCATTCGAAATTCTCACATTTACATCGTGTTCATTTCTTTGTTTCTTAAACGAAATTAGCTCACCTAGGAACTTATTAAGAGGACTCAATACAATCTAACGTTTGTTGGCGAAGGTTGCATTCCAAATAAAACGTATATTTACTAATATTATTATTAACCATTATTACGTTAATGTTCCAAAATGTCTACAACATATGATATCGTGTATACAAAGTGCACTGTATGTACATTGAATGTCCACTTATACATTACAATTTGTAGCGCTGACGCTACAGCTTCATTTTCTAAGTATACTGGATGTTTAACCCCTCAAGCACCAACCTGGCGTTTACGCCAGCTTTCCATTGTTTTTCTAATGTCTTATTTTTATTGGTAATCGACATATTAAGCTCATTTTTCATACTTCGTGTTTTTGGTGTCCTTTTTTTAGATGCTGCCGTCTTGACACCAACTTCCTAGTTCTATCAGAAAAAATACATTTATGTTAAGAGTAATTATGAGTTCTTTGGAGACTGTTACCTATCTCAGAAACAATTTTATCGTTAAGTTCTTGCACTGTATAGCTTTGTTTCCAAGTAATGGGATATTTTAAATTCTCTTTAAATGTTTTAACTTGATTAACTATGAGATTGCTTCTAATTTTGTTTTATTTAGCCTATTAGTTACCTAACTACAAATGCTTCTATTAGATCAAATTAATTACACACATGTTACTTTAGTCCTCACAATAATTTATAAAAAGTGTGTCAAACCCGTTAAAGATGAACAGAATTTTACCTGATTGCTTTTTTTTCACCAACTTCAAAAATACTTTATAAAAAACGTTAAAGCCTCTCCTTGATATATATAATACTTCTCGTGTACAAAGGTTCGTTAAAATCGTTGCGGCCCGTTTTTAAGATAAATCAGGATATACGCATAGAAAAAAAACTAGGCAACCATGGAGACTGCCGGCAGAAATGAAAACTAGTCTAAAACTTTGTTTATATTATAGAAAACATTTTTGAAAGGGAAATTAGTAATGCACAGACGACAATACTGAGAACTTTTGTGGACAACCAACTGAATAATTTTAGCAGTAATCGTTTCAACGTTTTTTTTTAAAGTTGTTACTTTTCACGTGTCTACATTTCAGATTAAATACATTTCAATCAAGTTTAGAAATATCTGTCTGTCTGACTGTACGTTTGTTTGAACAGCGATTAATTATAAAGTACTAGGTATATTTAAAAAAACTTAAAAGCATATTTCAAAGTAACTGCAAATTTTTATTTCATTAAAATCGGTCAACTCTATCAAAAGTTATAGTAGTTTGAATGACACGCGGTGACTTTAGTATGAAAGAAGAGTTGGTAAGTAAATTCATTTTAGTCCTATTCGACAACAAAACGTTGACGGATTGATTGATTGATTGGCCCTTGAGAAGGTCACAAAATATCCCAAATGTTGGTTACGTAATATTTGAACTTCTCCTAACTATAATATAAACATAAAGTAACTGGGTGTGTGTGTTTGTCTATTTAAGAAGTTAAATGGGGCATTGGGACGGTCAATAGGCTACTTATGTCGCGAAAGTAAAACTTAAAGCAGGTGAAATACATTGTAGGAGACTTATAATAATTTATCTATATATTAACTGGTGCCCGCGGCTCCGTCCGCATTTCATAAGTTTTTTAGGTGTGAGTGAAAAAGTGCATATCACATTTCATTTATCCCTAAACAAAAAAACAACCGAATGAAACAAAATGAGTGTCCTTTGTTTTTATTAACGAAAGAAATGGACATAAGAGTTAATTGAAACAAGAAAAACACACATAAGAGTAAAAAACATGAGAAAGCGTCGATAGAATCCAAAAAAAGAAACAGCCTATCTAACAAAATTTTCCGAGTCGAATGGTAGTAGTTCCATCCCGGTATGTACGATAGTTTTGAGGTGATAGTGCGTCAACACCATTGTTTTCCTTCTATATATTTCTTTAATTACGTATTATTATATTTTATAATGTAAAGAGTTTAGTTTCTATGGTTACGAAGGTCATGCTGGCCGTTAAGATATTTTGACACATGTCAAATACGTTACAAATTATCATAGTATTCATAATTGTATTTTCAGTTTGGACTTGTAAAAAAATAAACTTAAAATGTCATTTCTTTATTAAAAAGCAACAAATCGTTTATTTTAATTGTCCTTTATTTATCTTTTATATATATTTATAAATAAATATATATATAATAGATTGAAAAACCCCATAATTTCCGTATCAAACAATACTTGGGATTTCCGAAGACTTATAATTTATATTACCCATAAATATATTTAAAGTATCTGTTTTTATATCAAAACAACAGCTTTTTAGTAAATACATATGAATGTATATACCGTATACCGAAAATAAAACTTGGTTAATCTCCGCAACGGCTGGACTCTGACTCTCTACTCCATTAATTTTACGATTTGAAAGCGTTTTGTAATAAATTAAAATATTAATTGACCAGTCATTCCCTAACAAGTCAACAGAAGCTTCCGAAAGTTAAGACAAAATTAAATTTAACATTTTAATTACAGGATTAATTGAGAAAAATGTCAGCTTAACCGAATCTCTAAGTTATGTTAGGAACTTTCGAAGCGATGATGGCCCAGTTGGATAAAATCGTAGATTATCGAGTAACATGTTTTTGTGTATAAATGGTACAATTCATGGTACAGACTGTTTTAGCGGATGCACTGAGAGACATCACCGTCGTTCACGTAATGATTACAGAATCATTACAGGGTTGTGATAACCTTTGGACATTAAAACCTGTCTGACATAGTGCTTGAACTTATTGTCAGATAAATCTGTAATGTGCTTTGGAACTGTGTTGTAGAACCTGACGCTATTACTTTAAAAAAAACTTTTGTTGGATTTACTAAGCATGAGACGGATTATTGAGAGAGTAAAGTTAATATATAGAAATAAATTTGTAGTTAATATACCAAAATTCTTTATTTATTTAAATCACCAAGCAGGTATTCAATATGTTTAATTTATTAAAAATTAAATTGTTATTACAATACATCTTAAATGTAACTTACTTATATGTGACTACGGCATTATTTATTTGACCAAAAATTATTTATTCGACAATGAACTTCCGTTTTTTTTTTTTTTTATAGATCTAATCTGGTCTAATCTAATCTTATGTTTCAAAAAATTTAAATCCAAAAAAACAAACAAAATTAAACTAAAACATAAAGAGTGCAATAACTAAATTAATAAACTAATATAAAAGTTACTCATTACTTATTTTTTAATTTTAACATACATTTTAACTTTCAATATACTTTATTCCTATTCCGGTTGTCGTGGAGATCTTTGGGGGAGACCTATGTCCAGCAGTGGACGTCTTTAGGTTGAATGGATGGACGGATAGATGGATTCTTTAAATTTATTGTTTAGTGATTCGGGAAGTCCCATATTGTAAATGGTTCTAAATGCACGTTTTCTATACTAATAAATAAATTATGTAATATTAAAATAACACTTTTTGACTAAATACATATGAATGTACGAATATAATGTACGAGTATGAATATACGACACCTAAACCAAAAACACAATTTTAAAAAATTTCGTCTTTCTGTCTGTGTGTTACAGCCAATCTTCAGAACGGCTGGAGCGATTTAGACGGAACTTTTTTTTTTGTTAGATAGCTGAAGTTACTCCGCGTAACTTTTATTTTCGAAAATAATTAGGGTTCCGTATTAAACAAATAAAAAAACTTATCAAATTTTGAATAAAACCCGATTCTATAGTCCGTTCTTCGGGCAACTTCTAGGGCTTCAAGTTATGAGAAATATTTTTAAATTATTTTAATACTAAAAGAATTAAAACTCAGTGAAGGATATATAAAACGAGGGCGCAACCACGGGCACACAGCTAGTTGTATTGTAAATATGTTATCTATCTAAGCCGCTGTCCACCATAACAAAATACTGAAGAATCTAAAACTTCATTACCTATAAAGCTACCATTATTCTTACCGAATCTAAAACATATGTCGGCTAATTTATGCCGACTTTTTTGGTAGATTCAACTTTTTTTAAATATAAAAAAAACTTAATTAAACGATCAAAAAGGGTAAAATAAAAATAATGTGATTTTTTTTATACCACTACAGTGGTTTACACGCATACCATCCGCCTGTCTCCGTAGTCTATGGACGCCTGCAACACCAGAGGTATCACATGCGCGTTGCTAACTCTTTAAAAAACATTCTCACACATTTTTTCAAGAATCCCATATCGTTTAAGTTATAATCTAGTCCACACGTAAAAAACTTTAGCTGGAAGGTTAAGTTCCGCTGTATTTGCAGTGCGTAAGATTCGTTCCCGCAATGTAATTTCTTGGCCTTGCCCTCCCAATACATTCTTGATAACTTACTGTATGTCCAAAAATAGATAAATTTGAACTCGTAAACAATCGACATAATTTTAATACAAGGAATAAACATAAATTAACAGTTCTATGCTTCAGACTTAGTAAAACTAATAAGAGTTTTCTAGGTAATAGTGTTAGGTTATACAATAAAATCCCAAAACATGTTAGGTGATGTGCTTCGATAGCTCCTCTACGCAGTAAAAATGTTACGAGATGGTGTAGATGAAGCTGTTGCTTTTATGTATTCTGTTATTAATAAAGCAATTCATGACTACATACCGTGTTTCACTTCGGTGCCAAGTAATTATCCACCCTGGTACAGTAAAAGTCTAGTGAAAATAATTAAAGAAAAACTTAGATATCATAAGCTGTGGAATAAAAATAAAAATCCACGGGATTATGATGCCTTTATATTACTTAAACGGAGACAGAAGCGTGTTCAAGATGATTGTTGGCGTAATTATTTAATCAGATGTGAAATGTCAATTACAAAACACCCTAAATATTTTTAGCGGTATGCTAAGGAAGTAAAGGGAGATAATAATATACCGAAAACGGTATCGTTTGAAGGTAAATCCTATAATGATCCGGCAGCGAATGTGAAGTTTTTATAAAATATTTTGATTCTGTATACAGGAAACCAGATGCAACAATAGACAGTAATGTAGTCATTCCCACACATTATGATATAAATCTCTCTAAAATAATTATATCCAGGGACTTGATCTTGAAATACATACGTACACAGGATTGTAATAAAGGACCAGGGAGTGACGGTATTCCTCCTATATTCATCAAAAAATGTGCGGCAATTTTAGCAATTCTGTTATCCATAATTTTTACCATATCACTCAACGAAGGGATTTTTCCACAGCAATGGAAACAAGCCTTGATCGTTCCTGTTCACAAGGGTGGTTCAAGAACAAGAATCGAAACATATCGACCTATTTCAATTCTCCCAGTATTTATCAAGCTTTTTGAACTATTAGTTTACAATCAAATGTACCCTATATTAAGAAAAATCATTCCAGAGAACCAACATGGTTTCATGTGTAAGAGATCAGTAGTTACAAACCTTGCTATTTTCACAGATTTTGTAACTGATGCAATGGATAATGGTTTACAGGTTGATACTATTTATATCGATTTTGCGAAATGTTTCGATCGGCTGTCTCACTCATTTCTTATAAATAAACTTATCGGTATAGGTATTCACGGAGATTTATTACGGTGGTTGATTTCTTACCTTGATAATCGTTCTCAGGCAGTTAGAATAGGGGTTCAATACTCCAGGCTCTCATTAATCTCATCAGGCGTTCCACAAGGATCACATATAGGGCCACTCTTATTTAATGTATCTGTGAGTGACATAGGTTCCTGCTTTCAATATGCGAGGTTCTCTATGTATGCTGATAATACAAAAATATTTATGCCAATATGGACTATTGATGACTGTTACAAGTTACAACTAGATTTAAACAGATTATGCGAATACTGTACCCTAAATCTTTTGTATATTAATGTAGCCAAATATCAGTACATTACCTACTCACGCGATTACAGAATCAATAATATACCAATTGTAAGGGAAGAAAGTGTTAGAGATTTAGGAGTCAAGCTAGATCATTCAAAAATCTTACAAAATGTTGGGCTTCATAACGTGAATTTCAGTACCTTTTAAGAGCAAATCTTCAATAAAGGCATTGTTTTGTGTTTATGTACGCAGTGTATTAGAATTTGCATCTCAGACATGGGCTCCTTATTACAATATACACAGTCAAAGGATCGAAAGTATTCAAAATAAATTCCCGAATTTACTTAGGCGACGAGGCATGCTTTCGTCGGCGGATAAAAATGAGAATCTCCGCGAATTAGGTCTAACGCCTCTGGAACAGAGACGTATGGTAGCGTATCTGATGTTTTTATATAATTTAATTAATAATAAAATCGATTGTTCATATTTGTTAGAGCGGATAGGTTTGTGGGCAACACCAATACGTACCCGTAATCCTCGTCTTTTCCACGAGCAACTAACCAGAACCAACTATGCTAACTATTCATTGATGACTAGATGTTCACACCTATATAATATGAAAGCAGCTACTGTAGACATTTTTTTTGAGAGCGGTGTAGCGTTTAAGAGATATATTCAATCTCCCTTTAATAGTCTATAACACATCTCAATCACATGTTCTTTCACATACACACACACACCCACACGCGCGCGCGCACGCACACGCACTCACACACTCATATATACACTCAAACTCATATATACACAGACACATACGCGCACACCACACAACAATTACGTGAACTATTATTATTATTTTTTTTTATTAGTTTTGATGCGAATATTCTTATTATTTCAATTTAATGATTTTCCCATTTTTTTTTTTTAATGTAATAGCATATAGTCTTCCGATATAGTTCTGTTTCATAGTATAACGTACAGTTGTATAATATTGTGGTGAGATCATATCGAAAACAATTGTATTGTATTGAAATAATTTATTTTATTATAGGTGTTTCGTTTAGATTTTACTGTTTATCTTTTTGAGTCAATTTAGAAATCGTCTTTGGCTAATCCAATATGTTAATAATTATTTAAGTGAATATGTAATTAAGAGCTGTTGTGTTTCTCTAATAAATAAATAATAAAAAATGTACGGTCAGCTAGGACACAACTCGCGAGTGAGTTTTTGAATAACTCAGGCGACGGCCAAGCCGAGGTTCGTACCACTTTGGTAGCCCTTGAGCTAGTCACCTTTTGCGGCTGAGTGCCTTCAGCACTCGCCCCCAAAGTTCGGTGAAGCTGTTAAGGTCCTTCCGGTCAACAGCATTAGCTAGGTCAAAAGAAAAAAGCACTTAAACGCCACTTTACTTGACGTACTGTAGCATGTTCCCACCTAACGTCATAGCATTGGTAACGCGACTCTAAAAGTTATTCCCGAGAATCGCTCAACGGTCAATATAGAAGTGTTCCCTTCATAAATACCGTGCACTGATGACATTAAAATAACACGTAACAAACACAATAAACACGCCGGTTTAACAAATAACAATTCGCGACATACATTGATAACAACAATTTAATTAAAATACTATTTATATCCCGAAAATAGTTGACAACAATAAGTTATTGGAATAATATTATTTGGTTATATATTATTATCATGTATTAACAAACACATTTAGTTATTTTTCGTTACCCAAAACGATAAAGTTGCAAAATACATATGAATTAATTAAATACTAATCCTCTATTAATCTAATTTATTATTAATAGTAGATGTGAGCCCGCGGCTACGTCCGCGTATCGTGTGTTCTCTTCACTGCGTTTTAATTTTTTTTACGGAACCATAATGATTTTCCTAAAAATCTTTTAGTACAGTGAATAATATAAAGTAAACATATTTCTGATAAATTATAAAACACTTGCCCGTAAAAAACTGTGCATTGAATCGGATTTCATTTAATTGTATTTTTTTTTTTTTTTTTTTTTTTTACGCGAAATCCTTATTATTTTTGAAAATCAATATCGTTATCCTAAGTTACGCGGAGTAATTTCAGCTATCTACCAAAATGAATCCCGTCAAAATCACTTCAGCTGTTCCGGAGATTACCAGGAACAAACAGAAATACAAATATTGTATTTTTGGTTTAGGCATTATATAGACCAAGGTTGCTCAAACCTTTTGCCCGCGGCCCATATTGTGCAACGCTTACGATTTTTATCGTATCGTATATACATTATGTATTTAATAAAAAAAACTATTACTTTGACATTACAAACAGACACTTCAATTTTATTTATTAGTATATATATATAGTATGTCATTAGGTCCAATGGCAAGTCTTTAATAATGTCATATTAATTTAGTATTCATTTGCCGTGGGAGAGGGGAGAAGGTTGTAGGGGCAATGATTAACCCCCACCCCCGACCAAAATCGTACACGTCAAATTGACAGATCCCTTAAAAGTAGACAATTTATAAGAGCTAGTAAATTGCTGGTCTGCATTTTCAATGCGGCCATCAAGAACCTCCACTTTCCAGCCGCCTGGAAAGCAGCAATAGTCATAGGGATACACAAACCTGGCAAAGACGCCAGGCTACCCGATAGTTACCGTCCCATCAGCCTTCTCAACACGTTGGGAAAACTCTATGAGCGGGTCCTTATGAACCGTCTCATAGAGGTGATAGAGGACAGAAATCTCATGCCACTCCATCAGTTTGGTTTCCGAGCCAGACACTCCTGTGCGCATCAAGTACACCGCCTCACAGAGTACGTACTCTCAAATTTTAATCACCCTAAGTTCAAGAATCCCTGACACACGCTTGCAGTCTTCTTCGACGTGGCCAAAGCATTCGACAAGGTCTGGCACACAGGCCTCGTCTACAGACTCACTAGATTAGGTATCCCCGACACTCTAGTTTGAATCATACACGATTACCTCACCGATCTTAGTTTCCGCTATAGAGTAGAGAACGCTCTCTCTATGGCCCATCCGATACGCGCAGGAGTCCCCCAAGGTTCCATTCTGGCGCCTGTCGTCTTTAATCTCTATTTAGCAGACCTCCCTGATCTCGGAAGATGAAGATGGACAATAAGAGAGGAGAAGGAGAAATGGACAATACTAATAACAGAATGGTACCCACGAGATAACAAAAGAAACAGAGGTAGGCAAATCAAAAGATGGGAGGATGAAATCAAGAAAATAACTGCTCCATTATGGACTCCTACAGCAAAGGATAAGACAGAATGGAAGTATTTGGAAGAGGCCTTTGTTGGAAGACAAGCTGTTTCAGAATAACGACCGTTTGTCGATATATTATAAATTGTTAAACCCAAATTGTAAAAATAAGTTTAGGCGCACTTTATTTTCATAATATATATAGCATGTACAGCAATAGAGGCTATTTTTTTAATTTTATATATTTAAACTTGAGGATGGTAGTTCTACTATTAGAGATGGGCATTATTAAAAAGATATTAAAAAGAAAAAAAAATGCTATGATTTCCTCAAGATGTTTCCCTTCACTAGTGAATGATCGTCATAATTTTAATATTACAAATAAAGACAATTGTCCGTCGCACACTTTAAGCTAAGTAAATGTAATAAAAGCTTAGTAGGTAAAAGTATTCGGTTTTACAATAAAATCCCAAGTAACGTTACCGATTTACCTGACAATAAGTTCAAGTATTATGTCAAGCAAGTTTTAATCACAAAGGTTATTATTACAGGGTGGATCATTACGTGAACGATACTGATGTCTGGAATTAACCCGCATCTCTGTGCGCACCCGCTTACATTATTAAGACTATGATTTGTATAGTTTTTTTTATATGAAAAAAAAATGATATTTATTATATTTATTAAAAAAAAAAAGAACCAGATCTAGTTTCTTGCCTGCGCTCTTCTCGGCTGGGTTGTTTTCCGAACCGGTGATAGTGTTTTAGACGTTCATAAGCGCCTCCTTAGGGCCTAAATTGAATGAAGATTTTTTTGATTTTGATTTGATTTTTGCTCAAGCTGATTTTTAAAGTCGATAGGCCGCACTACCAACTGCGCCATAAGCGCTTCTGATTAATCAATTTGAATCGAGGCAAATAAATCAAATTGGATTTAAAGTAAAGAAAAGGGAAGAATTTTCACCAATTAACAATATTATTTAAAAAAAAAATGATTCCCCACTAAAACATAATTAGTAAACTATAATAATTAGGATGCGCAGATTACAAGCAGTTAAAATAGATCAAAGGTTTAATGAAAGCTATACCGATGTTAGGTTATTACAACATATTCTACATATCTACACTACATATCTATACTAATACGTAAAATTGAAGTGTTTGTTTTTGTAATGTCAAAATATTCTTTTACTAAATTTATGAACATATATACGATACATACCAAAAATACTATTTTTAAATTTTTGTTTGTAATGAGTAATCTCCGGAACGGGACGGTACTATTTTTTGGTAGATGCTTGAAGTTACTCCGGGTAACTTACGGTACTTTTAATTTAAAAAAAATAATTAGACTTCAGCGTAAAAAATATTAAAACTCAAGAGATCAGGAATAAAATCCGATTGAATGCACAATTCTACTGCGAAGGATTTGAATTTGTGAGAAATTATCTTCACTTATAGTGAGACAGCAAAAAAAAAGAAAATTAATTCGGGTTTCGTGTAAAAAATTCAAGCTCATGTATTTTGTAAACACTGTTTTCCAATGATTATTATTTTAAAAAACTATATTACGCAGTTAGTTAATTTTGTATTTGATTGCATTTTATCCTGTAGTTATTAATAGTAATTATCGTAAGTATAAATATCCAAGTATTTTATTTACCGTCAACATTATATCAATTATATATTGCATCGGAAACTCGTATTCGGTAATATCGATTTATTTCATTAATTTCTTAAATCATGTCAAAATATTCTAATATACATTTATGCCTATTAGTTATAATATTATGTTTAACATTTTGCTCCTGCCGCCGTGGATGGCTTAAAGAAGGTAAGCCCCTCTTTGGTTAGACTCTAAGCTGCCTTCCCGCAGCTCCGCCCGCATGTTATATTCTCAATACAGCAAAATACTTCAATGCGTAATATAATTTTTTTATATAATAATAAAACAATGTTTGGATAATCAATATTTTTTTGGCCCTAAATTCTTTTTCGTACAAACAAAAAGTAAAGACATTTATCACAAATTCCAGTAAAACTATGTGCTTTGAATCGGATTTTATTCCTAATATCATGAGTTTTAATTTTTTTTACGCGCAACCCTAATTACTTTGGAAAAATTAAAGTAGCCTAAGTTACGTGGAGTAACTATAGCGATCTGCCAAAAAAATCCCGTGAAAATCGGTCTAGCCGTTTCGGAGATTAGTCGTCGGTACAAACAAATAGAATGACAAAAATTTTATCGTATCGTATATACATTCATATGTATTTAGTAAAAAAAATATTTATATATTACAAACATACACTTAATTTTATTGATTAGTATAGATTTATTTATTTAGTCTGTTTGTAATATCAAAATTACAACTTTAAATATCGGTAAATATCAAAAAAACAATTTCTGTAAATTTTTGTCTGTCTGTCTGTATGCTTTTTCCGCGTAATCTCCGGAACGGCTGGACGGATTTTGACGGAACTTTTTCTGGTAGATAGCTGAAGTTAATACGCGTAACTAAGGCTAGTTTATTTTTAAGAGAAGAATTAGGATTCTGCGTAAAAAAATTAAAACTCACAAACATTGTAATAAAATGCGATTCATTGCACAGTTTTACGGGCAAGTGCTGGAATTTATGATAAATATTTATACTTACCTTATTAGTACACAGGTCAATGTATCAGTGAAATAAATAAATCTCCTTTTCCAGGTGCACCTTGCCAAAATGGCGTGGAATATGGAACTTGTACTTCTGTAAATAAGTGCAGGAGTAATAATCCAGGGCGCAATGTTAACGACTTTCCTGTAAGTTTTTCACATAACTTGAAACTTCACCATACCATTTAGAAGTAATATAACAGGTCTGTTCAGAGACGATAAATTATTATGTTAATTACTGAAGTTCATGGGAGATTCGGGAATTTAATCAGTTTATTAAAATTCATTGCAATAACTTCGACAATTTGTTTATCATAAGTTATTTTTTTTTTTTTTTTTAAATTTCGATCCATTTTATATTTGTTCTTTTTATTATTATTTTGTAACATTACTTTTATTAAATTATTGCTTTATGGGTAAATTTGTAAATGTTTGTTACGGTCACAACATAGGCGGTGCGGTGATTTAGAAGGCAAAAACACTGACAATTGTTTGTATGTGGGTTTTTTTTTTTGCACGGTATAGGCTCATTGCTTTGACCACAATCTTAGCTGATGTTACGTGACGATGTGGACCAGTATGGTAAGCACCCTAAGCCTGGAAGTACTGGTTCTCAAGTGATGCTGCCGGCACATACCTATTCGTATTTAGTAACAGGTTATAAAAACTTGAGGGTGGTTGTTACCCAAGCGGGCATTATTAGTAAATGCCCTTCCACCATTCTATGGTTTCCTCATGATGTTTTCCTTCACCGAAAGCTCAGACTGATTTTAGTGTTGGATATGTGAGCTCGAAACCTCGTCCACTGACACGGAATCTGGCCGCACTATCCACCGCGCCAATATCGCTTTTCTTATCTATCATATTTATTTCATTTCTGCGCCACCCAAAGGTTGGCTGGTAGAGAATGCCTCAGGCATTAAGTCCGCCTTTTTACACAAATTGTAAATAAATTATAAATAAATAAATATTTATAAGACAATAGTGAAAGGTCCTAAAGACTCATTTATGTATCAACGTCTAGAAATAAGCTAGAAACTCCCAAGGAGGGTTAAACTTAGTCAGGCGGCTGGTAGTGAAAACTTTTATAATTATAAAAAAAAACCGACTTCAAAAGAATAAACTATAAAAAAATTCACTAAAAAGTCAATAAATAATTACTTTATCTGCTTCGTTAATTTTGAAATCGGTCCCAGGTTACGGATAACAAAATGGTGTAAATGTACGTCGCTAATTATATTCGATTTCGATTAATTGTTCTTTAAAATCACCCTAGTTCTTTATTTAGCTTATATGTAATTGTGATAAAGTTTAGGCAGTTATTTCCATTTGTTAATGAGTACATTGGTTAACTCTAGTTGGCACCGTTTTCAAAGTTAACGAAGCAGATTAATAAAGTAATTATTTATTGACTTTTTAGTGCATTTTTATAGTTTATCCTTTGAAGTCGGTTTTGTTTTTAATTAAAAAAGAATTTTTTTCTAGTTTGTAGTATAAGTACGTACTTTTAGGTATAGCTGTGAAGCCTACTCTTCATAGCTCTGGAAATGAATAAATGAAACACGTGTAAATGTCTATAATATTCAAGGGTTTAGCTTAATTTCCCTGAGTTCCACTTATCAGATCCTGATCTGGTGGAAATAGGAGCATGTCCGAAGTGTACTCCTTCGATTTAAAAAAAATTGCAAATCGGTCTATATATAACGAAGAAATCGCTTAACAAACATATAAAAAAAAACAAGAGGAATTGATAGCCTCCTCCTTATTGAAGACGGTTAAAAACATAAGCTAAATCTCACTTAACTACATGATGGAAGGTATGAATAGAGCGTATAAAAACTAAGCGTGTTGTTTTTTTTTTCCGAGTGCGAGGGGCGAGTGCTGAAGGCACTCAGCCGCAAAAAGGTGACTAGCACAAGGGCTACCAAAGTTGTACGAACCGCGACTTGGCCGTTATCTGAGTATACAAACTCTCTCGCGAATTGGATCCTAGCTATCCCCACATTTTTTATTTAACATAAAAAAAAGGTTCCTTACAGGACCTATGTACCTGCGTGTTATGTGCAGGAGTGTGTTTGCAGTGTTGTGCGTGTAATGCTCAGTGCATGGGCAGTGTCACTGTATCGCGCTGGTGGTAACGTCAAGAGCCTTCCCAGTTGGGGGTAAGACTATTGAATAGAGCTACCACCCTTAAGTTTGAAAACCTGTCGCCAAACACCGATAGGTGTGTTCCGGCAGCATCACTTGAGAACCGGTACCTCTTGGCCTAGTGTGTTTACCATCCTCGAACACATCGGCAATTAACATCAGGTTAGATTATAGTCAAAGCGCTGAGCCTATACAGTATAAAAAAAAGTCAAATTATCCAAAAAAAAAAAGTTATTATCAATACAAATATACATTTGCTAACACATGTTTATATTAAGGTAATTAATGTATTATTAATAAAATAAACACATAAGGAAAATTATTCTAGACTAGAATGTCTAAAAATACAGAACGGCTTGTGATCGCGAGCTGAATACAAAAACAAAACACTGTTAAATAACTTTGGATTTTTTTGCGGATTGTTGTACAAAATTACTCTGAAAACATATTTTTTCGACTACACCATACTATACTTTACTGCACTCCACTGTAATGCACTGTACTGTACTGTAATGCACTGTACTGTACTGTACTGTACTGTACTGTACTGTACTGTATTGTACTGTACTATACTATTATTCTTTCGTTACAGCTATGTTCCATTCACAGGAGAACTAAAATCATCTGTTGTCCGAACGATGAAAATATGTAAGTATGAACTGTTAAAATATTTTACTATGTTAGTATATAATATTAGCTATACCCTTTTTTATATCCGCGTATAACCGCGTATATCAGGTTTTATTATTAAGGTGAGAAATGCAGTAGAGATGAAAAGTCTAAGAAGTATAAGGAATAGCGTGATTAGGGAACGTTGAGATGTGGTAGAGGATGTAGTGACATAGAGGGATGCTTAATTTGTTCGGACACGTAGAGAGGATGGATGAAATAAGATTGACGAAACAAATTTACAAGGCGAGTGTGTAACTGGACAGCTTGGTAATTGTCGAAACAGGCGAACGTATCTTGACCAGAACGAGGACGTTCTGAAGAAAGGCCAGGTTAAAAGTAACCCGTAAAGGTAGAGCATGTATGAAGGTGCTTATCAAAGTAGAAGAATTTAAAGGCGTGTGTCAGGATCGTAGCAAGTGGAAGGATGTAGTCTCTGTGTACCTTTATGAGAGAGAGATGTGAGACGTTATGTTTGTATATTTTATTAAGAGGATATGCGAGTGGCGTTTAGCTATACAAACGTATTTCCTTGTTTCCTCTCTGGATAATGGCATTATAGTAAATAATTATCCGTACGTTTTGATTGTTTAAATCAATTATTATAGAAACGGGGAGTATTTGTAATTTATTTTAAAAAATGGCTGATTTTTACTATTGTGTTCAGACGCCCGTGGAAAACATTTGACGAATAAAAACATGTTTTTTTTTACAATGAATAGGCTCCGCGCTTTGACCGCAATCTCACCTGATGTTAAGTGACGCTGGGGTACAGGATGGTAAACACACTAAGCCTATAGGTACTGGTTCTCAAGTGATGATGCCGGTACACACCTATTGGTATTTGGCGACAGGTTTTCAAACTTGAGGCTGGTACCATCCCAGTCGGGTATCCCCAACCACCATGCTATGGTTTTCTCACGATGTATTCCTTAACCGAAAGATCAGGCCGAATTTTAGAGTCGGATAGGTGGCGATCGAACCTGCATCGATTGACGCGGAATCCGACCGCTCTACCCGCTGCCCCATCATCGCTTCTTTTAGAGTCGGATAGGTGGGGAATGTCCTATATATTTCTTATTTTATAACTGAAAGGAATATTAAAATTGTCCCATTTCTGAAAAAGGAAACAGGGGAATATGGATATAATAAGTCCGAGCTGCAATTATTTCTTGCGCGTTTTATGACTCTTCTTTCAGGTGTAACGCATTAAATTTCTGAAATTACCTATTATTTCAATTAAACTAAACGTACATACAGATTTACACTCCTAATTACCGTGCCTAAGTTGTACTTGCCTTGCAAATCTTCATTCTCTATTTACCCCTTTTGGAGTGAGTTTTCAAATGTATTTTTTGAATTCACCCGGTAGTGTTTGCGTGACATAAAGACATACAAATAATCCTAAAATCATAGAAATTAGTTCTATCAATAAATTCACCCCTAGGTACCAGTTTTTCTCAAATATATTCAATGTAAAGAGCAGAAAATTTTACATTTTATTCAATTTCAGAAAAACGATTACAGATCCACTTACAAGAAAACCTCTAAGGAAAATCGGTCAAAAAGCTTGGGACAGTGAGTAATATAATATCAAATTACTATTTACTAAAAACATACAAATGTAAATACCATATATCTAAACACCTATACCATATATACCTAAGTATTTATACAAAAAACATAATTTTTAAAATTTTTGTTTGTCCGTCTGTCAGTTTGTTCTGGCTAATCTCCGGAACGGGTGGATGGATTTTGACGGGACTTGTTCTGGCAGTTAGCTGAAGTTACTTCGCATAACTTAGGCTACTTTTATTTCACGATAATTGTTGAAAACTCATAAAATTGTGAATAAAATTCGATTCAATGCAGTTGTACTTGAATATGCGAGAAAACAAAATTTAAAGTCATAAATTTGTGAACATATTTATATATAGTTCAAAAATATATAGCAGTTTGCTTAGTGGTTCACTAGTTCTGGTAACGGGCGATAGGAAGACTAAACAGTGTAGAGCACACCTAAGTCAAGCTATGGAGTCTCAGGCTACATTACCACTGAATATTGAAGACTTATTCATTTATAATATATTTTTCCAGAATGTTTGGACTATTTAAAAGATGTGGACTACTCGTGCAAAGCGATAAAACAGGGTGAATCGTCTCTCGGCTGTCTTCGGGAACGCTCTAGAAAATTTCCTGCATAAATCGAAACCCATAGATAAATCTATAGCCGGGGGGCGAGACGCAAGAAGGACTCAGTTCCCACACATGGTGAGTTTAAATTTAAAGTTAAAAACTAGGCAAAGGAAAATCATGCTTCTGAGGGGCAACTCTGATTGTATTTCATTTCATTTCATATACTATAATAATACATAAAATAGAAGCGTAGAATATTTTTTTTTGAACCTAGCTAATGATGTTGACCGGAAGGGCCTTAATAGCTTCACCATAACTTTGTGGGCGAATGTTGAAAGCACTCGCCGCAAAATAAAGCGCAGATTTAACTTTTTTTTCTAACCTAGCTAATGCTGTTGACCTGAAGGGCCTTTACAGCTTCACCGTAACTTTGGGGACGAGTGCTGAAGGCACTCTGCCGCAATTTCGAATAAAATCCGATTCAATGCATAGTTTTACTAGCATGTATTTGAATTAGTTAGAAAAATCTTTGCTCAATGTCAGTTATAGTAATTTTTTTTTTTTGAAAAATTACTAGGACGGGATGAATATAAATTAAAAACTTTATTACGCAGTGAAAACTATATGAAACGCGGGCGCAGCCGCGGGCACACAACTAGTGACAGACGTATCAAGTCATGAGATATATGAATTACTACGAAAGTTTAAAACAAATATTATTGTCCACAGGCATTACTCGGCTACGGTAATGAGATGACCTCCATTAGTTGGATGTGCGGTGGATCTCTCATCAGCGACAAGTTTGTTCTAACTGCCGGACACTGCATAGCCGATGATAAGGAGTAAGTAATAGAATAAAGTAATTGTGTGATTGATCTGATAGTTCGAACGATATTATAGCACAAACTGCCACCACGTTAAAATTAAACATATATCAAAGTTTACGTGTATTTCAAATGGCAAATCTTTTCACGCCTTGGTAGAATACTTAGAGTTAATATTAAGAGCTCTAATTTTCATTTCATTTACATATTACATACATACATATCATCACGCCTTTCTCCCGTGCGGGTTGGCCGAGATTACGTCCTTCCACTTGCTACGATCTTGACACACCTCTTTCGCCTCTACTTTCATGAGCGCTTTCATACATGCTCGTCAGTTATGAGTACTTTTCACCTGGCCTTTATTTAACACGTGATCGATTTGGTCTAGATACGTTCGCCTAGGTCGACCCTCACAGACTTGCCCATTCACCCTCGCTTTATAAATTCGTTTCGTTAATTTACATATTTCCCAGCGAAAATTGCATCGGGATCGGAATAAACAAAATAGCCTGAATAAAGCAAAGTTTATCCTTGTTGGAGCTGTTTCCCACGCGTGTTACTAGCTACAGCTCTCCAGACTTTTTTTTTGTACTGCTCAGTGCTTTAGGCATAATGTACCTGATGTTAAGTTACGATGTGATCAAGGATGGTAGACAACACACTGAGACTAGAAGTAGTGCCGCCGGAACACACCCATTGCAGCTTGGCGACAAGATTCTAAACTTTATTAATGCTCTACTACCACGATATGGTTCCATCAATATGTTCTCCTTTGCCAAATGCTCAGGTTCATTATAGAGTTGGATTGTTAGCTTCAAATCTACGGCCATCGCCGCGGAATCCGAACACAATACCAACTGATTTATCAATGTATCAACTACATTATCGCTTCAGCATGCGCAAGAGGAGCGCAAAATGCTATATTTAAAACCAAATAATATAGTAGACAAATAGTTGTCGCTGTGATGCTTTTGCGATCTCTCTGTATACATGCTTGCGTGATGGTAGAGTATTTTCCAATGCCTTCCTCATTAGCTACCGTTTTTAGATATACTATAACAGCACAACTTATGATTTATATCACAATTGAACTGATGTGACGAAATAAAAACAAATCCTCCGATATAAGAACGCCGCTATCTGGTATCCCACGATTATCAATATTCAAATCAAATCAAATCAAAATGTATTTATTCAATTTAGGCCCTAAGAAGGCGCTTATGAACGTCTAAAACACTACCGCCGGTTCGGAAAACAACCCAGTCGAGAAGAGCGCAGGCAAGAAACTCGATCTGGTTCTTTTTTTTTTTCATAAATATAATATATATATTTTTTTTTGTCATATAAAAAACTATACAAATCGTAGTTTTTAGTGGAAGCACAGAGATGTGGGTTAATTCCAGACATCACTATCGTTCACGTAACGATCCACCCTGTAATAACCTTTTGAGATTAAAACTTGCTTGACATAATACTTGAACTTATTGTCAGGTAAATCGGTAATGTTACTTGGGATCTTATTGTAAAACCGAATACTATTACTTATAAAGCTTTTATTACACTTACTTAGCCTAAAGCGTGGGACGGCCAACTTGTCTTTACTTCTAGTATTAAAATTATGACGATCATTCACTAGATCTAGCTTGTCTAAATTTTTACGAATATGCATTAAGTTATCGAAGATGTATTGGGAGGGCAAAGTTAAGATATCATATTCTTGAAACTTGTTCTTTAGAGATTCGCGAGGTCCCATATTATATATTGCTCGAACAGCTCTCTTTTGTAACGCATGCCTTATTTCCCAACTCACTCGGTGCAGCGCAGTATGTTTTCTTCTTCCATAAGTCCTTATCAGCTATTATCTCTACATTTACTCTTTTTTTTTCATATCATTTCCTACACACTCCATCCACACTTCCTTTGACCTTCCTCTCTTCTGACAAACGGTAAACTTTTATTTTTTTAACTATTAAAAGGCCAAAAATAGAAACACTAATGGTATTCGGCAGGAATCAAGATTTTTTGATTTTATATTCGTTTCGTGACTTAAAGATCAGCAGGCTATCAGCGATGTCTGAAATTGTATAGTGGCTTTATTAAAAAAAAAAATTGTCATATTCAGTCAAAAAGTGGCGCACATAGCCTTGGGTATCCTGAAGCGTACTGATCCCCCGCGGTTATGGCAACGGCACCTGGTCCGGAGAATCATTCCTCATCCCGACTATCAGCCACCAACGAAATACAACGATATAGCTCTATTGGAAACCGCTACGAGGTACGTTTAAGATAACCCATTTTTCAGACCGATTGCCCTAACTTTGACCAATATCGCTGCATCACACTTCGAGGTTAATCAGTTAATAATACTAATAGGCAGTACTCTCGAAAGTCGTATCCAGTGTTATAATTTGAAATCATTAAATGATGAAACTAACCTTAAAGAAAAGATTTCATCCTGGCACAGCATTCACAGTAGCATCTTTAATTTCTTTCACCTTTTGGTTACAAATCAATCGTCAATCAATTGGCTCTTAGGTTTAGCGTGTTACCATCTTCGATAACACCGTCGTTTGGTATCAGATAAGTATTTAATCAACCGTTCAAGATTAATTCAAATACCAAATATCCTTATATCTGTGTATCTTTTTTTTTACACGATATAGGTTCAGTGCTTTGAGCACAATCTCACTTGATGCGTAGTCACGATGTGGTCCAGGATGGTAAACACACTAAGCCTAGAGTCAGTGGTTCTCAATTGATACTGCCGGAACACACCTATTGGTATTTGGCGACAGGTTTTCGAACTTGAGGGTGGTTAGACCCAGGCCGGCTGACATGGCTTTCACTTATCATCAGGATATAAAGGTGCTGATTCTTGTGTTAAAACCCTAGTAGAGTTTCGTAGTTAACCAAGTTTCACAAGAGGGGACTGAGGCACATTTATAGCACCTTAACAGATATCCATCGTAAACTATAGTAAGATCACAGTCAAATAAGGAAAACTCAGTATAAACCCAGAACAGTATCCTATAAGTGTCATTTTAGGTTCTGTAATTGACCTGGTAACACGCATTGGTGTGATGACAATTGTCATTCCTATAGAACGACCCGGTTAGGTTGAGACAATAGCCCAAAGAATAGCGATTTGTCTGTACTATCAAAATGTCGTGTGTTTTAAGCCATCTGAGAAAGATGTGTAAGGCCTAATATCAAAACTAATTTACAGGGTACTTTTCAGTGCCACTGTGGCACCGGCATGCTTAGCTATACCCAAACCGCCTCATGTATCAATGACCTTACGGAAAAGGGATGCCTGCGCGACCGGTTGGGGATTCCTAGGCCGAAACCAAAAACTAGCAGATAACCTTCAAGTGGTAAGTTATTTTTATCATGGGAGACATGATCTTTCAAATATCAAATTATTTTTGCTACTTATTTTTAAAGACTATGTTGATACGCTTATAAATCTAGTACAAGATATCACTAATAAACTATGCTACAGACTCCAAGTATATAGTTAGACCACTTTAGCATTAGCTCATCCATATACCCTTTTTAACGAGGGCAATCTGCAAACAGTATATCATGCTCTAGTGTGTAAATCTATCCCTCGTTTCAAAGTGGCTCTGGAAAGAACTGAATGGCTAAAATTGTCTGAAAATTTCAACAAAATTTTGCGCCGGTGTTTAGGTACGCTTTCGAATTTCTCCCAAAGGTGTAACTAAGACCCTTAAATTTAGCCTCCCTTGGAATTTAGCTAGTTAGAAACTTTGTATATATCCAAAAAAAAAAAGATAAATGAGATCGTATTTCTTGCTGATTCGTTTCGATGAAGCGCCTTATCCCGGTCTTAATTGAATTAAGTTTTTTATTATTTTGATATTGGCACGCAGAATAATTTTGAAGTTATTATTTTATTATTCCAGAGAAGTGTAAATTCTTACGTGCGTAAATAAGTACACAGACACTACGTTTTTTACAGGCTTATCTGAAAGAGTACGATTATAAAAAATGCTCGAAGTTATATCCAGTTCATAGACTGATGCCGGAGGGTTTAAACAGCACCACGCAGGTTTGCTACGGAGACGATCACAATTCGAAGGACACTTGTCAAGTAAGAAATTATTTTGAATATTATACGCCCACAGCAAAGAGACCAATCTGCATGATCAATGAAATACAATTCAGCAGGTAGCCACTATCATCCCAATCTGTAAATCAACTTCTCGGTCTTACGCTCATATCAGAAGTGGGAGAGTCTTTAAATATATCTAATGGATAATTCACAATTACTCACAGTTTTCTATGAGATAAGAAACTCAGGATACTAGACTAGAAAAACGACAGATACGGGATTTTTAATTTTCTTTTATTATTCTTGGCGACGCGTGCCAGTGGCGATACGAAAACATAAGGATTCAATGGCCGGTAATTGTGAATACCCTATCAAAAAAAGTTCGTTTCGGTTGACGCAGAGTGTTACTGCACAATGATTTTCATTCACCTCTTTTTTTTTTAACTGACTAACACTGTTGAATGCTAGGGCATTGACATCTTCACCGAACTTTGGGGTGAGCCATTAAGGCATCTAATTGAAAGAGACAACAAGCATAAAGCCACCAAAGTGGTACGAACCACAACTTGGACGTAATTGAGTAAAAATTCCACGGAATTCTGAATTAAATTACACGCACAACACTCCATACACACTCATGCATAACATGCAAGGTACATAGGTCCTGTAAGGAACCTTTTTTTTTTATATATTAATATAAAAAATGTAGGGATAGCTAGGATACAACTCGCGAGTGAGTTTTTGAATAACTCAGGTGACGGCCAAGCCGAGGTTCGTACCACTTTGGTAGCCCTTGAGCTAGTCACCTTTTTGCGGCTGAGTGCCTTCAGCACTCGCCCCCAATGTTCGGTAAAGCTGTAAAGGCCCTTCCGGTCAACAGCATTAAATAGGTCAAAAAAAAAAAAAAAAAGGAATTCTGTCTCAGGCGCCACGAACGGTGGTTACACTGACGTGGACCCTGGTATACAAGATGCGCCTGTGCTCCTAATATTGGGATCAAATAGAATATTACGCGGCTTCAGCAGTCATTGCGGGTCAATCGTGTCTGGGGATTGAATACGGCGGCTAACATAGTGGAATTCGTGTGAATTACCGCTAGATCGAATTAACTACGAGACGGAGACTAGAGAACCGATTCGATTGAGGGCCATTTTGCAGGTCCACTTCCCTCTAGTACCATCGAGCGCCCGTAGGCTTTACTCGTTTATTGATACAAACTCTATTGAACATAATTAGTTATTTAGCTGTGTCTTTTTCCGGGTTCATCGCTATGCGTCACTTTTTGTACCAAGAAGATGTGGACGAAAACGGGTGCTATCATGGAGCCTTGGAAGACTCCCGTACTTAACTTGACTATACTTGACTTAACTATATCGAATTGAATATAAGAAAAACTTCCGCGGTAGTGAAGAATGGTAGTGGCGGAAGCTATAACGAAAGTAAAATTGCTTTTTGTCGACAGGGAGATAGCGGCGGACCTCTACAAATACCTGGGCAGGCGTCAGACTGCCAGCACTCGATCATCGGCGTTACGTCATATGGCCTCATGTGCCCAAGTATGGCCGGGATGTACACACGAGTGCAGTCCTACATTAGCTGGATCGAGAGTGTCGTCTGGCCTTAACTTTAATATTGCCTTTATTAACTTGAACCAATGAATATCCTCATGAATATAGAATATAATAATATGATATGGAATGTATTTTTATGTTACATTTTCATGTTCCTTCCCTTGTCCTACAATAAACAGGGTTAGGCATGTTACATGTTTTTTTATGTTTTGAAATTAGATTTAGCTTATTGTTTTATGATCTACCGCTAGCCTGACATCAACCTTCATTAGGATCGCTTAGATGCAACATAATCTATTTAATTTACACAGGTTACTTTTTTTTTTTTTTACGGCGCAGTATCTGTTTTTGAATGCTTCTTTATCTTACGCTGCAAGATCACTCTATTTTATGCATGTTTTTCTTGGATGTTTATATTAGTTTTAATGTAAATGAATACACCATTATCTTTTACCATTAAATTATTATAGTATTCATTAAATTTATTTAAAAGGTCTAAAATATATTTTACTATTTATGTCAAATGTAAGTCCAAAAAATCTGTCATCAATTTAAATATATAACACTTGAAAAAAAAACAGTCTCTTGATAGTAATCCATTAAAAATATCGTTAAATTAACTATAACTACCAGAAGAAACCATTAAATTATCTTAAAAAGTAACACAAAAATGTATAACGTTTTTAGTAACGTAAAAGAACAACCAATAGATGTCGCTAGCTAATATTCTGTGTTGAGGTATTTCGACCAGAGTGTAACTTGATCGCCAAGAGATGGCGTTACTTGTATTTTAGGCTATCGTGGATAATCCCGGATAGATAATTTTGGGTAATCTCCGGATCGGCTGGATCGATTTTGACCGGATTTTTTTGGTACTTTTGATCTTCTAAAATAATTAGAGTACGGTGTTGATAAATAGTAATAAAACTCATAAAAAATTCTATTAAAATCTAATTCAATGTGTTTTTACGGGAAAATGTTTGAATTTATGAGAAATATTTTTATTTTATCTTAGTACCGAAAATATAAAAGTAAAAAAATATGGGTTCGTATAAAGAAAAAATTAAAACGCAGGAAAGAACCACGTGCACACAGCTAGTTATACATTTAGTACAATTAAAATATAAACAATAAAGCCGCCTCTTCCGGCTGTGCCTCCTATGCCCAATGAATATTCATGTGATATTATTGGCTTAACTAGGTTTAAAATGGCACGGAATTAAACGCAGGTAACGGCCAAGCCGAGGTTCGTTCGTTTCGGTAACCCTTGTGCTAATAAATAAATAAATAAATTACCTTTTTGTGGCTGAGTGCCTTCAGCACTTGCCCATAAAGCCAGGGTGAAGCTGTAAAGGTCCTTCCGGTCAACACCATTATAGTAACATGCATATTGTGAAGATAACATATCTCACACAAATTTCATTAAAATTTACATTGACATTATCAGAAATAATTTACATTGACAAATTACTTCGTAAAATTTACATTGACATTATCAGAAATATAATATTATGTCAGAGTTCACAAGACGAGTTTTCCTATGGACACTTAATTGTTTAACTTTAAGTTACTGTAACTTATTTATTATGTTACAGTAATTATTTTTACTTATTACTAGCCGTGAGCCCGCTGCTGCGCTCGCGTTTCATATATATTTCACTGCGTAATATAGTTTTTAATTATTATTTTTTTCTATGGGGCCCTAATTATTCTCCATAATTTCTTTGCTACTAACATCAAGCAATGGTGCATTTAACGGGTTTTAATCACAATTAGTTTTTTTTACGTGGAACCCTAATTATTTTTGAAAAATAGGAGAAGCCTAAATTATGCGTAGTGACTTCAGTTATCTGCCAAAAACTAAAGTCACGTCAAAATCGGTACAACCATTCCGGAGATTACCAGGACAATAATTTTAAAAATTGTATTTTCGGCATAGGTGCCGTATACAAATTCATATGTATTTATTAAAGACCTTTTATTTTGGCATTACAAACGGACAATGCAATTTTTTTATAAGTATAGATGTACTAGCCTATAGATGTGCCCATGACTTCGTCTACATGTCTTGATTGAATTTTCTTTCTAACATCAAATTTATCCAATTTATTTATTTATTTATTTTTTTTAATTTATTTATTTATTTATTTTTTTATTTATTTCATTTTTTTTTTTATTTGTCCTTAGATATACATATCGACACACACATTCACATTTTTGTAACGATGCTGGCGTATCGGATAGTGCAGCCGGATTCCGCGTCGATCGACGCGGGTTCGATACCCACCTATCCGACTCTAAAATCGGGCTGGCCTTGGCATGGTGGTAGGGCATTTTCTAATTAATACAATAGGTAAGGGTAGTGCGTAAATGCATTTCCCTCAAAAAAAAAAGTGTGCTTACCATCCTGAACCACACCGTCACTTAACGTCAGGTGAGATTGTGGTCAAAGCACTGAACATATACTGGGTAAAAAAATGCACACACACGTGTAAACATAGTCTTATATTTACTTTTTAACATAATGATATATTCAATGATGGCTTATTATTTTATGTATCGGTTTAGTTTTTATGTCTATTTTATACGAGCTGTGAATTTTTAACGTAAATACATAAATAAATAAACTGTTGTTGTCTGCAACAATTTGGTCAAATGACATAATTATAGTAGAAAGAAACGTTGTTCGTATCGATTGTATAGTAATAAAAAAAAAAAAACCGGTCTCGAACAAACAGGGCGTTATCTATAAAGATATATTTATTAAATTGACTGTAACTATTATAATAAATTCGAGGTCACTATAAAGTAATTATAATACAGTGTCGTCGTATCGTCGACATTTATACGAAATTCGTCATCAGTCGTTTGTGAGGACGCTTCAAACGCACGTTTCATAAAATATCAAAACTTAAGGATTAAGCATATCAACCAGGATAAATAAAAGTTATTAAGGTAAGCAAAAATGTATTACCCACAATTTAACATTTTTTTATAACAAAGTAGAGCTAAATTATTACCACGACTTGCTATGTGCCCGCAGCTGGGCCCGCATTTCATATATTCTTCACGGCGTTTTTAATTTTTTTTTTATACGGAAGCCTAATAATTATTTTCCTAAAATATTTCTCATAAATTTAAGCATTGTCTCGTAAAACTGTCAATTGAATCGAAAATTATTCAGTTCTTTATGGGTTTTAATTTTTTTACGCGGAACCCTGATCATTTTCGATAATAAAAAGTATCCTAAGTTGAACGGAGTAACTTCAGTTATCTACCAAAAAAAGTCCCGACAAAATCGGTCCAGCCGTTCCGAAAATTAGCCAGAACAAACAGACAGACAGACAAAAAAAATAATTAAAATTGTATTTTTGGTATAGGTATTTTTTTTCCAATGATTATATAAAAAAATATATTACGCAGAGAAGTAAATATGATACGCGGTCGTAGCCGCGGGAGCACAGCTAATACAAAATCTACAGGTGTCAATTAATTAATATTAGAATAGTTACACAGATTAGGTTCTGTGCTTTGACAAAAATCTCACCTGATGTTATGTAGCGATGTAGTCAAGGACGATAAACATACTAAGCCTAGAGGTACCGGTCTCAAATGATACTACCGGAACATATCTAATGGTATTTGGCGACAGGTTTTCAAACTTGAGGATGGTAGCTACCCAGGCGGGCTTGCCCTACCACCATGCTATGGTTTCCCCACGATGTTTTCCTTCAACGAAAGCTTGATTTTAGAATTAAATAGGTGGGCTCAAATCCGCGTCCGTTGACGCGGAATCCGGCCGCATTACCCACTGCACCATCATCGCTTTAATTAATAAACTACGTTTCATATTTAAATTAATAACTCTTTAATAAATTCCAGATGAATTACACATTATTAGTAACTCTATTGTTGATATCATGCCTCCGACCTTACAACGCCGAGGATATAGACCTGGATTCCGTGTTGGAAAGAATTTTCGGTTCCCAGAATACATCAGAACCAACGAAGAAGGATAAGGTTGAAGCATTACTAGAGATCATTTTTGGTGATGAAAATGCTAATTTTCCCCCAATAGTTAAACGTTCAGCGAATGGTGCAAGTATGAATTTTTAAAAAAATAATTTTAACAATTAACCGGTTAACACACGTACGGACCGGACCGCGGACATAGTACAGCGGGCGACCGAGATATCAGTAGCCTAAGTAGGGATGGGAATCCTTTTCGAAAAAGAGCGATTTTTGAATCGATTCGAATCTAAGCTTAATGAGAATCGATTCACAAAACATCGAGGTGCAAAAGATCGATCTTTAAATCTAATTAAGGATCTATTATTAGTGTCCTTTTTGTTTCTATGATGATCATCGGTAAATAGGCAAAGTTCAGTGTTACTTTTAGTTAGTAGGTTAGGTTTTCTTTTTTTTAACCTAGCTAATGCTGTTGACCGGAATGGCCTTTACAGCTTCACCGAACCCTTATGGGCGAGTGCTGAAGGCACTCAGCCGCAAAAGGTAACTAGCACAAAAGTTCGAACCTCGGTTTGGCCGCTACTTGCGTGTGAAAACTCCCGCGGAATTTTGGTCCTAGCTGATCCCTACATTTTTTATTTAACATAAAAAAGGTTCCTTACATGCCTTTGTACCTGCGTCTTGCGTGCAGGACTTTGTGTACGGTGTTGTGCGTGTAATGCTCAATGCATGGTCAGTGTCACTGTATCGCGCTCGCGGCGACGTGAAGAGCCTCCCCAGTTGAGGAACGAGACAAGTCTTGTGTCGCCACCTGAGGGGGACTCGGAGAGTGTGCGGGAGCAAAGTTGGCCGCCAGTCCCCGGCGGCGGGAATGTCAGTTTCGCGGGCGTGGGCGCTAGCACGCATATTTCCTCGGGTGATGGGGAAAGATCTTATTTGCGGCGGTGATTTTATCATCGGGGACGGTAAGGACGATTCACGGTCTCCGGAGCGAATTCGGAGCTAACGGGACGACGGGGTAAGCTACGGCTCTCGACATGAGCGGGTTTGGGTGTGTCTCTGCGTGATCAAAGAAGGCGCGATACTGGGACTAGATTACGGAATGGATGGAGGGTAGGTTCGGATCTCTGTGTAGGTCCACATTTCTCTGATACCCTCGGGCACCTACGGCTTTCCATACGAATAAGGTAATTTAAAGGTAATTTTAAAAATATTTTCAGTTGAGAATCGATCATGCACGACTACGGGGGGAATGAAGGGAGAATGTTTGCCTTACTATCTCTGTAACGAGAGTCAAGAGATTGTTGAAAGTGAACGTGACGTGAGGTCAGTATTATTATCCATCCATTCACCTGAAAGACGCCCACTGCTGGGCATAGGTCTCGCCCAAAGATCTTCGCAATGACAGGTCTAGCGCCAACCGCATACAATGGATTCCCGCGACCTTTACCAGGTCGTTGGTCCACCTTGACGAGGACCTACCCATACTATATCTTCCGGTACGCGCCAGCCATTAGAGAATCCGTTGACAGGCTTCGGTTCTACGAGCATGACCTTTAGCGACTTTAGCGATTCTTCAGGCAATGTCTGTTTTTTTCTTTTTTCTGCAGATCACCTCATTTCTGATTTAGACTATCAGCATCATTTCAATCTAAATGTACATGTCTATAGACGATAAATCCGATGGTTTTTTTTATTGTGAGAAATCTGTACAAATACATATAATTGAAGTTACTGTTAAATAACTAATTTTTGTTAAATACGTACGAATTAAATAATTTAAGTTTTGCTCGAAGACTCATTGGTGACGAAACACTGACAAGTGTAAAATTGCAAAGATTAGAACACCGACGATGAGTCGCTCCCCTTGCCATATTCTATCGGTTGTACTTCGGCAAATGTACTAAAGAGCTGCACCAACTCATCCCACTCTCTCCCTTCCATCTGAGGATTACTAGGTCCAGTATGAATATTAATCCATACACTGTGGAAATTCCATTCATTCGGACGAAGCGTTTTGCCTCTCCGTTCATAATTAAAATATGCGAATGAATGGAATAAGTTACCTGCGACTGTGTTCCCAAAATTCCTGCAATATGAGGGTCTTCAATAGAAGTGTGAACCAATTTTTACAGAGCGATCGCGTACCATCGTCTCCCTCATCCTTACTTACCATCATGTGTGATTGAGGCCAAGAGGCCAAGCTTGAAGCGATGGTGGCGCAGTGGGTAGTGCGGCCAGATACCTCGTCGATCGACGCGGGTTCGATCCCACCTATCCAACTCTAAAATCGGCCTAAGCTTTTAGTGAAGGAAAACATCGTGAGGAAATCATAGCATGGTGGTAGGGCATTTTCTAATGATGCGCGCCTGGGTAGCTACCACCCTCAAGATTAAAATCCTGTCACCAAATACCAATAGGTATGTTCCAGCAGCATCACTTGAGAACGAGTATCTAGGTTAGTGTGTTTACCATCCTGTACCACATCGTCACTTAACACCAGGTGAGATTGTGATCAAAGTACATCGTGTAAAAAAAGAGATGAGCAGTACAGTTAAAAAAAAGCATGGACCTCCTTTCTTCCAATAATTCTTACGTAATTCTTGAACGACCCCTATGTGGTATACTAATACATTATTACCACCACTATACCATCATTAATTATACTGCGATTGAGAATTTTCCATAAATAAAACAAAAATCGAAAACGACATTTGTTTTTAAAGTAAAAACTTATGCGGGTAAACTTAAAGCGTAACGAATTACAGTTCCATCATTGACCAATAGATGCCACTGAATAATATATGGCTAATGGCTGCAACACGTTTGTTTGTTAGTACAAACTAAACAAACTAGATGGCACTAAACCGAACAATTCACATCAACCGCGTGTCAACTCACACTGATTTCTTTTAAAACTATTTTCAGGTCCCCGCAGACTGCTTGCGAAAATTTTTTGGATGTATGCTGTCGAAAATGATTAAGAACCCTCACAATATATTCTGCGATGTAGAGCTAGATGAAGGATATATAAGATTATATATAAGGCCACTCCTTATTACAATTATATCTGACTTCCGTAAAAAAAATATGTAAATGAAATTCGTTGTGAAGTGTATGATTTTTTTTTTTCTTCCAAAAAAAAAAAACACAAAATACACTACTGAAATAATTCATTGTTATTTTTCTGAGGTGACCCGTGAGTTTTATCTATACTCTATACTAATAAATAAAATTGAAGTGTCGGTTTGTAACGTCAAATGTTTTTTTTTTTCTAAATAGATATGAACGTATGATACGATACCTATACCAAAAATACAATTTTTAACATTTTTGTCTATCTGTTTGTTCCGAGTAATCTCCGAAATGGCTGGACTGATTTCGACGGGAGTTTTTTTAATAGATCGGTGAAGTCGCTCCGCGTTACTCAGGCTTCTTTTGATTTTCGAAAATAATTAGGGTTCCGGATAAGAAAATTACAACTCATAAAAATGGAATAAAATCCGATTCAATGCACAGTTTTACGGGCGAGTGTTTGAATTTATGACAGAATATTTTTACTTTATCTTAGTACTAAAAAAATTGGGTAAATAATTAGGGTTCCGTATAAAGAAATTACAACACAGTGAAGAATATATGAAAAGCGGGTGCAGCCGCGAACTCAACTAGTGTGTAAATAAAGTAGAGAGTCGACATTATCATCAACCTGGATTACATTTACCCACGGGTACTGTGACATACGCTTACCGATCGGGCGCCTTAACGAGTCTCTATGACAGGTTTTGCACAAGTGTACGGTGGTCGCGATCCGGTCGGATTAAAACTGTCCCACCATTCTATCGAATAACTAAGACAAATACAGAGTATTATTCTTGAAAACACTAATTGCAAATGATTTTTCCTTCCAAAACTTCATCTGACGTTTAATAATAGTTGTTTTTTTTTTTTAAATAATTTTATCTAAATATACAACGCGAAAATTGTAAAACGTCTATCTGAATTGTAGAACATTGAAGACATTATATTATCAACAACGAAATTAATAAAAGGAAAACCTGTTGTATGATGGATGCTACGGGCAAAGCTTGTTTCGAATATTAAATACGAAGTCATATATATAGCGATCCATTTATGAAATGTTAACAAATCCTGTTGAGAGACGTCGTTAGATTGTACGTCGGACGATCGCGCAGGTGATAATAAACGGTAAGTAATTTTATTTATTACTAGCTGTATGCCCGAGGCTGCCCGCTCTTTTCATATATTTTTCACCGCGTAATATAGTTTTTTTTTATATGCTGGACCCTAATTACTTTTTAAAAAAAATTCTACCAACATTAATCAAAGATCTTTCTCAGAAATACCTGCACAGCTAAACTGTGCATTGAATAGGATTTCATTCCAGTCCAGTTTTTTTAATTTTTTTTTTACGCAGATCTCTAAATGTTTTCGTAATAATAAAGTTACGTGGATAAATTTCAGCTATCTAACAAA
Organism: Samia ricini; assembly: GCA_014132275.2. NCBI lineage: Eukaryota > Metazoa > Arthropoda > Insecta > Lepidoptera > Saturniidae > Samia > Samia ricini. Next base: position 6,948,877 of record AP028167.1, read on the forward strand.
AAAAGTCTCGTCAAAATCGGTCCAGCCGTTCCGGAGATTAGCCGGAACAAACAAACGAAAATTGTAAAAAATTGCATTTTTGTTATAGGTATCGTATATACATTCATATGTGTTTAGTTAAAAAACGGACAATTTTATTTTACATATTAACAACAACAAAAATTGATTTTCTTTGAACGATTCTAGATCGCGCTATGGTTCTGTTACCTTCCATTATACATATATGTTTCAAAACTTAATGGTAGCGTGTGCTCCCGCACACTCTTCGGGTCCCCCTCAAGCGGAGATCCAAGACGTCCCGTTCCCCCACTGAGGAGTCTCTTGACGTCCGCCGCCCATGCATTGAGCATTACACGCACAACATTGGCATACACACTCCGCACATAACACGCAGGTACATAGGTCCTTATTCTACCGCAGGGGGCGACGCGGTGCTTGCGAAAGCCATCCCGTATCGCCCCCATCCCAAATGCGGCGGACGGCCCCGGGGGGTTTGGTGGGTATTTCCGGACGCTTCACGTCCGGGCGAGTTCCCCCACACTGGCACGGAGCCGTCCCTCCGTGCTCACTTACCTATTGCATTGGGGGACTTCGGTCTCACTAATGCAATAGGTAAAAGTAGTGCGTAAATACCATTCCCCTCGTCAAAAAAAAAAAGCTACATAGGTCCTGTAAGGAACCTTTTTTTTATTTATATATTTAAGAACTAAAAAATGTAGGGTTTAGCTAGGTTTAAATTGCTCGGGATTTTTTTGTTAGGTAGCAGCCAAACCGAGGTTCGAACCCTTGTGCTAGTTACCTTTATGCGGCTGGAGTGCCTTCAGCACTCGCCTCCAAAGTTCAGTGAAGCTGTAAAGGCCACTTTGGTCAACAGCATTAGCTAGTTTAGTTTAGTTTTAAAAAATGGTAGCGTATTTCCACTAAAAAAAACCTTTTCTTTTTGTTAAGAATTAATAAATGTAGGGTTTATCTAGGTTCAAATTCCGCGGGAATTTTATGTCACAGGTAACGGCCAAGCTGAGGTTCGATCTCTTGTGCGCTAGTTACCTTTTGCGACTGAGTGCCTTCAGCATTCGCCCATAAAGTTCGGTGAAGTTGTTTATGACTATCTGTTGTTTAGCCTATAGACCATCCCGGTCAACAGTATTGCCTAGGTTAGAAAAATAAACCCGGCAGCATCGATTGAGAACCAGTACCTCTAGACCACAATCTGTCCTGATGTTAAGTGACGATGGTATGGTTAGACGCGGAATCCGGCTACTCTACCAACGGCGCCATCATCGCTTCAGTGTAGTTAGTGGAATACGTTTGTATGGAACAAACGTCACCCGGGATCCCCTTTTAATAAGCATTTTATCGTTTATAGATCTTGTATTTAATGCCAACATAAGGTAAAACCAAAAAACGAAAAACATTGTGAAGTTTTATCGCATCGTCGATAGCCTCAATCTATTTTGTATTATAAAAAAACTTCATAAAAAAAACGCTTTAGGAACGAGATTAATATTCCCACTTGTCAAACGAGTTACGCCTTATCGTGGATTTTTACACGTGTCTGTCAGTTATTCCGTATATTTTTCCTCATACGGATCATATGAAATCGTGCGCCTATAAATCCATACATACATTTACACGTAATATAACAATTGTAACCTTTTTACAATTGTTTCTTCTTTCTTTCTTTTTTTTTTATTGAACGTACGTTACAATTCCTTAGTTATTAACTGTTAATTATTAAATTTAGGTTATGGTACTGTAGGCCTTTTAGGGTATATTCTTATGTAATCATATTTATGTATGACTGTACGTTACCTAAATAAAATAGAAAAATATAAGACACAAAAGTCGCTATTAATTTCTGTCTGTCAATTTCTACTTAGTGGTAAAATCCTTCTAGGATACCTACCCCCCGTTGGGTAACGATAGGTGAGTTATGTCAAATTTCTGCCGACTAAAACCTTATAATACTCTGCGCCTTAAGAGGTTTACTAGCGGCATTTATTACATACAAACCTAGTCCCGTGCTACCTCTCTGGATAATAGCATTATGGTAAAAAATTTATACCAAACAATATATATCCACCACCACCATGCCCGTACTTTATGCCCATAAATTAATTATTGTAGAAACTGGAAGTCTTTGATAATTTTAAAAATGCTCGGTTTTTTATCGCCGTTTTCAGACGTTCGTCAAACAAGTTTGATGGATAACATTTTAAAAATAAAAACATACAGGCATAGCCCAAAGTCTTTACTATTGTAAAACTGAAAGAAAATTCAAAATCAGTTCAGTTTTGTTGAAGGAAACAATGGTATTACGAAATGATGTTTTCGTCTATTTTATATACGGTAAAATCAGCAAGAGTTGCATTTTTTTTAACCTAGCTAACACTATTGACAGGAAGGGCCTTTACAGCTTCACCGAATTTTGATGGCAAATCCTAAAGGTACTCAGCCACAAAAGGTAACTAGCTCAACGGTTACCAAAACGGTACGAACCTCGGCTTGGCTGTTACCTGAGTGTGAAAACAACCGCGGAATTTTGACCAAGAATAAAAAAAAAAAACCTTACAATAACCGGAGCTGCACTTGTCCCTTTAGTGTTTTATAATTCTTTACTTAGGGAGCAAAGCGATAGCAATAGATTTTGTGACCGCATGTCAACGCGTTCGACGTACCACACCTTGTAAGGTCTAGCCCCTTGATGGGGCCTCGCCGGGGTCAAGCTTCGGCTCTGTGAATAAAGTCAAGGACGCGCGCAGAGTATGCCACGTTCCTTCCCGCGCCTGCGTGCAAAGCGCTGAACTCCGTGCGGGCCATTAACTCTGTCTCTCTATCCATTAACATGTCGTAAAACCTGCAATAGATTTAAAAAATACATTTACATTTATTATACTAGTTAGACTGCCTCAGTGGCGCAGTTGTATTACGGTGCGACTGCCGTTCTGAGGTCTCGGTATTTTTTTTTTTTTTTTTTCGAACCTAGCTAACGCTGTTGACCGGTAGGTAGGGCCTTTACAGCTTCACCGTGACTTTGGGGGCGAGTGCTGAAGGCACTCAGCCGCAAAGGTGACTAGCACAAGGGTTACCAAAATGGTACGAACCTCGGCTCGGCCTGCCGGAACACACCTATTGGTATTTGGCGACAGGTTTTCAAACTTGAGGCGGACATTATTAAAACATATCCTACCACCATGCTATGGTTTCTTCACGTTTTTCCTTCACCGAAAGCTCAAGCTGATTTTAGAGTTGGATAGGAGGATTCGAACCCGCATCCGCTGACGCGGAATTGCGAACTATCCGCTACGCCATCATCGCTTCATGCTTACCCAGGTTAACCTATATTTATTTACTCATTAGATGTATGCCGATGGGTCCATCCGCATTTCGCATATAGTTTTTTAAATAATCATAAATAAAACTGAAGTGTCTGTCTGTAATGTCAAAATATTTTTTTATTTATCAAATAGATATGAATGTATAATACGACACCTATACCAAGTATCCAATTTTTTTAATTTTTTTTTTTTTCCCCTTTTGCTTGTTCCGGGTAATCTCCAGAACGGCTGAGCCGATTTTAACGGGACTTTTCTTGGTAGATAGCTGAAGTTACTCCGCGTAACTTAAGCTACTTTTATTTTTGGAGAATATTATTGTTCCGCGAAAAAATACTTGTGAATAAAATCCGATTCAATGCACAGTATTACTGACAGGTACTTGAATTTATGAGAAATATCTTTTGATTAATGATAGTGGCAATTTTTTTTTTAATATTTGGGGTTCTATATAACAAAAAAAAAAACTAAAACCTATATTACGTAGTGAAAATACATGAAACACGGACGCAGCCGCGGGCGCACTGCTAGTTGGATAATAATGCTTTGATGGTCTAATGAGTCGTATTTGATTCACAATTACAATAGTTTTAATTTTGTAACACGGAACTGTAATAATTATTATCGAAAAAAAAAACTAGCCTAAGTTACGCGGAGTAACTTCTACCAGAAAGATTCCCGTCAAAATTGGTCCAGCCTTTAGTCGCTAAAATAATTTAAAATAAGTGGTTAAATAATACAAATTGTAAAGAAATTCCCCAGATGTCGATAATATTGTTAACTCTCCTGGTGACAACATGCTATCAAGCGTGTGGTGCGAATGTTGGAGCGTTGGATTCAGGAGTGAAAGGCATCACTCCCACTAATGAGAGAACAGAAGACGCAAGTAAGACTTTTTTTTTAATAACTATTATATTAACATCCCGGAAGTTACCTTAGTAGCAACCCAGGACATACGCCGATCCCCAACTGGAGTCTGTAGCCCATAAAGTGATTCATATGTACCTCCGGAGAGTTTTATTTCAAACATCAAGGGATCTATGCCAGCGAAAACAAAATCTGGTGTTCCGAGAGCTCCAAATGTGAGTAGATAATAGTGATTTCCATTCAACCAAACTGTGATCAACGTTGGAACTTCCAATAAATAAATCCTTCCACTTGTTACGATCCTGGACTACGGACTACGATACTTTTCACCTGGACTGTCTGTTCTCAATCTAGATGAGATATGTTCGCCTAGGACGACCATTACTGCCCTTTTTTTTTTTTGTAGAGGGGAAATGCATTTACGCACTACCCTTACCTATTGCATTAGTGAGACCGAAGTCCCCCAATGCAATAGGTAAGGGGGCACGGAGGGACGAACTCCGTGCCAGTGTGGGACTCGGCCGCGCGTGAAGCGCCCGGAAATACCCACTAAAACCCCCCGGGGCCGTCCGCCGCATTTGGGATGGGGGCGACACGGGGTGGCTTTCGCAAGCACCTCGTCGCGACCATTACTGCCCTACCAACTTCATTGGGGAGAATTTTTCTTCCTAATGAACTTAGTAGGTAGGGGTAGTGCGTCAATGCATTCCTCACGTTAAAAAAAAACGACCATTACCGGCTTGCCGAGATATTTTCGTCCAGAAATTTGTTTCGTCAATCTTCTTTTATCCATCATCTCTAGGTGCCCAAATCAAATATCTATACAGTACTAATAAGTAAAATTGAAGTGTCTGTTTGTAATGTCGATTTTTTTTACTAAATAAGTATGAATGTATATAGGATACCTATACCAAAAAATAAAATTTTCAAAATTGTTGTCTGTCCGTCTGTTTCTTTGTAATGGGTAATCTCCGGAACTGCTGGACCGATTTTGACGGGACTTTTTTTGGTAGATAACTGAAGTTACTTCGTGTAACTTAGGGTACTTTTAATTTTCGAAAATCATTAGGGATCCGCGTAATAATCAAAACTCATAAAAAAAATTATAAATTCCGGATCCATGCACAGTTTTACGGGCAAGTGCTTAAATTTAAAATAAATATTTTTGCTTTATCTTAGTACTAAAAAAAATTAGAGGTCAGTGTAAAAAAAATTAAAACGCAGTGAAGAATATATGAAATGGTCATGCGCAGCAGCGGTCACACAGTTAGTGTTAAATAACGGTTTGCATTTTACATGACCTAACGTTACTTAATAAAATCATTAACTGAGGTATTGGGGAGCCCTATTATTTTATAAATGGTACAATATTGTTGTCAATATGGTTCGTCAAAAGTAACCGAGACATAAAATGGCCAACTCTTTTTTCCAAGCCCTATGTAAAACTAATCTTAGACTAAACTTATTTGACTTTGTGTGAAATGTCCATTAATACATTATTTCATGTAATGATTTTTTTAAACTATATTACGCAGTAAGAGATATGTAAAAGGCGAGCGGAGCGGCGGGCACACATTTAGATATTAATAATGCCTCTTGCACTATTAAAGTGCAGAGGCGATTATCAAAAATATTTTAAGATCATCATAATATTGTTTAATTTTAATCCATTGTTCGTAAGATATTGTCGAACTCAAACTCTGTGCGGCCGACGCAATATTTGCACGTTTAATTTCGTACTAGCGCCATCTCTTGACTACTAACGAATACTTAAATAATCAGAAAGGTTCTATATTCGAAAAGTTTTACTTAGTCTACACTATTATAAAAAAGTGTTATACAATTTTCCCTAAAATTGTTTTTTTTTTTTGGTTGTTATGGATTCAGTTTAGGGCCAAAAACCTGGGACCTGATGTTAAGTGACGGTGTGGTCCAGGATGGTAAACACGCGAAAGCAACCAAAAATTTACTAACGTGTCTTTTACGATCGAGTAGAAATCTGTCTTGTATTATTTTATCTTTGCATCCATCTGTTCAAGCGAAAGAAGTCCACTGCCAGACATAGGTTTTCCCCAAAGATCTCGACAACGACCGGTCTTGCGCCACCCGCTTCCATCAGATTCCGTCGATCTTTACCTATTCTGGTAGAGAACGTGGTCGCTCACGATAGGCCTTGTTATGTAGGTAGTCTTACATAATATTGTAACATTGTGTACTTACAAATAAATCAGTTGTCATCTCAAGTGAGAGTGTTTAATTTGATTTTACACAATACATGGGCCTAATAAAAAAGTTGCTTAAAAGGCAATGGAGTGGACTACGCTTGGAATTTCACTACGTGATTCAATCAGGAATGAGGAGATCTGCAGAAGAACCAAAGTAACCGACATTTCTCGAAGAATTGCTAAACTTAAGTGGCAGTGGGCTTGGCACATTGCTCGCAGAACCGATGCCTGATGGGACCAACGGGTTTTCAAATGGCTACCACATACCGGAGATGTAGCGTGGGTAGGCCCCTCACAAGGTGGACCAACGACCTGGTGAAGATCGCGGAAATCCGCTAGATGCGGGTGGTAGAAGGCCGATCATCGAGAAGATCTTTGGGGGAGACATATATCCAGTAGTGGACGTCTTTCGGTTGAATGGATTAGAGGACGTATTCTGAGGTCCATTGATACAATGTTCCATATTTCGATTTGATTCTTGAGTAATTAACCTTTTACTGTTGACACTTGAGTAACTGATTCTTTTACAATTTTCAGATACCAGCGAAACATGCACAACATCATCAGGGGCGAAGGGTGTATGCGTCATTTATTACAACTGCGAACATATGGTACAGGATGATTTGGAAAGCGTCATTGATATACAGTTAGTATCGCCATTTTTGTAATCTTTAGTAGAAAGAAGCTAAACGTATTAATAATTTGGATTGTCTGATTTGTGAGCAGAACAACGTACATCACGTAAAATCAGACAGATTTTAATAATAAGGATTGAAAAAGAAATCACTGGTTCTCATCTTATAACCCGAAGTCTAGAGTTTCTCAAAAGATGGCGCCGAAAATACACTTATTCGTATCTGGGGAGAAGTTTTCAAACTTGAGTGTGGTAGCTACCCAGGTGGACATTATTAGAAAAACTAGCACCATAATATGATTTCCTCGCGAGATGTTTTCTTTCCTCGAAATCTCAGACTCATTTTAATATTGGAAAGATGGGCTCTGATCGCACTCCCAACAGCGTCATCATCCATTTGACTAATTATTTACAGTTACCCATACGAGCACACTCCGTGTAAATCGTATTTAGACGTGTGCTGTATTGAGAAATTAGAAGAATCTACGCCACATCCTGTAGATGATAACCAGAAGAATGGAATAAAGGTATATGTTAATAAATGTTTTATTTTTATTTTCCCGGAATAGGCTCAGGGCTTTTGACCACAATCTCACTTCATTTTAAGCGACGATGAGGATGGTAAACATACTAACCTTAGAGGTACTGGTTCTCAAGTAATGCTGCCGGTACAAGCCTATTGGTATTTGGCAACAGGTTTTTAAACTTGAGGGTGGTAGATACCCAGGCGGGCATTATTAGAAAATGCCCTACCACCAGACAATGGTTTCCTCTCGATGTTTTCCTTAACCGAAAGCTCAGGCTGATTTTAGAGTTGGATAGGTGGGCTTAAACCATCTTCTATTGACGCGGAATCCGGCCGCACTATCTACTGTGCTATCATTGTCATTGAGAAAATTAACATGCTAACATAATTTAAAAAAGATAACTACATATTTATTATCTACTCTATACTTTTTTGTACTCTGTGACATATTAAAAATAATAGTGCTCTGTACCACAGCTTGATATTATAAGTAAAAACTGTATTGATATAACGTTTGTTTTTCTTGGATATTTAACTCCCACATATAAAATTTATCATAAAACAACAATCATAACTTCCATTTATTTGTAATTTAATTTATTATTATTCAGGAGCATGTGCATAGGGTTTTTTTTTAAACTAGCTAACGCTGTTGACCGGGAAGGGCCTTTACAGCTTCACCGTAACGTGAGAATGATAGATAAAGTAAGGAATAGTGTTACAATGGAACGTTTTGATATGGTAGAGGATGTAGTGACAAAGATAGAGAAAGGAATGCTTATTTAGTTTGCGCATCTGGGCAGACGATGGATGATAAAAGATTTACAAAGGGTAATCTTGTGAATCAGTAAGTGTCATCCTAGACGAACGTATCTCGACCATATCGAGAACGTTCTGAAAAAAGGCAATTGTCAATTTTTTTTAGAAATAGAGCGGTTGATATATTTTTCATTATTGAAACTAGAAAAAGAAAAGGATACACCATCCTCATTACTAAAAAAAGAAAATGTAGTAGTTTTAATAATTAATTCCAGACAAACGGCTGCGGCTACCGGAACGTGAATGGTGTCGGATTTAATCCGAGCAGTGATTTGCAAGATCGAAGCAATTTCGGAGAGTTTCCCTGGACTGTTGCGATACTTCGGTATGTCCTATAGAAATATGTTATATGTACATAACTTCACTATAAAACTACTATTTATATTTGAAGTCAAAATAATGGCTTCGTTAATATTAGTTCAAATTTGGATACTGTTCCATACACTTCACTTTTAGATTCGGGTTATTTCAAATGTTACGCCAGCAAAATTTTAGTCACTTTTGAAACAATCATCCCCTCTCCTTTTCAGCAATAGTAAACAAACTCCACCCCTCTCACACGTATTTAACAAAAAAAAGGCGAAAATAAAAATACACAACCCCCCTACCTTACATCCTTCTAAGGTTTACGTGATACCTGAACGACCCCTAATCTAAAAGTGTAATGAATGATCCTCCACAGTATTCTAAATTGATGTTGGATAGTGTTATATTGATCGATGCTATACAGTGGAGATCGCCATAGCTAATAGTAGCATTGTTCAGGATATAAAAAAAAATTGCGAATCACTCTCGAATCAGTGTACAATAGTTTCTTTCGAAGGATGGTTTTTGTAATATATAGGCTCAATGCGTTGACCGCAATATAATCAATCAAATCTATACAAAGAAATGGATATTGTGTGTGCGCGCACACTTCGATAATAACATCCGTACTGGACTTTGCTCGCAATGCAACTGATAAATTCGGTCGACCGCCGTATCATGTACGCGGTCCGCTCTGCGCGTCTATTATGACTTTTAACGTACTAATTAACAGGAAATTTGCTGATGATTCGATACTTCCTATAATAAATTATTTCTTCTTGATTAATTGTATGTTTTACATTTATTCCAAGGCATTGTTTTTTTTGTTGTTGTAATTAATTAGGTATGTCTATTGGTTGATTTACTTTTTTACGTACACTAGTACACTGACCTAGAAGATACAGGTTAAAAAAAAGTTATTCTCCTCTGGCATGACCAGAGTCCTTAATTAATCTTTATTATTAATAATAATTTATTGGAATATATAATTAAATACTAAACTTAAACTAGATTATCTAATCCATACTAATAAGTAAAATTGAAGACTGTTTCGAAACAAAAAAAAAGTATAACTAGCTGTATGCCTGCGGCTGCATCCGCGTTTCATATACTCTTCGCTGGGTTTTAATTTTTTTATACGTATAAGATTGTTAAAATAAAGATATACAGATATACAAAATTAAAGATATAGATAATACATTTACATAATAAATAAAATGAAATAAATAGATTATCTTTACATTATTTCCCTAATAATTTAACTCTAATTATTTTCTAAAAATATTTCTCGTACATTATAGCACTTACTCGTAAAACTGTGCACTGAATTGAATTTTATTTAAATTTTATGAGTGTTATTATTTTTACGCGGAACCCTAATTATTTTTGAAAATTAGAACTACCCTAAGTTACCCGTAGTAACTTCAGCTATCTACCAAAAAAAGTCCCGTCCAAATCGGTACAGCCGTTTCGGAGATTACCCATCCAGACAACGGAACCATAATGCGATGTAAAACCGTTAAAAAAAATACATTTTTTTTTGTTGTCGTCCATACCAATAAATAAAATTGAAGTGTCAGTTTGTAATGTCAATTTTTTTAATATATGAGGGTACTTAGGGTACTTATGATTTTCGAAAATAATAAGAGTCTCGGAGACAAAAATTTAAAAAATTGAATTTTTGACATTACCTACAGACACATCAATTTTTATTTATTAATCATTCTAAATCATTCAATACAATCCGTTCACTTTTTTCTTGGCAGAGTCGAATCCACAGCAGATGCAAAACCCGAAGAACATAACCTCGTGTACTTGGGAGGCGGATCCCTGCTCCATCCTCGTGTTGTTCTCACAGCAGCTCATGTCGTACGAACAGATAATAAACTCCTCGTGCGTGCTGGTGAATGGGATATAGAGAACACGAAAGAAATTTACGCGCACCAAGAGAGAGAAGTCGAGACCACAGTGACGCATAAAGATTTTACTAAGAGTTAGTATATTGGTCCCAATATAAACCAATGCTGTAAATAGCTGTAAACCAATGCTTGGCAAAGACCAATGACGATGACAGTGCACAACAAGACAACACCTTTCATTTTCCTTTTTTTTTTAATATTAGTGTATCGCCAAGGACCTTGATTTTGTCGGAGGAATACATCCATCCAACCGAAAGGTTTCCACTGCTGGACGTTCCCACAGAGAAGGGGGGATTGCCATAAACGGCACTCGTGGCAGGCGGATTGCCGATCGTAGTCAGTTGTTTATGGTACTCAGATGATGCTGCTGCCCATCCCCTGTTTTATTAGTTATCCCTTAGTCGCATTTTAGGGCACAGAAAGATATGGGGTGGTATTATACTAATCTTAGCCCACACGGTTGGAGGAATAAAAATGAGAAATATTCGTCACAAGACAAATATAACTATTCAAGTACTGTTAATTGATTCCTCCTATCACTTATAGATCCACTTGCGATTTTTTGTTAACTAAACTGAACTGACTAGTTCGACCCGTGCAAATGAAATAAAAAGGTTTCAGTCATTTTGATTATTTACAACGGTTTTTTTTAATTATTGCCAGCTGTGCATATATAATTTATATACATACATACATAACGTCACGCCTTTCTCCCATAAAGGTAGGCAGAGACTACATCCATCCACTTGCTACGATCCTGACACACGTCTTTCGCGTCTTCTACTTTCATAAGCACGTTCATACATGCTCTTCGGTTACGGGTACTTTTGATCTGGCCTTTCTCCAGAACGTCCTCGATCTGGTCGAGATACATTCGCCTGGGACGACCCTTACCAGCTTCCCCAGTCACACTCGCCTTGTAAATTTGTTTCGTAAACCTTCTTTCACCCATCCTCTCTACATGTCCAAACCAATTAAGCATCCCTTTCTCTATCTTTCTCTCTACATCCTCTACCACACCACAACGTTCTCTTAGCACACTGTTCCTTACTTTATCTATCATTCTCATGCCAGCTGTACTTAATCGTAATTAATACAGATGTACTAAATATTACAATCAGTTACAATTAAAATCTCAATAAATATAAATAAACTCAAAGTCTCTAAGAGGTCTGATGATGAAAAGTAAAAGAAAATCAAAATTGAAGATTTTCTCTTGCTTATTTAGATCCAAAATAGCGCACGATATAAGAAACTGCCGAGCAAACACAAAAACAAAAGATATCGCTTGATGAAATTTCTGGCAATAATTATACAAACTTTATTAATTACTGATTGTAGAATTGTTAAACAATGACGTGAGTCTACTCTTCTTGAAGTCTCCAATGGAACTGGCTCCAAATGTAGGTCTGGCTTGTCTCCCTCCGCAAGATCAACACACGACGCACGGACAGCGATGTTTGGTAACAGGATGGAAAAAGGACCAATTTGGAGACGTGGGCCGGTACGCGACTATTCAAAAGAAGGTTCGACATTATGCTATTATTCAACAAACTAACTGTGTACCAGCGGCTCTTCCCGCAGCTCTGCGTTCACAATTTCACTATTGTCCAATTTTTTACTTGGAACCCTGATACAAGAAATAAAAGTAGCCTTATTTAAGCCTTCAGCTATCTACTAAAAAAAGTCCCGTCATAATCCGCTGTTCCAGGGATTAGCCAGAACAAACAAAGCGGCACACACAGAACATTTTTAAAAATTGTGTTTGGTCTAGATATCGTATACACAATGATATGTATTTAAGAAAAAGTTGTTACTTTGATATTACAAATAGACACTTCAATTTTATTTATTAGTATAGAAAATTAGCAAACGAACATTATATTTGGTTGCTGCAACACATAGTTATCCATCCGAAGTTCTCTCCCCTTCAAAATGAACTTTACATATTGAGATCTAATTCAAACCATCTTTACGGAAAACCTGGTGTGAAGCGAACGAAGAAAGAGTTAGAATGGTGAGGCTTTGGTGAGCTATGGTTCAATAGACAGGCTGAAAAGTTATGTTACCGTCAGCTATGAAAGCTATCTATGTCGCATTGATTGCCAATAGTATTTACATACCGTAATATCAAATATATAAACATAGCATAAAATACCTTTATACCACAAGGGCATGAACAGACTAAATCTTTCCTCCTGACACAAGTCATTCATGTCTTCTACTGTCATGAGCGCTTTTATACACGCACTTCAGTTACGAGTACTTTTGACCGCGACTTTTCTTTAGAACGTTTTCGATCTGATCGAGATAGGTTCGCCTAAGTTGACCCTTACCGTCTTACCCATTAAATTTATTTCGTAAAACTTTTGCCTTCCATCCTCTCCACATGCCCGAACCACGTAAGCAAGCCTTTTGAGAATGATGATCCTATGATCACTATGATCCACCCTATAATAACCTTTGGTCGTTAAAACCTGCTTGACATAGTGCTTAAACTTATCGTCAGATAAACCGGTTATGTAATTGGGAACCATGTTATAGAACCTGACATTATTATCTAAATCTTTTATTAGACTTACTAAGCTTAAAGCATGGGACGCCATTTACTTCTGATATTTCTCACTACACGCTCTACCATACAACAGCGTCCTCTGGCCACACTATTTCTTACTTTGTCCTTCATTTGGGTAATGTATCGATATTCTACTGGACTTAGTTTTCTCATATCGTAGTTCCCTAAACTAGCAATTTAGAAAGAGTGCTGTAGAATCTGATAATACACAGATGGATGTAACGGTGGTCGATCACGGAACCTGCGAGAAGCTGTTGCAGAAAACACGTATTGGGAAAAGATTCAGATTACACGAATCCTTCATGTGCGCTAGTGGTTCTGGAGGCAAGAAAACTTGCGTTGCTGCTGGGGGTTCACCTCTACTCTGCCCCCATGAGGTAACCAACCATCATTACATTGTTTTTTCCAAAAATATCATGGTATTGGTCTATGGTACCTTGACAAGTTAAGGCTCTGTCAGTAGTGAACCACCCACTACTAGTGACTGGGCAATGCGTAATATTCATTTAATTTTTATAGCAGTGATGGCGCAGTTGCTAGTGCGGGGCGGATTCCGTGTTAATGGACGCTTCGAAAGCCAACTCTAGAATTAGCCTAAGCTTTCGGTGAAAGAAGACAAAGTAAGAAAACCATAGCTGGGTGGTAGGGAATTTTCTAATAATGCCCACCTTCAAGTTTGAAAACCCGACGCCGAATACCGGCAGTTGTAGAATTGAAAACCAGTATCTCTAGGCTTAGTGTGCTTCCCATTCTGGACCACATCGTCACTTAACATCTGGTGAGATTATGGTCAAAGCACTGAGTAAAAAAAAATAATTATGATTTTTAATAAAAGCTAACAATTGCATGTGTGTGTTAAATTAGGTAGAAGTATGTCTTAAATGGTTTTCAGACTTATAATGACCGGTATATCCTGAACGGAATGGTTGCTTGGAACATCGGCTGCGGTGGTAACGAGATCCCAGAAGTTTATGTGGACGTCAGCAGCCACCGCTCTTGGATCGACGAGGAAATCGCTAAGAAAGGCTTCAATAATCAAATGTACAACATTACTGTTGAATATTAATTAAGTTTAATTAAAAAAAAAACGAAATAAAAACATTTTTGAAATACTGTACAGTTTCTTTTTTTTCCAATTGGGTAAATGATGTTGACTTCACGTAACTTTTGAGGTGAGCGTTTAAGGAAACTGCCCACAATCGGAGCGTACCATGGGTGTGCTTTGAACGTGTCAGGCACATAAAAAACACACGACACACAAAATCATGCCCACTGCAACGATTGTATTCTATCCCCTTATGATGCCCGTTTACTACCCGTATTACATCCGTCCAGAATGTATTCAATAATGTGATATGTTATTTTTTGCATGTGAACACTTTGAAGCCTAGTCATTTAAAATAAAAGATAATTTAATGGACATAGGTTTTTTCATTTGTTCCGAAAGTCCCTTCCAAGCCCTTACTTTTTTCTAAGAACCCATATATAACAATAACAGTATAATATTTACGAACACACAATTTTTCGTCATCCATATTAATTAACGCCTGTGTATTCTTAGGCATTCAAAATTAAAAAAACATTTATTCTGTCTATTGTCTTGCGTCGGGTGGGAACGTAGAGTAAACCCGGCTATAAACCGACGCGTACGCGGCAACGGCCCGTGCCGGCACATGTAAAATATTCTCGGAAATTCGCTGCCGATACAGTCATGGCACGCTACGGCCCTGTTCGGTGACGAAACGGTCTAATCACTCATAGTAACTCGTACAGTACTCGGTACAGTATCCGGACGCTACCTAAAACTACTTGCCACCACTATCATTGACGATCTGATGTAAAAAAAAAAAAAAAACACAGTTTAAGTGTATCTAAAATTCTTGAAAATTTGGCACATCGACAAGATTTTTATTAAGTAGTTTTTTTAACTTAGCGTTATATGTTTTTATATCAATATCTTTATTATTTTTGTCTCGCTTTGAATAACGCTATTGACCTGAAGGGGTATTAACAACTTCACTTGGACTTTTAGCTAAGAAATGGTGACAAGACCATTAAAGTTGGGAGTCGAAACACGTCTTGAATTACTGATGCAAGGATTACATGTGCTCACCTTTTGATTCAAGCTGTGAGATAAAGACAAACATACATATATACAATTCGCGAAAGGTTTCAAACGTGCATCGCAAGCTAAAAACATACCAGTCTTACGATAATGTTAAAATTTCCTGGAATTTATAAATGTATGCGCATAAACATTACCCTTTTTTTTAAATACAAATAAACATGTCTATTCTGTCTGTACGTTTGATTTTTATTTCCACATTTTATAACAAATTAGCTGCGCCCGGGTTTCATATATTTTTCACTGCGTAATATAGTTTTGAATTTTTTTATACGGGACCCTAATTCTTACCAAGTTTGTTTGTTTTGCTACTAACATTAATCAAAGATATTTCTCATAAATTCAAGCACTTGACCGTAAAACTGTGCATTGAATCTGATTTCATTAAATTTTTTATGTTTTAATTTTTTTTTACGCGGAACCTTAATAATAATTTTGAAATTAATTTACCTAAGTTACTCGGAATATCTACCTATCTACCAAAAAAAGCTCCGTCAAAATCCGTCTAGCCGTTTTTGAGATTACCCGTTACAAACAGACAGACAGACAAAAATTGTATTTTTATTTTAGGTATCGTATATACATCTAATTAGTAAAAAAAATATTTTGAGATTACAAACAGACTTTAATTTTATTTATTAGTATACATGTTGTTTTTTTTGGCTTTACTGATCTCGAATCCGAATTCTGTCCGTCCGTCCGTCTGTTTGTATGTCCGGATTTAACTGGAAACGGCTTGATCAATCAGTAATTATTACTTACGTAATTATCCGTCCTCCATGCCATCAAAAATAAGCAAAAATGTCAGATTCGAGATGTAACATGTAAACTAAATATGTCCGTCTCGAAGTTGTGATAAGTTTTTAAAATGTTAAAAGTTATCGAGATTCAGCAAGAATTAAAATATGACAGATTTATTTATTAACACCATTGCATGTATAAAAATATCCTCGGTCATTAGTAATGAAATTCTTTCTTGGCGAAAGTGCGTGAAGACGTCTATATCGAGAAACTAACTCATGTAACGCCGGGAACGCTGAAACCACAGATAAATGAATAACTTCCCTTATCTGTGGCTGGAACGCATTTTGTTGCTTGATCGAGAAATTATTTCATAAGCTTTACAAGCTTTTTCTTTTACATAAACGAATATTTTATTACGCTATATGACACAACCTTCTTATCCTATATAGCACAATCTCATATAAATTTAATTCAGTTTCGATTTAGTTGAATATGGTAAATGCACTAAACTTTATTAATGAACATTTTCCAATTAAAAGATGAAAATTAGAAAATGCATTAACACTAGAGTATATTTTTATACAGAATATTTCTATTTACAGTAATAAATTTAAAGGAATTATTTAATACTTACTGGTAAAATTACAACAAAAATAGTAAAAACACAGGCCACGTTATGCCTGTGAAAGATCAAAGACACGGGAAGAATCTAATATTAAATATTTCCCTCGAATACAAAACAAAACAGTTGACCTGCCCATCAATTCTAAAAACTAGTTTTTAAAACTGGTTTTAAAATATGAGTAATATAACACACTACATAAATTTTGTATAGTAACGCAACTTGTGTTCGCATTGAGTTTCATGCCAAACGAATATCATGGTGGTAAGCAATTTTCAAAAATGCAATGTCACCCCACTACCCCCCACGTTTTGAAAACCTGTCGTCAACTACCGATAGGTGCATTCCGTTTGAATACCTAATTTAAGACCTAGAACCTCTACACTTATCATCCTGTCTCACTGCTCATCGCCACTTAACATCAGGTGAGTTGGTGGTTAAACCGTTAAGGCAGGATATTATACAAAAAAGGATTATCGATTTCTGTGTAAATATTAACTCAGCCAAGAGACTTCCTTCGCTAAGCAAAGGTCTCCTTTAAGGAATCTCACAACTATTGGTATTGAGGCACCCATATCCAGCAGATTCTTGCGGTCTTCACCAGGTCGACGGTCCATCTTGTTGGGAGCCAAACGCAGCTTCTTCCACGACGTGGTTGGCGTTCAAAAATCCGTTAAAACAATCAGACATCGGCTGTATAAAAACAATCAGCCTCACCCAAAGCCGCTTAAAGTAATTCTTTAGGTAGTGTTGGTTATTTTGGTTCTTTTGCGGATCTGCTAATTTCTGATTCGATGACCTCGATAATTATAGCTATTTTTGGATTGTGCTGTGTAGTCATTTTACAGATATAAAATAACATTTCAAAAATTGGTTCGTATTTTAAATTAAATGACAGTTGAAGTTTTTCCGCTTAATTTCGAAAGAAATTAGGGTTCCGCTTAAAAAAAATTAAACTCATAAAATATTGAATATAATCCGTTTATATACACAGTTTTACGGGCAAGTGTTTGAGAGCTATTTTTACTTATTACAAATATTAATATTTTGTTTTACCGCTAAAAAAATTTAGGAAAATATTTACGGCTTCGTATAAAAATAAAAAAACACAGTGAAGAATATACGAAACCCGGGCGCAACCGCGGGCAAGCAGATAATTTATAATAAAATGTTGGCATACTGTTCATTTCTTCTATGTTGACAGTATATGATAATTGTGATTTCTCAGTCCTTTATAGCTAGGATCACATACATGACGTATTTTCCTCATGTTTACACCGTCTTATGGTTTAAGAATAACAATGAATCGTATATATTTTATTCTCGCGTATGTCTGTTTGTTTATATGTTTGTGTATAACTCAAAAGCACCTTGAAGGTAAGACTTTATTCTTTACTACCTGTGTTTGCGGTGTCACCTGCGTGTAATTTAATTTACAGCCTATATTCTATATTTCTATATTTATTTTAGGAAAATAATTAGGGTTCCGTATTAAAAAAAATGCAATGAAGTATATATGAAACGCGGGCGCAGCCGCGGGCATACAACTAGTATTACATATTAACTTTAAAAAACATATTTTGTATACATAATTATATATTAAAGAAACTTGAAACAACTTTAAAAAACAAAATATAAATATTATTTTTGTCTTATTGTCCGGGGTGACGAACTGCTAAAGCGGACGCTGACAGAGCTAGCTGGTAATTTTGTCTTATAACATCCTGAATACTTTAGCAGACAGGTGGGACAGTCCCATACTGGGACATTGGGTACGCCTGGTACATGCTACCGTGGCGTTATAAAAATAATTATTTGATGGAAATGTAGATGTAAGTACTAACACTAGTTTCTAAGTTCTATGTATATTAACCAAATGGACTTTTGTCTGAAATAAATATATATTATTATTATTATTAGAGTGAGTACTTCGAGTACTTATAGATACATAAATAACACATTTATGAATGGCACCTAAGTCTAGAGGCTCTCAAGTGATGCTGCCGGAACACACCTATTAGTATTTGGCGACAGATTTTCTTACTTAAGGGGGTGATAGCTACCCAGGCGGGGGTTATTTATTTTAAAATGCCCTACCACCAAGCGATGGGATTCACGATGTTTTCCTTAACCGATAGTTCAGGCTGATTTTATAGTTGAATAAGTGGGGTTCGAACCCGCATTTATTGACGCGGAATCCGGCCGCACTATCTAATGCGCCATCATCGCAGAGTCCGAGTATTTCAAACGTTGTCAACAATTGTCTTTCACAATGTCCAAAGTTATCGTCAGATTCTTTTGTTTCAGGAACCGCTTGCACGAGAGACGGTTTTAACGGAACCTGCCTTTATATACATAAATGTTTTTCTATGGTCTTTGAGCTTAAAGAGAAGAAATATCCTCCGGTCAGACGTTTATTCTTTACTCACCACAACTTCTGATTCAGATTTTAACATCTAAACATAATCGTTAAGTGAACCTCCCCTCCATTTCCTATTTGATTATGGAGTTTAAGTATGATAATTTTGTTGTGAAATAGAGCAGAGAAATTTAATTTAAAGACATTAAAATTTTTATTGTAAAAAAAAAGTTACAAGTAATAATTATATTTAAAAGCCTTGATCAAGTAGGAAATGAAGGGTCCATTTGACGTGATCTCTCTTACTCGTGATCTCTTTTACTCTGTAAATAACGCAAAATGAGATGAAACTCTCGGTATTGTCGATTCTACAGGAGAGCGTGGTTATCCCGGTGGATTAATTCGCGTGTCTCACAGACGGTACGACCGAAAGGTCGGAGGTTCGAACCCGGGGTGGGGTAACAATATTTTTGTTAACGGGTGTTCATATTAGTATTAGTATTAAGGCGTGTTTTGTACATAGTGTATAAGGTGGTGTTCTATAGTTAGTTTTAACTGGGGGGTTTGATATTACGAGGGTGTGGTTGGGTCTAATAAGGCTCTACCATGCCAAGGAAGGGGAAGAGAAAGGGAAGGGTAGTATCGGAGGAGGTGGCGGTGGAGTCGGAGTCGGATGTGGAAAGGGAGGTAGATGATGAATTTGGATTTGGGAGGCAGGAGCATGCGTGCCCTGACTTGGCACCTATAGAAGAGGAGGAATGGGACTTGAGGGATGGAATGGAGGGGAGTTTTAGGAAGTATACGGAGGAAGAGCTCTCTAGAGTGTGTGAGCAGATTGAGAACTATATGTTTCAATTGATAGGGCGTATTGATAAGAAGTTTGCCTGGCCTGTGATAAAGGGCATACGGCTGGCTAGGGTGACGCGTCGAGAAATATTGACACTGAGAGGGATTATTAACAGGGAGAAGAAGAAGGGTGAGGAGAGGGCTGGTGAGCTGGAGGGAAAGGTTTCGGAACTCAGAGGGTTGTCGGAAGAAATCAACAGGAATAGGGTTGAAAAGGGGGTTTTGGAAAGGAAGGTTGCGGCTCTGGAGTTAGAGCTGGCAGGATTCAGGACAGAGGGGAATATGCGAGAGCGGAGGCCTTTGGTTGATGCCTCGGTAGGGACGGTGCAGGAGGGGGAGCCGGAAGTGGGGGGAAGTGATAAGGTGGTGGAGGCGGTCATGGCAAGGCTGGAGGGGGCTCTTGGGGGGATTGAGCGTAGGCTGGAGGCCCTGGAAGGTCGAGGGGTGTTGACTGGTGGGGGAAATGGGGAGGGTGTTTCTGGGAAGAGGGGTGTGGATAGGAGGGTCGCGGAGGAATCATCTCCGTTGGGAATGGAGTGGGCCCCACTTCCCGATAGACGGGGGGTTGGGGAGGAAGGGGAAGGTGTTGAGGAAGAGTGGACGGCGGTTGAGGGGGGGAGAGGTAAGAGGAGAAAGGTAGTGAAGAAGGATGCAGGGGGGGCCCCTTCTGAACCTCGGATGGTTCAGGAGGGTGGAACGGTGGCGGCTAGGCCTAGACTCCCGGCGCTGCCGCGCTCGGCGGCGGTGGTGGTCACCCTGCGGCCGGAGGTGGTGGCGAGGGGGCTGACCTATGCCGGGGTTTTGGGACAGGCAAGGGAGGAGGTAGATCTTGAGGGTATGGGGGTGACGGACATATCGTGTCGCTCCACTGCTGCTGGGTCCCGGATCATTGAGATTCCGGGCCCGGCAGGGGGGGGAGCGGGCGGATGCCCTGGCGGCACGGCTACGGGAGTTGTTTTCGGAGGTGGCGGAGGTCTCCAGGCCGACTAAGCGGGCAGATGTCCGCCTGGTGGGCCTGGAGGACTCGGTAACCAGAGAGGTGGTGATAGCGAGGGTGGCGGAAGAGGCTGGTTGTGGCGAGGGGGTTATTAAGGCGGGGCTGGTGCGTGAGATGTGGGGGCGTAGGACGCTGGTGGTGTCTCTGCCGGTTGAGGCGGCGGTGAAGTTGGTGGGCAGAGGGACGATAGGGATGGGATGGAGCATGGTGCAGATCCGTGCGCTTGAGGCACTTCCGTTGAGGTG
Source organism: Samia ricini (assembly GCA_014132275.2). NCBI lineage: Eukaryota > Metazoa > Arthropoda > Insecta > Lepidoptera > Saturniidae > Samia > Samia ricini. Next base: position 6,970,021 of record AP028167.1, read on the forward strand.
CTTCAAGTGCATGGGTCTGGGACATACTAGGGCTGCATGCACCTCTGAGGTGGAACGGCGGGCGCAGTGCTACCGCTGTGGGGTCGATGGTCACAAGGCCATGGACTGCACAGCGGAGCGACCGCGGTGCGCTCTCTGTGCGGAAGAGGGGCGGGAGGCGGGACACCACATGGGGGGGCCTTATTGTCGGCCGCCGGTTAAGAGAGGGGTGTTTAGAGACGGTGCTGGGGCGGCAGGGGTGAAGGGTTGAGGAGGGGGTAGTAGTTGGAGGGGGAGGGTAGTTGTCTTGAGGTAGTTTAGGGTTGGGTGTCGGGGGTATTGAGCTGGAGGGGGGTAGTGAGTGGAGGAAGGGGGGGAGTAGTAGTTGCAGGAGGGTTCGTTGCAGGGGGGGTTAGTGCTTGAAGGCTGAATTGGAGGGGGTAGTAAGTGGAGGGCGTGGGGGGGGAGTAGTAGTTGCAGGAGGGCTAGCTGCAGGAGAGGGGTTAATGGTGATGGGGTAGTGCAGAGGGTTCTCTCTCCTTTCTTCTGGGTATCCCTTCTCTGGCTATACCTTGTTTTGTAACAAGGTGAGTTCAGAGGAGGGACCCATTTTTCTTTCTCTTCTACAGCGGGGGCGGGTTCCTTCATCTGTTGCTTTGCCCGCCTCCGTTCTGTCCGTCTTCTTTCCGTTTTATAGGGGGTAGGAAGTACATCCTCCCCCGGGTTGTTGACCATCTGGTCATGCTTCCCCCCTCCTTTTGGGGGGGGGGGGGGGGGGGCGGGGCTAAGAGGTGGGGGGGCAGAAGTTCATTCTCCCCCCCAACCCCGCTGGGCCATTGCACTGACGGGCCCGGTGGGTCTTCCGCAGGGGGCGACGCGGCGACATGCCTAGCAACCCCGTATCGCCCCCACCCCAAATGCGGCGGACGGCCCCGGGGGGTTTTAGTGGGTATTCCCGGGCGCTTCTCGCCCGGGTTTGGGTTCCACACTGGTGCGGAGCTCGTCACTCCGTGCCCCTCTGCCTGTTGTATTGGAGGGGCACTCGGTCCCACCAATACAACGGGTAGGGTGAGTGCGTAAATGCATTTCCCCCCGTCAAAAAAAAAAAAAAAAAAAAAAAAAAAAAAAAAAAAAAAAAAAAAAAAAAAAAAAAAAAAAAAAAAAAAAGGAGCTGAAAGAAAAAAAACCCATTGAAAATACGAATATTTACCACCACACTTTTTTTACTAATTCTTAAATTCAACATTTACTAAAGCATTATTTACTAAACCATAACTAAACTAACTAACTAAACTAGTTTTTATATCATATAGATTTTAATGGACGATAATCTCACCTGACGTTAAATGACAATGTGGTCCAGGGCGGTAAACAAACTAAGGCTGGATGTAATGGCTCTTAAGTAATGCAAGTAAACACACCTGTTGGTATTTAACGATAGCTTTTCAAACTTGAGGGTGTTAGCTGTCACCATGGTTTATTCACGATGTTTTCCTTTGCCAAAAGCTGAGGCTCATTACAATGTTGGATAGATTGATTCGAACCTGTGTCCATTGATGTGGAATAAGACTGCACAACCAATTGAGCAGTTATGACTTAGGCTTTTTCGAGTTCTATGATAAATAATTATATAGGCATCCATTTAACATCACATGTATTGCATGTATGTTATTAAAAAAAAAATTAGAAGCCAATACTGCTTCTGATTTTTGCACAATATTCCTGAGTTTTTTGCTCCAAACACATGTGATTATGTAGTTTAATTGTCAAAGGTTTTTGTCCAAAACAGATATGCGGCTTTGATGGAAAGACACCGATAATATGCTGTACCGATTGCCCAGACACTCATGTCGCTAATATAAGGTAATTGGCTTCGATCCTGTTATTGTCAGCGGCTCATGATGTACTAAGATCCCCAACTGAGGAAGCTCTTACACCTCCTGTTAGCACAGGCAAAACGACATGCAATACCAACCTACGTAACATTAGATATTCTTAACTTGCACACTACACTCAAGGAATCATTTTTACAAAACTGGTGATTTCAATTTCTTTATTGGAAAGAATATCCATAGCAGCAAATCTGACTAAGCAGGGAGGGGATCACGGGCTGTCAAGGTGACCTTAGATGGGCATTGTAATTGGGCCTATTAAACCTACACCTGGGTCGCAAGTCTCGGGGACTGCACTGGGCTCCCATCTCGGGAACGTGATGGACACAGCACCCGCACAGAGAATCCATTAAATTTCGTTTTTCTCTAAAGTACCAAATGTAAATAACAAATCTCTCTAATGTTTCAGTTTGGCCGTGTTCAATTCACACGGCGGTTTGATGTGGAAGAACGGCTTCAAGGCCTGGGATGGTAAGTTTCCACATCGAATCACGTTTCCATTTTACTTAATTCCCCTACTCGTGTACCGTATAAATAAATTTGATTATCTAAATGAAGTAAGTGTTAGTGAGCTGGGCACATTGCTCGCAGAACCAATGCCCGATGCGGCAAACGGGTTCTCAAATGGCTACGACGCACCGGAAGTCGTAGCGTGGGCAGACCCGCCACAAGGTGGACCAACAAGGTAAGACAAGGCCGGTCGTCGTGGAAATCTTTGGGGGAGACTTATCTCCAGCAATGGACGTCTTTCGGTTCGGATGGATGGATAGATAAAGTATGATCAAACTTAGGAATGTTTTTTTTTTTACGATAACATCAATATGAGCCTATTTTAAATTTTAAATAAACAAAACCATAGCGTAATGTAGAATCGTTCAAAGGAAATCAATTTTTGTTGTCGCTACTATATAATATTGAAATGTCTGGTTTTTTTTCTAAATATATATGAATTACATATATATGATACCTATTCCAAAACATGCAATATTTAAAATTTTTGCCTGTCTGTTTGTAATGGCTAACCTCCGTAACGGTTAGACCTATTTGGACGGGACTTTGTTGTTAGATAGCTGAAGTTACTCCGCGTAACTTATAATACTTTATTTCTTCGCAAATAATAAGGGTTCTGCGTAAAAAAAATTTAAAAACTCATAAAAATTGAAATAAAGTCCGATTCAATGGACAGTTTTACTGACAGCTATTTAAATTTGTGACAAATGTTTTTGCTTAATGTTAGTGACAAAAAGAATTTTGGAAAATAAGTCCCATGTAAAAAAATATTATAAACTGTATTACGCAGTGAAAAATATATGAAACGCGGACGTAGCCGAGGGCAAACGGTTAGTATTGTAATAAGCTAAACCTTAGGAGTAATACTGACTTTCAAGAAGTAAAGCAAACTTGAATGTGTTATTTAGTTAGGTTATCTACACATCATGATGTTTTCCTCTTACAAAAGCTTATGGCTTCGAAAGGTTTCAATACCTTTTTTTTTTTACTTGGAGAAATGACTTTACGCATCCCCCTCCTTGCCAGGGAGGGGGTATGTGGGACTCACCCGGCCTAGATGGGCGGCTGGAAATACCCACTAAAACTCCAACGTGTCCGCACCGCGCAAGAGTTCTAGGGGGCTCGGGATATGCAGTCAGCATTGCTAACGCTCCCCCTGGCATGCGCCAAGCCTCTACAGGCCTCGTCTATGCGTCCTTCGACGTCGTTCCGGGGAGGTGCAATGGGACACAACATTGCACCTCAACTCCTAAGCCTGAGGGGCATGGGCGGCAGATGGTCGCCGCCGCAAGCAAGGTTTCAATACCTCTACATTCCAAATGTTGTAAAAGTAAAATTCAAAGGTTTTTTTAACCGTTAGCCTGAGTTTAAACACGGCTTAGAGTTTTACAATATCTATTCGATAAGTTATGTCGACATCTATACATCTATATTAATAAATAAATAAAATTGAGAAGTCTGTTAATAATATCAAAAGTAATATTTTTACTAAATAGATATGAATGTATATACGATTCCTATAACAAAACTACAATTTTTGTTTATCTGTCTGTTTGTAATTGGTAATCTCCGGTACGGCTGGGCCGATTTTGACGGTATTTGACGTTCAGTACTAATTTCTGTTTAGGATTAAATATTTAGTAACGTGATATCTTTCCAGCTTGCATAGATTACGTGGATCAGCTGCCTTATATGTGCAAGCAGCACGTAACGAGTTCTTTTAAGAAGCTCTGGGATGACAAGTTGAAGTGTCATAAGTTTGAAGTGTATGCCGAAGCACCTTCTGGTGGAGAGGATGCGAAAAGGGGAGAATTCCCGTACATGGTAAGTGGTAACATCAAACAATTTCGTCTGAGTAATGTTCAGTGGAAGAATGTTGATATTTTTGGCGAGTTTTTGAGATGAGTGCTTAGGTCACTCAGACGGTAGAGTGGTGGGGACATCGGCTTGTGTTCCTGCCTGTTGTAGGTCCTCTTATATCACTGAATTGCTTATTATAAGTACGCAGAATTCTGCTCGTCAAGTTATTGAACCCATAGTTTGTTCGATGCTTGGGAATATGAAATAATTGTGTGCGTCGAAAAATAAGTACTAAAAATTAAAATAATTAAGTTAATAATTATTGATTAATTATTAACAAAATTATTAATTTTAAAATAATTTTGAAAATTATTGTCTGTCTGTCTATTTGTATCGGGTAATCTCTGGAACGGCTGGACCGATTTTGACGGGTTTTTGGTAGATAGCTGAAGTTACTGCAGGTAAGGGTTACGTTTAGTTTTCGAAAATGATTAGGGTTTCGCGTAAAAAAAAACTCATAAAAATTTGAATAAAATCCAATTCGATGCACAGTTTTACGGGCAAGCGCGTTAATTTATGAGAAATATTTTTACTTTATCATAGCACTAAATCTATTTAGGAGAATAATTAGGGTTCCGTATAAAAAAAAAAACAGTGAAGAATATATGAAACGCGGGTGCAGCCGCGGTCACACAACTAGTAAATCTCGTTAATAACTATTATACAAAAAATTGGTTGACAAATTGAGGAGAATTTTTTTTTTTACCACTACATAGGCAAACAGGCATACAATCCGCCTGATGGTAAGCGGTCATCGTAGCCTATGGACGCCTGGAACACCAGAGGTAACACGTGCACATTGCAAACTCTTAAGAAAAACATTCACCGGCCTCTTTTGAAGAACCCCATACTGTATTCCCTCGGAAACACGACCGCTAGGACCTTATTCCACATCCGGATAGTTCGCGGAGGAAACTTCTCAGAAACCGCACTGCCGGGCCCACTTTGGGTCCGAGATTTGAATGTTTTATCTTGCATATCTATAGATTATATACCTATCCTTAAATCTGTTTTAGGGTCTTCTGGGTTATGGCGAGGACTTGGATACAGCGCGGTGGGTTTGTGGTGGATCTGTAATAAGTGATAAATTTATGCTAACAGCTGGTCACTGCATCGCTAGCGTCCAGTAGTAAGTAGATAATTCATTACACAGTGACTCAAATTAACTTGTTTGTACATTACCTTGTAACTGTTTACTTTGCTGCCTTTTATGCTATTTACGGAAAAAAACAATTGCAATCACAAAACTATATTTTTATTTCAAGACCTTATTAATTTAAAATCAATACTTTATTCAAATTAAGTTAACCTTCCCGGCGTTCACGCCAGCTTTCCATTGTTTTCCTATTGTCTTTCTATTGTTTCATTTTTATGGGTACTCGACACATTAAAGGCGCTCGTGAACGTCATAATACTACCACCGGTTGGAATATAACCCAAAGTCGAGAACAACCAATCAAAACCCCGTTTTTTTTTAAATATATTTCATTAACAAATATATAAATATATCAATAAAAAGAAAATTTCAAAACGAACATTAGTACTACAAAATAATATGTTACAGTAATTTTTTATGATAAATATTAGCCAATTTCCTTTTATAAGATGACAAAGTATTTGCGGCAAATATATTTGTTTGATAGATAGGAATGTGAAAACTGTCCAATTAGATTTTTGATTGTTTAGATTGTTTTAGCAATAAACACATATTCTTTCACCAACTACATATACATATATAAATTCAGTGATAAAGCACTGTCTTATGATAAGCAAGGAAGAAAAACCTTGAACCCAATGGAAGTAACTATCAATCTGGATGCTACTGGAGCAATTTTAGAATTGCACTAATTTTTATGTACGTACATTGGACGACATTTTTAAATAAAACTACAAATCTGTTTCCAGTGGTCCAGTAAAGTACGTAGGTCTCGGAATGCTGAAGCGCTCGGACCCCGTACACTTGTGGCAGCGCGCTACTCTGTCAAGAAGATAATACCACATCCTCAGTATAAGTCGCCCGTCAAATATAACGATATAGCACTCCTAGAAATTGATGGAAGGTAAGTCTAAATAAAAAAAAACAAGAATACCCTTGTGGTAAGTATCGAAAAACTCGACGTTAATAATTTAAATAGAAACAATGATGACTTAACTAGTTGGTGTCGACTTGAAGTCATTGGAAACCAGCTCAATGGACGTGGATTCGAATCTACCTATTTTAATTATATTATTCACTGCGTAATATATGTCAAAATACTCTCGCTATATTATTAAACACTCACGTCACCATTTTATTATATTGCAATATCAGGAACGTTCACTTAAGCTGATAGAACTCAAGTGTGTCTGTGTTTTTTTTTTTTTTTTTTTTTTTTTTTTTTTTTTTTCGAACCTAGCTAACGCTGTTGACCGGAAGGGCCTTTACAGCTTCACCGAACTTTGGGGGCGAGTGCTGAAGGCACTCAGCCGCAATAAGGTGACTAGCTCAAGGGTTACCAAAGTGGTACGAACCTCGGCTTGGCCGTCACCTGAGTGTAAAACTCTCTCGCGAGTTTGAACCTAGCTATTCCCTACATTTTTTATTAATAATAATAAAAAAAAAAAGGTTCCTTACAGGACCTATGTACCTGCATGTTATGTGCAAGAGTGTGTTTGCAGTGTTGTGCGTGTAATGCTCAATGCATGGGCAGTGTCACTGTATCGCGCTAGCGGCGACGTCAAGAGCCTCCCCAGTTGGGGAACGAAGCACGTCCTGGGCCGCCGCCTGAGGGGGACCCGGAGAGTGTGCGGGAGCAAAATTAGCCGCCTGTCCCCGGCGGCGGGAACGGCGGTTACGCGGGCGTGGGCGCTGGCACGCATACTGGATCGGTTGAAAAGGAAAGATCCTATTTTCGCACGTGATTTTATCATCGGGATCGAGTGAGAACGTTACGCGGTCTCCGAAGCGGTTTCGGAGCTAGCGGGTCGGAGGAGTACGCGACGGCTTTCGCTATGAGCGGATTCGGGTGTGTCTCTGCGCGATCGAAAAATGCGCGACACAGGGATTTGATAACAGAGTGAATGGATGGTAGATTGAGGTCTCTGTGGATGTCCACATCCCTCTCGTACCACCGGGCACCTACGGCTCTCCTGGTGAAGCGGTTCTGAACCACTTGGAAGGAGGACAGATCTGTATAAGCGAAGGCAGGGGCGCAATAAGTGAGAATGGGCCTAACTATCGTTTTGTATAATGTAATTTTATGGCGGACGGCCATCTTACTACGGGCGTTGTAAAGAGGGAAAAGACGTCCCATAACCATGTTGGCACGGTTTCTGACTTTCAAAACGTGAGATTTGAAAGTCATGTGGGCGTCTAGTGTGACACCGAGGTACTTGACCTCGGTCGCCCATGGGATCTCTACTCCTAGGTAAGTGACTGGACGAGGAGGGTCAGATTTCTCTACGGAGAACATAATCGCGGTGCTCTTTCCCGGGTTAATCGCTATGCGCCACTTCAAGTACCAAAAGCTTAAGATGTTAACAGCCTTTTGGACGCGGGATCTGAGAGTGTCTCTTTTGTCTGAACGAATAATAGATGACCGTGTCATCGGCATAGAGACCTAAATGAACCTTACTAGTCGCCACTCCTTCGAGCGGGTCGTCTTTCAGGTTCGGATTTAGGTCTGGTAAGTCCGCTATGTAAAGGTTGAAGAGGACAGGCGCCAGAATGGAGCCCTGGGGGACTCCTGCGCGGATCGGGCGGGCTGAAGAGAGAGCGGACTCTACTCTAAAGCGGAAACTACGATTCGAAAGGTAATCGCGTAGGATGTGAACTAATGTGTCAGGGACGCCTAACCTAACTAGTTTAAATACAAGGCCGGCATGCCAGACCTTGTCGAATGCCTTAGCGACGTCGAAGAAGACAGCAAGCGTACGCCAGGGTGTGTTTGGGGTTCGATGAAAATTTGACAGGATGTGCTCCGTGAGGCGTTGCACTTGGTGCGCGCAAGAGTGTCTGGCTCTGAAACCAAACTGTTCGGGAGGCAAGAGATTTTTGTCCTCTATCACTACGAGGAGTCGGTTCAGAAGGATCCGCTCGTAGAGTTTACCTATTGAGCTTAGCAAGCTGATTGGGCGGTAACTATCGGGTGACCTGGCATCTTTGCCAGACTTGTGTATACCTATCACTATCGCTTCTTTCCAGGCGGCTGGAAAGTGGTGGTTTTTTGATGGCCGCATTGAAGATGCAGACCAGTAGCGCGATGAGACGGGGCGGAAGAAGCTTAAGCACTTCATTCCTGATCCCGTCCGGACCGGGAGATTTTCTAGGCTTAAGGCCCTTAATGGTTGTAATGACCTCATCACAGGTGACAGGTGTGAGGGGAACAACCGGGGAAAGAGCGTCTAGGTCCTGTACCGAGGACTCTACATCGGAGACGTGGAGGACGTCAACGTTGTCAATGACGGGGGAACATTGCTGCTCGAGGCTATCGGCTAAGCACTCGGCTTTGTCGTCATCGTCAAATGCGGGTGGAAGACCCTGAGTGTTTCTGTCCAGGGGGGGCATACTAGCGACGGAGCGGTCCGTCTTCATCGATCGTGCAAGCTTCCAGTACGCGAGGTGGGAAGGTACCAGCTCCTCTAGGAGACTGTTCCACCTGTTATCACGGAGCTGATCTATGCGGTCTTTCACCGCTCTACGCAAGGAACGTAAGCGTGCACGATTTTCCTCAGTCGGATACGCGTCGTGGGCACGGGTCGCGGCGTTCTTCTGGGTGAGCAGAGCTCTCACGTCATCAGGGAGTATAAAGCGGCGATCGTTCGCCGCTTGTACCTCTTTCGAGGTCTCCCTGATTCCGGTGTTGAGATGCTCAACCAGAGAAGCGATCGCGAGATCCGTGTCCGCAGGCGTATCCAGTACGTCAGGGATCAAGTCGAGCGGGGGGGAGGACTGATGGTCCTTGAGATATCTGCCGAGTTTGAAATAGTCCGCGACCTTCACAACTGGCGGGCTAGAGTCGTCCGAATGACCTAACTGTAAAATGACTGGGCGGTGGTCGGAGTCGAGTTCGTGTACGACTTGTATGAGACGCACAGGAAGCCGGACCCCTTTGAAAATAGCTACATCTAGCACTGTCGGGCGGCAGTGCGGCATGAAGTGGGTAGGCTCTAAAGGAGCGATGACCTCAAAATCGAGCTCATCCATCAGCCCAGTAAGAGCAATCCCATTACTGGTATTACTCGAACTGTTCCAAAGGGTGTGCCCGCAATTGAGATCACCCGCGATAATGACTGAGTCTCCGAGAGAGAAAAGTTTCCCTAAATCGGAAGCTAATATGCGCTTATTGGGCGAGAGATATACAGACACCAGAACGATCGACTGATGGCCGGTCATTCCGATTCTGCATATAGAAACCTCTAAGTTTTCTAGCTCAGGAGGGTCTAGCGGCGTGCAATACAGAGACCGCTTATAATAAATTAAGGTACCACCGCCCCTAGTTGGGGGCAATCTATCGTTCCGAACGATATTATAATTCGCGATCTTAGGATCGCGATCTTTGGGCTTCAGTAGGGTTTCCTGGACAAGAAACACGTCTATTTGACGATCGCGGAGGAAGTTCGCGACGAGTTCACGCTGCGGAACTAGTTTCCGCGCGTTAAAGAACGAAAGGGACAAACCGCGTGGCTTTATCTTAGCCATTGATTACGGGTGTTGGGAAGCGCGTGCCAGCCCTTGGAGGGTCATGGCGATGGCGGGAAACCGAGTTATAGCGTCTAACTCGGCGTTTCCGGCGCCGCTGTTCAACAGAGTGTTGAACGCGACGACATCCTGCACGTCGTGGACGCGCAGGAGGAAGAGAACCCGGTCTAGGCCGGTGGAGTGGGCCTGAGGGGCCTGAGGGGCCTGAGGGGGGGTAGCCAGGCGCGGCTGCGCCTTGGCTTGGGGCCTAGGTGCCCACGGAGCCAGAGGGGCTGCGGGGCGGGGGGCGGCGGCGGACGGGTCGGCACCGCGGAAGGCGACGCCGACGTGCCTGGGAGGCACGGGAAAGACCTCAGTGTCATAGGCGGCACTTGAGGTTGGAGGAGGAGGGGGGCAGCATTCCTCTGAGGAACGCGTCTACCGCCTTTGTTAGGCTGGTTGCGTCTTACCTTGGGCGCACACGGGCACCCTCGGTAATTGGCGGGATGACCCTCCTGCCTGCACAAAACGCAGCTAGGAGGGTCGGAAGTGTCCTTGGGACGGGGACAGTCGGGGGTGAGATGATCCCCGAGACACTTGACACATCTCGGAGCCATAAAGCAGCTCCGAGAACTGTGCCCGTACCCCTGGCAGCGGTGACACTGCGAGGGGTAAGATTTCTTATGTGGGACTTCCACACAGATGCGGGAGAGGCCGCAGAGGGTCTTCAGACCGAAGACCTTCTTGCTAACCTCGTTGGCGGGAGTGATACAAGGACCATGTTGTATGGTCTCCTGCCTCGCTGATCGTGCATTCGATGCACTTCAGCGTCGGGGAAACCCTGCTCCCTAAGGGAGACAGCTATGTCTTCACAAGAGAGTTCCTTAGGAACTCTCTTGATCACCACGCGGAGGGACTTCTCTTCCTCCAACGCGTGAGTGAAGTGGGCATATTTCGCCTCACGGAGAAACCTCGTGAGGTCGCGGAAGGTGTCCGTGGTCGACACCTTAACCATGATACCATCGCGAACATTCGTCGCGGTGGTGAAGTGGATCTTGCGGCTCGCTAATGCCGCAGAGATTTTAGTCCAGGACGCTTTGTCCTGGATCGTGACAGGGGGGGGGGGACGCACCTTCTTAGGCTGCGCCTGGGAGGACTTATCCGCGGGTTTGGGAACTCGCGGTGCCGCTACAGGCACCGGAGTGGGCTGTTTGGCCGAATCCTCAGCAGCGAGGATCTTAGGACCAGAGAGTGATGATGAAAGCGGCGGAGAAGCCGTCGCCTTCCTTTTGGTTTTTCGCCTAGCAGCGACAAATCCGTCACTGCCGAGCGGCGGGTACTCCAGCTCCATGTTGTCCGAGTCTGACCCGGACAGCTGGGCGGAGGTGGTGGCGAAGTTCGGCATTAGGCTAGGACGCCTGTCAGCCGAGTTTTGGGGGGACAAGGGGGAAAAACTGTTTCCTGTAGAAACATTAATGATGTCCGCTGAACGCGGACGACGCGGCGAATATGAACGCGAACGCGAGCGGGATCTGCAGTCGGAGAAGGAAGAGTCCCTTCCCGAATGAGACGCGAGTGGAGAACGCGCGCGAGAACGCTCCGGAGCGTTGATGTTCGCGACCGGTTTACGGACGCGTTGAGGGAGCGCGGCGGATGTGCTCGGCAAACTATTCTTGAATGTTGCGAACTCCCGAGCGAGTTCGGGAGACTTCGACAACATAACCTTAACGAAACTAAGGAGCTGACGCTCCGTCGTCACGAATCGGCCATCCCGCGATGGCAAGAGGGCAGGGGGGGGTGAACTACCTCCCTGCCTGAGGGGCAGGGGGGCGCGCCAAAAAACTAAAGAGACTACGCGAGTCTCGCAAGTGACCGTTGAGTCAAAGTGCAATGACTCAAGGTAGTTGGGAGCCTACGGAGCCTAGGGGGAAGCCCTAACAAGCCCTAGGGCCGAGGACGTGGGTCAGACGCCCAAACAGCACCCAGGGGATGGATGTGACGCAGGAGCGGAAGTCGGGTAAGAAAAAAGGAAACCCGGTGTGATCACACACCAGATTCCGGTATTTGGAGACCCCAGAAGGGGGTCCCCAGGGAACCTGCTAAACCCTACACCACCTTAAGTTGGCACCGTTAGGTTTCCGGTGATGACCACAATCAAGAGAGAGTGGGTTTTAATAATGTCGAGAAGCGACACGTATCCTCACCTTAAGGGTGAGTATACGTAAAAACGCGCGCGTACTGATAAGTACGTTTTTCGAAAAAATACACGAAGTTATAAATGAGATTTATAAAATCGAGTATTCAACGCTCGCAAAAATACCGCAGCGCGGGAAACCCACACCGGGTACACGACGCGGCGCGCGCGCTTGCGTCACCTCAACCGTTAAATAAATTTAACGGCTGTTGCTACGCAAGCGAACGAACTTCGAAGGCGGCGATAAGCGAGATCGAAAAACACGTATCGTATTTGTGCGAGCGACCTTAGCGTGCGTGCGCACACTTCGGCTTACCAAACGGGTCTCAATCTAAAAAAACGTGTGTCTGTGTCGGCTCTATAGAGCCTTATATAGTCATTCCATGCGATCTAACATGTGGCAGGTGAGAGACGGTTCCACCGGATGAAGGTGGATAATATCTTAAGGCGCTGCCGGATGTGTACCGATAATATTGTTAACATATAATTTTTAAATAATATTTTGATAGTCAATATTTTCGGCTTAATGTATGTTTACGTATTATGAAAAAAAAATTAAAATCATCTTTTTTTATACCATTTTTTTGGTAATAACAGAAAGCATAAGTATTTCTAAAAACATGAAATACGCCAAGTAAATCAATTTTGTACACAATTTCATTAGTTTTTTTTTTACATGGAACCCCAATAATGGGAGTAAGGGCTTTGCTAACATATAATGATAATGATAATGGTAAGTCAAAAATGATACGTTGAACGACTCCTAATCCTAGCTCTGGTTTTGATTCTGTGGAAAGCATAAATCGAGTTCGCTTCACCGCGATACACTGACACCAATATCTAATAGTCTAACACATGCCATGCATTTTTATTAACGATTAGCTGTGTACCCGCGGCTACGCCCGCGTTTCATATATTCTTTACTGCGTTTTAATTTTTGTATACGGAACCCTAAAAATTTCTTTAGTATTAAGATAAAGTCAAAATATTTTTCACAAATTCAAGAATTTGCCCGTAAAACTGTGCATTGAATCGGATTTCAGTCAAAGTTTTACGAGTATCCTTTTTTTAGGTGGAACTCTAATTCATTTCGAAAATTTAAAGTACCCAAAGTTACCCGGAGTAACTTCAGTCCAGCCGGTCCGGAGATTACCCGGCACAAACACGTAGACAGGCATACAAAAAATTGAAAAATTGTATTTGTTATATAGGTATCGTATATACCTTCATATCTATTTTGTAGAAAAAAATAATGTTGACATTACAAACAGACATTTCAATTTTATTTATAGATTGAACGAATCTTAAGAAAGAATACCGAACCTCCTTTTGAGGGCTTTACGGACGGTATTGTGTTTTATCTCCAAGCTCCAAAAATCTAACCATTTATTCTGACACAGCATAGAAATTTAATATGCACTTTGGCAGTAACATAAATCTCATTTCCAGGATCAAGTTTAGCGCTGGCGTTCTCCCCTTATGTTTGAGGAGGGAGAAACCGGAACGACAATTGACTGTAGTCACCGCTCTAGGCTGGGGTTCTTTAGGTCCCAATAAACCACTAGCTGACGTTTTGCAAAAGGTTTGCAAATTATTGTTTTCGTTATACGATAATGGTGTTACTTGTATTTCTCAGTCACTCCAATGTTAACAAAGTGGTCGTGATTTGCAGTCAGAAGCTATCGATATTTCCATTCCTGTAATGAACAGTCCAAAAGGTATTATATCTAACGTAAATTATAATACGCAAGGTTGTTCTTTCCTATATTCCTGTTCCTTACACCTTACCTTAGTTAACTAAATTTACGAATGAGTCTTCTTCTTCTTAGTTAATGGCAATCTGTGTGTACACACGATTTGTGGCAATGTCATGTAGGTAAGATTTTCAATCTTGTATCAGCGTTACCAAGCTCCAACAGAACGGTGGCCTATCCTGCTCGAACTTTCCATGGAGCTTTGTCGGCACCTCAGAATGTATGCTACGCGTTGTCTTCTATAATAAACTTAACTTGAACACAATAACTAAACTATTTCACACAAAACGCCACCAAGATTACATGATATAGAGTCAAGTACACAAGTTTAATGAATTAAAGAAAACAATTGCTACATGTCATACTGAGATCCCGCCAAAAAACTCTACGAATGAGTCATGACTTCACCACGACACAAGCTTAAAGAGTTCGCAGATGCAGAATTCTCTTCCATTACCATTTTTCAGCGCAAATGCCAAAGTTACACACCTATTTCTTGCTTTCGTTACTGTCTAAGGGCTGTACTAAGGTTCCAATGTAATCCTTAATTACTATAATTCCGTATTGTAACAATTAGTATTTTATTTGACATGACAAAGTATGTTTAAAGCTTAAAAAAAGAAAACTCATGAAAGAAATTTATGTGCAACAAAGAAAAAGGTTTTTACTGCTCATAATAGGACGACGCTATGTTCCCCAGGTGGAAGTTACTAATTTCACTGATAAAGAGTGTTCGGATATATACAAACCTCATCGCCACCTCACACATGGTTACGATCCAGCCACGCAGATCTGTTACGGCGACAAGAACGAAAATCTACAAGGATTCTCTAAAGACACTTGTGAGGTGAGACGGAGCCCTGTCAGTTTGTTTGTGCATGCAAATTACGAAACTTAAGGGTTAGTAAATTTACCCGCGTGTCCGCACGTACGCTTTTTATCAAATAAATCGGTAACAACTTAGTTAAACTCCCAGGTCGTTATATAAGATATTCAAGACCCGTCTAATAGCCTCAAGTCACAAGGATCAACGCGCAAATACTCGCAACTTTTTTTTAAATTTGAATAAATATTCGTATTGTGTTGTTTTAATATAGAGGTCAAAACACTTATCCATTTTTAGATGGACTCTTTGCTTGGCTTCGACTCTGGGATCGATCCTGATCACTCACTATAGGTAGCAGTAACTATTTATAAACAAATGATTCTCATCAACCGGGCGTAGTTATTTTTCTCCGGCTATATTTTATTTAACATCAGATTTTTTTAAGAGTTCGGTCAGTTATTTTTATGGTCAGATTACGCGTCGATGGACGTACGTTGGATCCCACCAATCCGATTTTATAATGGACTTGATCTTTCGATGAAAGAAAAACCTCGTGAGGAAACCATGGCATGGTTGTAGGACATTTTCTAATAAATAAAAACCTGTAGCCAAGTACCTAATAGTGTGTTTTTTGGCTATATTATTTAAAAGCGAGTACCTCTAGGCTTAACGTATTTACCATCCTATAACGTCACTTAATGTCAGGTGAGATTGTGGACAAATCGCTGAGTCTATATTAAAAAATAGTCGGTATTAAAAAAGTGCAGACAATTTACCTAGCCAGTTTGTAAAAAAAACATTTACCTTAACAAACTTACTTAACAAACAAACTTAAAATAACAATTAATTATTTTTTCACGAGTGTACGATGCTACGAGCCCGCTGACTACTGTATACACAGTATTTAGCCCGGGCTGGTTTTTGGCTTTACGTGGAGAACACGAAATACCTGGTATAAAAAATTAAATAAAATTATTATTTCCCAGGGCGACAGCGGCGGCCCTCTGGTCTACGTCGGTGGCGTCTCATTTTGTGCCAACACCATCATAGGAGTGACTTCGTTTGGTGTCCAATGCGGATACAAGGGTGGCGCTGGGATGTACACAAAAGTGGAGCCCTACTTAACGTGGATAGAGAGTATTGTATGGGCTTGATAGATTAAATTTATCATGAACACCACTGTTGTCCAGGTCGAAATTTAGACTTGTATAACTCAAGATAAAACTGTGTAACAACGGTACATTTAGCTTTAATTTACTGTTATTATATGCTATGCAAGCAATAGTCTTGTATCACTGCAACATAAGAAGATTGCTCCACGTTAATAAAGCTCATTGCCTATAACTACAGCTTGGATATGCTGACAATCTCTTTGGCAGAGAGAGTCTGTCTTCTCCTCAGTTGCGTACGGGTGTTAATAGATCACATTCACACAAGATGTCTTTTGGCGTTTTGCCTGGAGGTTCACAGACACACTCTATTTTGTTCAGTAACCAATGTAGTGCATGTGTTTGTTCAATAGTGCTTAGTGCCCGGTGCCTAATTAGTGCTTCCACTAATACTCGTGGTTGATCACTACTAAGTGACAAGACCTCTTCAACTTGCCTCCAAGTATACGCTCTTTGGAGTGAATTATATATGGATTTAATACATACTAAACTTTTATAGAACCATTATAAAGGCCTGTAGTGTTACATGGAAATGAATTTCTAGGCAACTAAAGATTTATGAAAAATGAGTGCACGTAGCAGGGATGCGAATGTTAAGATGAGTTTTGATGTAACTTGATTGGATAGGATTCGAAATGAGTATATCAGAGGGAGTTTGGAATTAGAACCAGTGACAGAGAAACTAAGGTGTAATAGGTAAGCGTGGTATGGGCATATTATGAGGGGAGATGAAAGTCATGTGACAAGAAGAATGTTAAGTTTCATGGAGGATGGATATAGAGTTCCCTATAGTAATTATTATACTCTTTGATATACAAGTAGTGGGAGACCGAAGAAATAAAAGCAAAAGTGTGAATATTAGATGACAAATGATAGAGGAGAGGAGAAAAAAAAACATTTTTGCCGAGCCTACTTAATATACGTTTAAAAAGTTTACAATCCTAATTATGCTCCTTGCTTGAGCGTTTTCAGTTCAAGATCAACAACAGTCCAATTCTTATACAATAAGAATACTTTTTTTTTCTTAGCACTCTAGTGATATTTAATTATTTTCTTCTCAAAACTATCATAAACTTATTCGAAATTATCGTAAGCCTCCATCATTATCGTACGGCTTGGCAAACGCTGGTTCCAAAACTTGATTTAGTCACGCTGTCAAAAGTCAAAATTGATTTACTAAAAACTAAAATTAAACAATTAAGGAGAATCAAAATTAATAAGTTTTTATACGAAGTTGCACAATAATTATTGTTATATATTATACAAAAATGTGTTAAAATCGACAATCGACAAGTGGTTATAATGTCAATATTCGTGTTATTTTAATTAACAATTGACAAAAAATGTAACATTAGAAACAGGCGCAAAATTTGTTATAGAAAACTTTATAATTAAAAACAAAACCGACTTCAATAGAATGAACTATAAGAATGCACTAAAAAGTCAATAAATTTTTACTTTATTAATCTGGTTCGTTAATTATGAAATCGGTGCCAGCTTAAGGATAACAAAGTGATTACAAACAAACAACATTGATAACAAAGTAATTATTTATTGACTTTTTAGTGTATTTAAGCGACTTCAAAAAGGAGGAGGTTATCAATTCTTCTGTGTTTTTTTTTTTTTGTTTGTTACGCGATTTTTCCGTTATTTGTGGACCGATTTGCATATTTTTTTAATCAAAGGAGTACACTTCCGAGGTGGTCCCATGTCCATCAGATTACGATCTGATCAGTGGAATTCAGGTAAATTGAGAAAAACACTCGAATATTACAGACACTTACACTTGTTTCATATATTCGTTTCCAAAGCTATGAAGTAGTCTTCACAGCTATACCCAAAAGTATGTACAAGTTTGAAAACCTGTCGCCAAATACCAATAGGTGTGTTCCGGCAGGATCACTTTAGAACCACTACCTGGCTTAGTGTGTTTGAGATCCTGAACCACATCGTCACTTAACATCAAGTGAGATTATGGTCAAAGCACAGAGCCTACACCGTGCAAAAAAACATACTTAAACTAAAAAGAAAAAAAAATTATGGAATTAAAATGAATTAGATTAAATTTTGCAAATCGGCCCACAAATGACGGAGAAATCGCGTAACAAACATAAAAAAGGAACATACAGATGAGTTGACAACCTCCTCATTTTTGAAGTCGGTTAAAAATACCATAGACACTTCTGTGAGTTGTTTCATTTTTCATTCCGAAGTTGCGATTTTGGATGTGACCTTAGCAATCTCAATTCGTGCTTGGCTTTAACTGTATTATCTCTATATATTTTATTGAATATAAATTTATTTTAAAATAAACAACGAATAATAATTTACTTTTTATTTCATTTACTACAACCATTACAAATTTTGGCGCTGCTGATCGTTGTCTAATACTGTAATATGATCAGTGCTTTGACTACAATCTCACCTGATATTAAGTAACGATGTGGTCCAGGCTAAGCCTAGTGGTACTTGTAGAATGCTGCGTAAAGGATAATAAGGGAAACGTCCATTCTCCGATGCAACTCGTTTATTACTCTGCCTGCTTAAAGTCTAACATACCTTCAAGTCTATATCTCACGATGCTTTCCTTCATCGAATGTTCAGGCTGATATGATATCATTTATACCCATCACACAAACACACTGTGCTTTTAAAATGATCTCAATTAATAAATAAATATATGTACAAGAACATAAATAACTTAATAGCTTATTAAAATAATTCAGCATTCTCATATCGCTCCCACGGGTGTCGTAAAAGGCGACTAAGGGATAGACTAGGGGTTGGGCAGCAGAATCCTCTGAGTACCACAAACACCTACTGCGATCGCCAACCCGCTTGCAAGCGTTGCGATTATGGCAATACGTTTTCATGTCCAGCAGTGGACGTCTTATATTTATGGTTACTTACATTACGGTAAATAGTTATTTATACCATAAATTAAAAGTAATTTTAAAATAAAGACTGCTGCCACCTGAACTAGGAATTCCTGTATCTCTGGCTAGCAGTGACGATTGACACAAAATTGTATTCATAATTCAAAATCAAATATATCTTTATTGAATTTAGGCCGTAAGAAGAAGCTTATGAACGTCTAAATCACTACCACAAGTTCGGAAAACAACCCAGCCGAGAAGAGCCGGAAGAAATTCGATCTGGTTCTTTTTTTAAATAAATATAAGACATATATATATATATTTTTTCATATAAAAAACTATACAAATCGTAGCCTTAATAATGTTAGCGGGTGCGCACAGAGATGTGGGTTAATTCCAGACATCAGTATCGTTCACGTAACGATCCACCCTGTAATAACCTTTTGAGATTAAAACTTGCTTGACATAATACTCTGAACTTATTGTCAGGTAAATCGGTAATGTTACTTGGGATCTTATTGTAAAACCGAATACTATTACCTATAAAGCTTTTATTATACTTACTTAATCTAAAGCGTGGACGGCCAAATTGTCTTTACTTCTAATATTAAAATTAAGACGATCATTCACTAGATCTAGCTTGTCTAAATTTTTACGAATATGTATTAAGTTGTCGAAGATGTATTGGGAGGGCAAAGTTAAGATATCATATTCTTGAAACTTGTTCTTTAGAGATTCGCGAGGTCCCATATTGTATATTGCTCGAACAGCTCTCTTTTGTAACGTAAAAATGGTGTCTACCTCTGCTGCTGTACCCCACAGCAAAATACCGTAAGACATTAAGCTGTGAAAGTAAGCAAAGTAGACTAACCTAGCAGTAGCAATATCCGTCAACTGGCAAATTTTTCGAATCGCAAAAGCAGCGGAACTAAGCCTTCCTGCCAAAGTTTTAATATGCGGACCCCATTGTAACTTATTATCAAGTGTGATACCTAAAAACAGAGTTTTGTCAACTAAGCCTACTAAATGAATGTCCCTGTTATTATTTCATTAGCTTGTAGTATAACTCTATATTATGTAATTCTGGTGGCGTTTTGGCCACCACTTTGTCGGGCATTGAAGTAAAGATTAATACAATAATACGATTATTATAAAATAAGTACTGGTTCAAAAGGGCTATAACCCATGGCTGTTGAACAAGTCAATAATAAGGAAAAGAAGGAATTCGCAAATAAAACAAAAAAAAATAAAATTAAATGTCACATTTTTATTTCTGCATCTTTTTTTTTCTATTTACTACTGTAAAATATAGTTTCAAATTTATTACAAAAAAAAATCTTTCAATTCATAGATCAATACAATCTATCTCGTTATTACTTTTGATATGAAATATCTATTGATTCGCCTTTTCAGTGAAATCGGTTAGCCAACGGCATGACGCTCTCTTTAGGTTCCAACCGTAAATGGTTTTTTTAATCATATACAGATTACACATTTTTTTACTTTTGTCTAAACAAACAAACTTATATATAAAAATTTTGGTATTGAAATAAATATTAAAACAAGTCAACACGTTTATTTAAAAAACAAAATTATACCATTCGAAAAATTATAACCTAAAAATGCAATTCATTGATTTTTGTGATTTGTTTTTATTTTACATAACATTGCAAAATTTGATGAGTGTATGTTTATTTTATGGTTTTTTTTTTTTAATGATATATTTGCTTCGAAATCCAATACTTATAAACTGGCCACATGATATGTCTAAATAAAGGAACATAACCTAAAATAAACTATTTAAGCTATAATCTTCCCTTTACCAGGGAAAAGTTCTTGAGATATCCGGTAGCAGTCTTCCCAGGGTACGACCCTCGCTTTCACTTGAGGAGTTGGAGACGCGACCGTCTGCCGGATCAGGTCATCCATGGGGTAACCGCGCCGTGGAAACACTGTTGCCTGGGAAGGGAAAATGGATTAGGTTTCTACTTTGTAGTCTTATCGTATTACATAAGCAACGTTTTGGATATTTTTACCCCCTCCCCCCTCAATAATAAGCAAAGAATGCTGAAGCAATGATGGCGCAGTGGAGAGTGCGGCCGGATTCCGCGTCAATGGACGCGGTTTCAAATCTTCCAATCCAATTCTAAAATCAGCCTAAGAAACATCGTGAGGAAACCATAGCATGGTGGTATGCCATGTCCGTCTAGATAGCTACCACCCTCAAGTTTGAAAACCTGTCGCCAAATACCAATAGTTGTGTTCCAGGAGCATCGCTTGAGAACCAGCACCTTTACCCTTAGTGTGTTTATACATACGGATCACATTTTCACTTAACATCAGGTGAGATTGTGGTCAAAGCACTGAACCTATATCTTGTAAAAAAAGGTCTGCCCAGATGATTACTTAAGCACTGGAACAATTTTGAAATAAAAAAAGCATACTCCCGTGCCATTAAGGATTTTTTTTTTTCGAACCTAGCTAACGCTGTTGACCGGAAGCTGTAAACATACACGTCCGTTCACTACGGAGCTTACCACAGCATTCCAAAAAAAAAAAAAAAAAAAAAAAAAAAAAAAAACGCCATTAAGGATTACGTAATACTTGAAATACCCTTAAGACATAGAACGAACGAGACGTGAAGATACACAAAACATAAAAGAGTGACTGAGAAAAAACATTTCATTCATTCATTTGTAACAAACTTCATACCGGCACAGTTATAGTGCGTGCACTATATCCAAGACCCTGAAAGCTGGTAAATAGGTCACTTACATGAGGTGGAAGGTTCGTTGCCGGGCAGAAGTCATTTCTCCCATCTCCTGTGTATATCATACGCGCGTAGGGCCGATTACTAGCGCACCATTGGGCCAAAGCGATCGACTTACAAAGGTTATTAGGGCAACGCAGGCATGCCGTTTGGGCCATACACGGCTCTATGAATAACCTTCCGTTCTGCCAGAATGCCCGGTTGTTGGTTACAACGGAAGTGATGTACTCCTGAAATAGGCAATTCATTGTTTTTTTAACCGAGTTCAAAAAGAAGGCGGTTACAATTCGTCTGTTTTTTTTTTTGTATGTTTGTTAATCAATTTCTCCGTCAATCTTGGACCGATTTGCAAAAGTTTTTTTTTTTAATCTTATTAAACTCCCGAGGTGGTTTAATTTCAGGATCTGATCAGTGGAACTCAGGGAATTCGAGAAAACCTCTAGAATATTTTAGACACTTACACGTGTGTCATAGAAGCAGATTAATAAAATAATTATTTATTTACTTCTAAGTGCATTTATCTAGTTTATTCTTTTGAAGTCGTTTTTTTTGTTTTTAATTTAAACAGTTTTTTTTCATATGTACAAGGGTTTCGAAATGACTGCACTTCATCTAATCTATAATACTGTAAAAAGATGTAAAATCGGTTTTTAGAAAACCTAAAATTAACCGATATTAAAAATTCTTAGATCTGTAGAAAATGACATCATCAATGAGTACCATAGGTTATATAAATACATACATAACGGATACATCTTACCACCAGGTAAACATCGTGAGGAAACCATAGAGCATGGTAGTAGTTTATTTTCTAATAATGCCCGCCTGGATAGCTACCACCTTCGAGTTTGAAAACATGTCGTCAAATACAATAAGGTATGTTCCGGCAGGATCACTTGACAACCTTTAGGCTTAGTGTGTGTACCATCCTGGACCACATCGTCAAAGCACTGAGCCTATGCCGTGTAAAAAACGTGTACACGAAGCCGGGGTAGGGACAAATAAGGACAACACTAGATAGATATGAATCGTATCTGGAGTCGAGTTCTTCTAGGCCGAAGACTTCTAGGCAGCCCTGCTATATACATTTGCTGATCCAGGGTATATACGATGCACCTTAACGTGTTATTATGACCGATTTTTTAATAAGTGTACCGGTGGTCACTTGATCTACATTAGCTTATCTCGGAATGTGACGCACCGTAAGTGACTGACCATTGACAATGACCACAGACCATTCAGTGGCATAAGAAACAAATACATTTCTCCCCCCGTTTAACAGACGCCATATCAGTAGACCTTAAATTCACCACAACGTCACTATTGCGTAACAGGATATTTGTGAAATTTCCTCCATTTAGTCAATTAGCACGCGAGGACCGCGTGTCTAACTCAACCTCGAACCAAACCTTGCTCCCAGAAACCCGTCTAATTATAATTAACATAGTAAATCGCACGTTCCATCAGCAGTGTGTAACGTACGCGACTGTACATTAGTTCCGCGTGATACGATGACGTCAGAGTGGTGACGTCATCGTCGGCCGTTTTTTAATATTGATCATTTGAACGGTTTGAGGATTTATGAAGTACACGAGAAGTGGGGATTCCGGAGTTAAAAACTTACCTATCCAACTCTATGATTAACCTCAGGTTTCGGTGAAATAAAACGTCGGGAGGAAACTATAGCATTTTCTAGGCATTTTCTAATATCCTCAAATTTGGAAACCTGTCGCCAAACACAAATATGTCCATTTCAGTAGCATAATTTAAGACTAGCCTTAGTGCGTTTAAGGTTCCCTAAGTTACGTTAAGTAATTTCACAAAAGAGGTCCCATTAAAATCCGTTCAGCCGTTCCGGATATTTTAAAACATTTTGAAAATTGTATTTTTGGTATATGTATCGTATATAATACATTAATATCTATTTAGTAAAAAAGGGTACATCGATCTTCTAAAAATAACTTACTTGAAGACCATGAACCTTCAGCCAATGGTTGACGAATACGCTATTAGCGTCTGTCAGGACGAGAATGTCCCAGCCGTCCCCAGCCAAGTTCCTGATGAGGTCTTCGATGCCAGGAGTCGGGCGCATTGAGCCAATGCAGCCGAGGATGTCTTCTTCGCTGAGACCTGACGAGTAAGCGTGTTCAAATACCTGGAATGAACAAAAATTCTATGGGTAAAACTTCAATGTCGTGTCACTGGCGTCCTAAAAGCGGTAACTTACAACATTTGTCTGGTTTTCAATCTATTAGCGCTTCGACCAATAATTATCTACATTTTTAAATATCTGTTAAATATATGTTATTTTAAACATACGATAGGCTGTTAATGTATGATAGCGCCAGCATTTAAACGCCATCTTATACTTGACAGACTGTAGCATGTTGGCGGCTGAGGTAGCATTAGTAACGCGAATTTATAATTTTTCCCCCAACCGGGAATCGCTCAACGCCGCAAAAGATTTCAGTTTACAAACATCACGTGATTAATAGACCAGGGCTGTGAAGCCTTTGGCTGTAAAAAGTGAAAAAAAAAATAATAGTAGGATGAAACCCATTGGAAAAGGAAGCGATCTGAGGTCGGGAAGTGGAAGGGGGTGGGGGTTAAGGGTTAAAAAGATGGTTTAACTCGATTTCCGGTAAAACTGCAAGTTCTATGGAAGAAAGTTAAATTGCAAAGTTGTAGGTAATAAAAAGACTACAACTTTTGTCTTCAAAATTTTTTCACATAACCTCAAAATGTATGTGATAATTTCAACCAACCAAGTTTTTGGTTTTATTTTTGTATAGTTTACAACAAAAAAAATCTCACGAAATTTGTTGAAAACTTACCACTTTATTTCGCTAACACATAGTAATTTTCATTTATTTCAAATATTTATTTTCTCACCTTCATTTGACTTAATATCGAAAAAGCACCCTAATATTCAATCGAAAAATCTCCCGTCAAAATAACTGCTATTTAAAAAACGTCTGTGGGCTTTTTGCTCTTTAAAATCTCTACTTTCTGATGGTGTAAAAAAAATACATTACTATGGTAACATTTTTCTCAAAAAAAAATGCAAAAGAAAAACGAATAAATTGTTTTTTATTTATTAAAAATTACACTTTAATTACTCGAAAAACGTAAGATTCCATGTAACATAGATAAACAAAAAAATTGACTTCAAATGAAATGAAAGACTTTGACAGTCTACTTTTATTCATCGAACTTGTCAAAGTCAATGTAATGACGAGACTGCAATAGCTACATTTTGTAGTTCTTACATAAAACAATCAAAGGAAGGAAAATAAATAAATAACGCTATTAGATTTAATTTTCAATCTCATTGCTTTCTCTGCGTTGGTATAATACGATTCACTTGTATCTTTGCCATTGAACTTTTTTCTATAGGTCACACAGCTAGTATCTCCCATAAATCCATGCACTTGCCCGTAAAACTGTGCATTTAACTTTTTTACGCTGAACATTAATGATTTTCCAAACTCAAAAGTACCTTAAGTTTCGCGGAGTAACTTCAGCTATTTACCAAAAAAAGTCTCGTCAGAATCGATCGAGCCGTTTCCGGAGATTGCGCGGAACAAACAGACAAAAATTTTAAAAATTGTATTTTTGGTATAGGTGTCGTATATACATTCATATCTATTTAGTAAAACAAAAAAAATTTGACATTACTGACAGACACTTCAATTTTATTTATTAATATACATTTTACTTTATCTACTAAGTACTAACTACAAAAAATTACCATCAGAATCGAACCCAATAACGTATGAATATTGTTAAAAATAGATCATATACTGCTAAAGTATCTATAAGCGTAGGCACACTTACGACTGCTTGTTTATTTTTTTTTTGGAAGATAAAACTATCTTCTGCTCGCGTTTCTGTCCGTGTTGATTTTAAATTTAGGTCCAAAGAGTTATTGTGCTACTATGAGTCATCGCGAAGTTTTCTTTCAGAAATAAACATACAGACAGACGCGGAAAGCAACTATTTTTTGTAATTTATATAGACTAGTTGTGTGCCTGCGGTTTCGCCCTTTATTTCATATATTCTTCACTGCGTAATATAGACTTTAATTTTTATACTCGTACATGTAACCCTTATTATTAAAAAAAACTGAGTACTCTCAGAAAGCAAATATCCATTCAACCATAAGACTTCCACAGCTGGATATACCCATAGGATTACCCCAATATGAGGAGGGATTATCATAATCGGCACGCTTGGCAGAAGGGTTGGCGGTCCCAGTAAGGTGGTTGTGGTTCGGTCGTACCTCTTTCGAGAGGTGGGCGAAGAAGTGGGTGGGGAAGTATTCCTCCCCCATCCCCATTGGGCCATTGCACGGACTAGGCCCGGTGAGTTCGCCGCAGGGGGCGACGCGGTGCTTGCGAAAGCCACCCCGTGTCGCCCCCATCCCAAATGCGGCGGACGGCCCCGGGGGGTTTTAGTGGGTATGTACGGACGCTTCACGTCCGGGTGAGTCCCACACTGGCACGGAGTCGTCCCTCCGTGCCCCCTTACCTATTCGGTCTCACTAATGCAATAGGTAAGGGTAGTGCGTAAATGCATTTCCCCCCGTCAAAAAAAAAGAAAAAAAAAAAAAAAAGGTGGTTGTACTGAGAGGGTACTGCTGCCCATCTCCTGGTCTATCCCTTAGTCTCCATTTACGACACCCACGGAAAGATATGGGGTGTTTACTATTCTTAGCCGGGACCACACGTCAAAGCAAATATTTGTATCACAAATTTAAATACCTATCAGTATAACGTTGCACTGAATCTGATTTTATTCAGAGTTGTAAAGATTTTTTTTACGCGAAACCCTAATAATTTACGAAAACAAATAGTAGCCTAAGTCACGCGGAGTAATTTGCCAGAAGATGTCCCGTCAAGATCGGTCCAGCCGTTCAGGAACAAATTTATCCGGAACAAACAAACAGACAGACAAAAATTTTGAATATTATGTTTTACGATAGGCATCGTATGTGTATTCATATGTATTTAGTAAAAAGTAGTTAGTTTTGATATTACAAACAGACACTTCAATTTTATTTATTGGTATAGAGTATAGATTAGTTTAAACTAATAATAGACCGCATGTTTAATCGCGCGGTCCGTAGTTTCAACATTTAGCGTGGATATATTTAGAGGGCAAGGTTATTTTTACTACACCGTCGATGAAGTAACAATGGATCAGAATGGAGAGTCGATTGACGTAGGTTCGAATTTACATTTCCTGCTCGATTGTTCTCTATTTTAAATTATGATTTTGAACGTATAATATTATACAGAAAGAAGGTATCATTGATTTTCTATCTATACTGAATAAATAAAATTGAAGTGTCTGTTTGTAATGTCAAAATATTTTTTTTTACTAAATAGATATATGAATGTATACGATCCATCCATCCAACCGTAAGGGGGAAATTGCCATAAACGCCACGCTCGGCAGGCGGGTTGGCGATCGCAGTAGGTGTTTGTGGTACTCAGAGGATGCTGCTGTCCATCCCCTAGTTTATCCCTTAGTCGACTTTTACAACACCCACGGAAAGATTTGGGGTGAGACTGTTTCTAAGCCGGCACCACACGTTACGATACCTATACCAAAAATACAATTTTTAATATTACTGTCCGTCTGTCTGTTTGTTCCGGGTAATTTTCGGAACAGCTAGACGGATTTTGACTTTTTTTTTTTTTTTTTTTTTTTTTTTTGATCTAGCTAATGCTGTTGACCGGAAGGGCCTTTACAGCTTCACCGAACTTTGGGGGCGAGTGCTGAAGGCACTCAGCCGCAAAAAGGTGACTAGCTCAAGGGCTACCAAAGTGGTACGAACCTCGGCTTGGCCGTCACCTGAGTACTCAAGACTCACTCGCGAGTTGTATCCTAGCTAATCTTTATTTTTATTTACATTAAAAAAAAAAAAAAGGTTCCTTACAGGACCTATGTACCTTGCATGTTATGCATGAGTGTGTATGGAGTGTTGTGCGTGTAATTGCTCAATGCGTGGGCAGTGTTACTGTATCGCGCTGGCGGCGACGTCAAGAGCCTCCCCAGTTGGGGAACGAGACACGTCTTGGGTCGCCGCCTGAGGGGGACCCGGAGTGTGTGCGGGAGCAAAGTTAGCCGCCTGTCCCCGGCGGCGGGAACGGCGGTTTCGCGGGCGTGGGCGCTGGCACGCATTTGTACGAGGTAAAGGAGGAAAGATCCTATTACTACGAGTTATGGTATCGTCGCGGCACGATAAGATTCTTTGCGGCCGACGTATACGACGCGGCTTACGTCCTGGCAAGTACGAGACGGCTCGCACGATGAGGGGGTTCGAGTGTGTCTCTGCGCGTTCGAAGAATGCGCGACACTGGGTCTTGAAAACGGACCTAATGGAGGGCAGGTTGAGATCCCTGTGTAAATCCACAGTTCTCTCGAACCATTGGGCACCTACTGCCTTCCTTACAAAGCGATTCTGAATCCTTTGTAAGGCGTGCATGCGTGAACGAGTGATGTGACCGAAGACAGGTGCGCAATACGTGATGATGGGTCTGACCACCATCTTGTATAGGGTAATCTTATGGCGGAGTGCCATTTTGCTCTTGCTGTTATAGAGCGGATAGAGACGACCTAGCACCATGGAGGTCTGGCGCTTCACTTTCTTAATGTGAGATTTGAAAGAGAGTCTGTCATCTAACTGAACTCCTAGGTACCTGACTTCGGAGCTGTATGGGATTTCAGTACCCGCGTACTGTATGGGCTTGGGGGGGTCTTCCCTAAGTTTACGGCTTCTAGTGAATAATAACGCGGCGCTCTTACTCGGGTTTATCGCGAGACGCCATTTGAAATACCAAGCGCTGAGTTGGTCGACAGCGCCTTGGACGTATTTACGTAAGACCGTTTTCTTACGAAAAGCGAAATAGATGACTGTGTCGTCCGCGTATAGACCTAGCTGAACTCTTCCGAGATCAGGGAGGTCCGCTAAGTAGAGGTTAAAGAGGACAGGCGCCAGAATGGAACCTTGGGGGACTCCTGCGCGTATGGGGTGGGCTATAGAGAGAGCGCTCTCTACTCTATAGCGGAAACTACGATCGGTGAGGTAATCGTGTATGATTCTAACCAGAGTGTCGGGGATACCTAATCTAGTGAGTTTGTAGACGAGGCCCGTGTGCCAGACCTTGTCGAATGCTTTGGCAACGTCGAAGAAGACTGCGAGCGTATGCCAGGATTTATTAAATTCAGGGTGATTAATATTGGTGAGTACGTACTCCGTGAGGCGGAGCACCTGATGCGCACAGGAGTGTCTGGCTCGGAAACCAAACTGTTGGGGAGGCAAGAGATTTTTGTCCTCTATCACCTCTATGAGACGGTTCATAAGGATCCGCTCATAGAGTTTGCCTAAGGTGTTAAGAAGGCTAATTGGACGGTAGCTATCGGGTTGCCTGGCGTCTTTGCCAGGTTTTTTTTTGGTAGATAGCTGAAGTTACTCCGGGTAACTTAGGGTACTCTTAAATTTAGACAATAATTAGGGTTACGCGTGAAAAGATTATTAAAGAAGTGCTTGAATTAATGAGAAATATTTATACTTTAACTTAGTACTCAAAAAATTATTAGGGTTCCGTATAAAATAATAAAACGTAGTGAAGAATAGTATGAAACGCGAGCACACAGCTAGTAAATAATAAACCCGCATGTTATATATGTATGTATATGTATATTGTACGTGCCGCTCGACACCGAGCGACACCTGTCTAATAAACAGTGTGTAATTAGCTACCTGACGTTTTACTTGTACCACCCTTCGACACAACTACTTGACCGATTGAAAAAAATCATTGAGCTGTGGAAAGCTATATTATTAGGTTTTTTTATTATTAGAGATATCTATGTCTTCGTGCGAAGCCGAGGACGATTGCTAGTATTATATATAAGGGGTATACAAGCAAAACATAACATATAAAAGCATGGGATCTTTTTAGAAACTTTTTGACCCCA
The DNA here is from genome assembly GCA_014132275.2 of Samia ricini. Classification (NCBI taxonomy): domain Eukaryota; kingdom Metazoa; phylum Arthropoda; class Insecta; order Lepidoptera; family Saturniidae; genus Samia; species Samia ricini. Next base: position 6,999,499 of record AP028167.1, read on the forward strand.
ACTCTTCCCATGGTGATACGTGGTGAGTTTTCAGACTAACCCCAAAGATCACTCGTATTTTTGGGTCAAAGTATCATATAAATTTTCATATTACAGATCTCTTAATATATGTATAAACTTATTTACCATATCACCTGGCAACGTATAATCAGGGTTACACGCCGTTTCACGTGTTCCACAGAAGATTAATTGCACTGGCAAGACCGTCTGAGGAGCAGACTTACGCCAGGGCTATTCCTGGTTAGGGGCTTAGCATTCGCTAGGTCATCTGTTGGTGGAGACGCGGGTCAGTATCATACAGATACCATGTCCTTCCCATATAACGGTAGAGAAGGTAAGCTTGGTGTTTTAGTGGGTACTGAGTGGTGGTTTCGGCCATTATGTGAGTCCCATACTATCTTCCGTGCCCCCCATCGAAGGGGTTGTGAGTAAATACATTTCCATGTGAAAAAAAAACACCACGCCCACCTCAACAATTGTCAAGTTTAATTTTCTTTTTCGAACCCTCTCTCATCTTTCAAGCTTTAAATAATTAATGGACGGTCTCAAATGTAAATCACATGACTGCAAATGTGTGACCAGCGTGTGTTGCCAGCGATGATATACGGCATTGAGACATGCTCGCTCACAGTGGACCTAATAAGAAAGCTCAAAGTTACTCAAAGGGCAATGGAGAGGGTTATGCTGGGAGTTTCACTGCGGGATCGAATCAGGAATGAAGAGATCTGCAGAAGAACCAAAGTAACCGACATTGCCCGAAGAATTGCTAAACTTAAGTGACAACGGGACCGATGCCCGATGGGGCCAAAGAGTTCTCGAATGGCTACCAGGCACAAGAAGTCGCAGCGTGGGTAGGCGCAGTTAATGAAGATCGCGGGAGTCCTATGGATGCAGGTGGCGCAAGAGTGGTCGTTGTGGCGATCTTTGTAGAAGAGCTATGTCCAGCAGCTTTTGGTTGAATGGATGGGCAGCAGATTCGAATGCTATCAACTGAGTTGCCATAATTTTAGTTGTGTTTTGATATTAACATCTTAAAGTGGAAGAAATGACCGCTAGTTGCAGCTAGCTTGGTGATCAGGGTTCGGGGCCCCTGAGCTCGAGAGTCACGCCTAGCCCTTTAGAAACAACGCCACTATAGAGACAAGACAAAAAATAACCATTGTACGTGAATACATAAATAAAATTGGCCAACTAAAAAAAGTTTAGAGCGGCCAGTATCTATGCGGAAATTGGCATATATATTTCCTTGTTCGCAACGCCCAGTTTTTAAATAACTTTTAATAGTATGTACGCACGTGGGTATATATATATATATATATATATATATATATATATATATATATATATGTCTTCGATTTTAAATAATCACAGACCAACGATGAAAAGAACCGTGTGTATGTATGAACGTACAAATTATACGTATCAGAAGTGAAACTTGTTTGGCACATTTCAGTTTAAATCTGTATTAAAATTTATTAGTAGGCGATGTTTTTTTTCTTATTACTATATATATTTAATTTAGGAACTTGGGTTCAGCAAGAACATGTCAGTCCCATCGTAATTTAAAGTTAAAAATAACAATCTGTACCTTACACACATTACATATTACCCGCAACATTCACAAAATTTTGGCTTCTGCGAGTGTAGAGTGCAATGACAAAAAATTTCATGAAAGATTCCTAGATTTAATTAGTTAATCTCAAGTTGATTGAGTGCACAGTCTGTTTCATTTATTTTTAGGCCAAATTCCATCAAAGTAGGCGATAGATATCTTATATCGTTAAAATATAAACTCATATATTCCACTTTACTAAAATACAAAGTAATTATTTTCGTTTCTTTCTTTCTCACTACGTCCTTCTTATCCGCCCTTTAGTATAAAAAAGATTTTATTAGACCTTCTATTTCATTTTAACTCTGAAACCCCAATTATTTTGAACTAACTGCAAATTCGATTTTTTGTTTACTTTGAAATCAATGAATAGTTGGTGAATTAAGCTGTCAAAAAATTACTTCACAGGTTGTTGCTGCCATGCAAAAGGTACAGGGAATTCGCATTTGATAGCTCACAAAAATATGTCAATTAATATATGGTATCAACAACCCAAACTATAAAAATGCGGCCCGTAGTGAAATCTCTAATTGGCTTATGTGATCCTTGACTAGAAAAGTGTGTCGACCGCTGTATCAGAGACTAGATATGCCTGTGCATTTAATAACGTGAAGCAATGATGGCGCAGTGAATAGTGCGGCCGGATTCCGCGTCAATGGACGCGGATTCAAACCCACCGATCCAACTATAAAATCAGCCAGAGCTTTCGGTGATGGAAAAAATCATGAGGAAACCATAGCACGGTGATAGGGCATTTTCCAACAATGTCCGCCTGGATAGCTACCATCCTCAAGTTCGAAAACATATCGCCCGATACCAACAGGTGTGTTCCGTTAGCATCAAATGAGAACTAGTATCAAGGCTTAGTATGTTTACCATCCCGGAAAGCAAAGTCACTTAACATCAGGTGATTTTGTGGTCAAAACACTGAGCCTATATACAGTAATACTATAATTTTATATATTAACCCCTTGAGCACTTACCTGGCGTTTACGCCAACATTCCATTGTTTTCCTATTGTCTTTCTATTGTCTTATTTTTACTGGTACTCGACACATTAACGATAACATAAATTTATTTTCTTTGAAGGATTCTACATCGCGCTATGGTTCTGCTGTCTTCCATTATACATATATATGTTTCGATACAGTTTACGCTTCAATATTATTTATTAGTATAGATTTATTTGGCACACCAACACGTGAATATACATAAGAAAACACCAAATAAAACGTAACATGGCGAGCACCGCATATAAAATTATCACGCATAAATATTTTATTGGTCACTTACATATTAGTAGTTAACTAACGAAAAAATCAAGTTTAATTCATTTTAAGAATTTATTAATTATTAATGTTGCGATGGGTATGTGCTGTCACAAGAATGGATAACGTCAGGAATTAATATATTGTAAGGAGTTTGAAAGTGGTGCCAGTGGTAGATAAGTCGTAAAGGAATCGTTTGCCTTGGTAAGGACAAATGTTGTGAGAAGAGAGAAAAACGCATGTTGACGAAATAGTAATAAATATAAATGTGGCAGGATGGAATAGCACAGGAAGTCCGAAGGAAGTGTGGATGGAGTGTGTAAGAAATTATATGAAAGAAAAAGGAGTGAATGAAGAGATGACGGCTGATAGGGATGTATGGAAGAAGAAAACATACCGCACCGACACCAATTGAGTTGGGAGCCGGGCAAGAGATTGGTGATGACTGACAGTAACACAGATTCTATTTGAACCTAATTCTAAATATAATGCGGGTGAAGTTGCGGCCAGAAGCTTGTATGTAATTTATCATACACCCTCGTAGAAGAATTATTGAAATATCAATAGTAAGAAATAAAATTGAAGTGTTTGTTTGTTTGAAATGTCATTTTTTTTTTACTAAATAGATATGAATGTATATTTATACCTATACCAAAAATACAGTTTTTTAATATTTTTGTTTGTCTGTATGTTTGTTCCCGGTAATATCCGGAACGGCTGGATTTTGACGGAACTTTTTTGGTTGATGTCTGAAGTTACTCCACGTTACTTAGGGTATTTTCGTTTTTCGAAAATAATTAGTAGTCCGCGTAAAAAAATCAAAAACTCATGAAATTTTGTTTGAGTTTCTGAGAAATATCTTTGCTTAATGTTAGTAGCAAAATATTTTTTGGAAAATAATTAGTATTCAGTATCAAAAAAAAAAAACTATATTACGCAATGAAAAATATGTAAAATACCGGCGCAACCGGGGGCACACAGATATTTATGTAATAAGAATTGGATTATTTTTAAAAGAGGTTTTTTTTATTTCTTAATTACAATGCAATTTGGTGGGCCAAGCAAAGAGCTGGTCTTTCCCCGCGTATAAAAGTATAAATTACGCAGAAACGAGATACATACGTATATCACGCGAGAGAGCATCATCGATAGATGACAATATATCTAATGGATAGGCACTAATTGATGACAAATGCCGGTGTCAATAAATCAGGTGACAATTATTATTGTCGGCCATTGTTAGCGCATCGGTGTAAATGCGTTCAAATACGAATTATTGATAGACTACTAACGCTAACATATAAGCCACAATGATTGGTATAGTTTGTCAAAGATATCTGTAAAGACACCAAGATAGAAGCATTGCCTATTTAGGAGCCCATCATCAAAACAATGTATTTGATAATGAATTATTAAATAGGCATAAAATTCGAAACTTTTGCTAGATAGATTTAGATTTCTACACTAAACATAGAGGTAACTGGTTCTCAAGTAATGTCGCCGGAACACACCTATTGGTATTTAGCGACATGCTTTCAAACTTGAGAGTGGTAGAAACCCAGGCGGGCATTATTAGGAAATCCCCTACCGCCAAGCTAAGGTAACCTCACGATGTTTTCTTCATCGAAAGCTCAGGCTGACTTTCGAGTTGGATAGATGGGCTCGATCGTACGTCCATTGGCGTGGAATCCGTACGCACTACAAACTACACCATATCAGCTCCAGTCCAGTGAAATTGTAAAAGAAATCATTTTAGGTATATTTCTGAGCTATTAAAAATAGGTAATATTTCGAATATAATATAATATAATATATTTTTTTTATAATGCACAGCACAGTGACTACTGGACCTGATGGTAAGTACAGTACAATCCAAAACAGCGGCGACTGACACTGAACAGAATTCAATGCCAGTCACCGCTGTCATGCTGGCCTGCTTAAGTAGCTCTTCACGCCTCTTAATTAAATTATAATTGAAATGTAAAGCTGTTAATACACGTACGGACCGGACTGCGGACACGGTATGGTGAGCGGCCGAGGCCATCAGTCCCCTAAGTAGGAATGGGTATCAGATTTTTCAAATAGATCGATTTTTAATTATATTTACAAAACATCGAGGTCTAAGAGATTAATCTTTTTCGACTTGTTTTATTTGACCTTTTATTCGCAAATATTATTCTTCCGATGGTAGAAATTAGACTATAATCATCATTTATTGCAAAAACTGTTTCCATTGTTTTTTATTAACAGCACTATAGGTCATCAATAGCAACTAAACAAAAAAAACGCCTAACCTACTACGGAAAAATGACACTGAACTGTTTTATTTTTGAGTATTTACAGATCATTATAATTTATAAATCAAATAAAATATAATGAAAAATCGAGTAACAAACATACAAAGAAAAATTAATTAATAACCTCCTCCTTTTTGAAGTCGGTTAAATATTTGTAATAATTTAAACATTTGCCCGTAAAACTGCATTGAATCTTTTTATGACTTTTAATTTTTTTACGCCGAACCCTAATTATTTTCGAAAATCAAAAGTACCCTGATTTACGCAGAATAACTTCAGCTATATCTACCAAAAAAGTAAAATCAAAATCAGTCCAGGCTTTCCGGAGATTACCCGAAACAAACAGACAGAAAGACAAAACATTTTAAAAATTGTGTTTTTGGTATAGGTAACATTCATATGTATTTAGTAAAAAAATTGATATTTTGACATTACAAACAGACATTTCAGTTTTATTTATGAGTATTGATTGGGCTTCTATAAGATTAGAAAAATATACCCACATAATATTGGCAGAATTGCATTTGTAACCGTAGACTGCCTTTTATTAAGACGATGAGTGCATTTTAAATAAATCTAGCGTTCGGCAAATTAACGAAGAAAAAACCTTTACCTGGATAAAACCACGACGTATTTATTTGTAAAGGAATTCGTGGATATAAAGATATCATCGGAATTTATAAAATTATAGTAACAATTTTCTTTTCTATAAATTTAAGGGGTTGAAAATATTAAAAAATCTATTCGAGAATTCATCTATACTAATAAATAAAATTGAAGTGTCTGTTTGTAATGTCAAAATTACTTTTTTTTACTACTTAGATATGAATGTTTATGTGATATCAACACCAAAAATACAATTTTAAAGTAGAGAAATATACATAACGTTTGTAAAGCATTTTTAGGGTCTTGTGTTTTTTCTATGTTTATTATTTTCAGGAACTTTTATTATCACGGTCGCCACGTTGTGGGGCTTTGGGAACATTTATTTATTTTAAATATTTACGGTCATTTTACTTTATAAAATTAAAAGCTTCTTATTATTGAATTGTATATTTTATTATTTCTTTTTTTTATTTTTAGATTGACATAGAATGTAATGTTTTTAAAATTAGAAGTTACATATTTTTAACATATCAAGTAAAACCTTGGTCTTTTTGGAACAGGTCTTTTCACAATTTAGGGTCAACATAACAAAACATAGCTACTAATATTATGTGAGCAAAGGCGTCGCCATAACCGTATTATAACAGCAGATTATTAATTCAAATAGTTAATTGAAGTTTTATATTAATTAATTCTAAAGTTTTTAAATCATTTTACATAGATAATTAACGTGTAAGGAGAATGTGTGGTTTGCACACCTTTTTACTCAGATACTTTTTATAATAGAATCTATAAATCACGTGTAGTAATTTAGTTGGAAAAGAAGCAAAATACTTACATCGCTCATATACGGTGTCCAGTCGTAATTACCAGCCTCCCATTCCGGTGGAGGTTGTTTCTCCCTCAATCTGTTTATTATCGTCGCGTCAGAATCATCGTCGACTATCGTACGGTCAAAATCGAAAACTGCTAAAGAGGCCATATTTGAAATACGCGCGCACTCACTCGTTGTTCCGGACAAACTGGCGAATTTTTTCAAAAACGATGGATTTGTAGTGGTCGGTTCTACGTCATACATGTCGTAGTTCAGACGACAAGGTGTGGAGGTTTTTGATATTACGTAAGTTTCGCATTGTCTCTTTTCGGTGGAATGTTTTCTTTCTGCGAAATTTGACGTTTCAGTTCAAGGTCACCTGGAAGTTGCTACTAACTGACGTTTTGTTATTGCAACTTATACTCTAAGATAAACTGTATTTAATAAACAATAAGAAATATTTATTATGTGTTTCTTATTTTTAGTATTTGTAGTAAATTAGACGAATAATTATAGTAAGAAAGAAAAATGATGCAATAATAATGAATCATTTCCTAAGAAATAAAAACAATCTAGTTTGACAGTTGACAGATAGCGTTCTGACATAACCTTCTTGGACCGAGTGATTTTTTAATAAAAAAACCAAATTTCTAAAAACAGTTACAAAAATTGAGTGAAATGGCTTCATTAAAAGTTTATTCTGTGGGCAGATTAGCAAATTACGTTGTGGGATCAACGTTAAGAAACATAAAACCTAATATCTACAGGTAAATATTGCGCAACCTAAGGCTTAAGTATAACCTAGAAACACTTTTAAATTTGTCTTTTAAAATGAGAAGATCTGCTGTTCGCATAGTTATTTGCATGTAAAACAGAAGGTCAAGAATGAACTAACAAAATTAATAAGAATTATCTTCGTATTTAAACAGAGTTCTTTTTTAATGAGTTCAAATACAAAGTCCTCTCTATTGATCTTCAATTACCAATGTTAACTTGAATATGTACACTATATATAAGTTAGTAAAATACGACAAGTACAGTGTTAACTAAGATGTGATTAATTTCATCACTATTTACCAGCTTGCAAATTCATCTGATTATGAAAGTCAACATGCCTATGACAGGTTTTTTTTTTTTTAATGTATGGTTACAACCCAGCCACACAGGAAAGTTCTAGCACTATCTATGTTCTTTTCTGGTGAAGGGCCACATGCCAATTAGAGGTATTACTATGGGCCACATTTTTTATAGTTTGGGTATTGGTTTTTTATGGTAATTACACCGGTGAAGTAAGTAATTTTTTGACAACTTAATTCACTAACTATTCATTTATTTCAAAACAATTAAAAATCGTATTTGCAGTTAGTCAAAAATGATGGGGTTTTCAGAGCAAAAAGAATTGTTTCATAAAAGATGTGTTCTGGAATTGTTGGTTCATGATGTCAACTATCTAATTGGATAATATTATATTAGCAATGTAGGTAGCATAATCAGAATGAATCTGAATAAATAATGTATGTTCATTTATCCCATCCTGCTTACTTCTATTCAGTTAATTTCATAATATGTTATCTCCGGTTCAAGTCATTGTCTACCAAAATTGTTTGATATGTCACGGGCCACACAAATACCGGCTAAGGGCACCGCAGTTTGACAACCACTGCTATAGAGTGTAAAAAAATGTAAAGTGTACCATTTTTCTTGCATTAAGACTGACCAATGTTCTCTTGTAACTACATCCTGTCACTTGTCATAATATTTGTTTTTATACTGTACAGGCTTAGTACTCTGACAACAACCTCACTTGGTGTTGTTAAATGATGATGTGGGCCAGAATATTTGTAAACACAATAAACCTAGATGTACTGGTTCTCAAGCTCTTGAAATACTCATTGCTGCTTGCTGACAGAAATGCCCTACCATCATGCTATGGTTTCCTCATAATAGTTTTCTTCACTGATATATTAATTGCGCTATATTGTAGAGTTGAGTGAGCCAGAACCTATGTCCATCAAGATGGAATCTGACCACTCTACCAACTAATCCAACATTGAAATCGACAATTCTTTATTCAATTTAAGCCTTGAGAAAGTGTTGATGATTGTAAAAAAAATTACCACCGGTTCGGATAACAACCAAGTCGAGAAGAGACAGCAAGAACCTCGACCTGGTTCTTCTGGATCTGGAAGCTTCATAATATTGAAGAATATGAGAAGCAAAGTTTTAAAATGTTTAATCCCATTTGTTTATTGATGATGACTATTCCAGAACATCAGCTCATGCGTATAGTACAGCTGAACAGAAAACTGTAGAAACAGAATCAGGTGATAAACAGCTACCGCCAACTTTAGAAGAATGTCACAAGCAAATAGAGACTTTGACTGCGGAAATCAACAAACTGCAACAGCAAGCCAAAGATTATGAAGTATGTGACGTGTCTTAGTGATCATGCAAGTATAACATAAGCATGCATTAGGGGTTTTAGTCTTTACTTATTCAGTTATAAATTTAAAGTTATGCCAATGCATATGCCTAAAGGACTCTGCCCACATAACCGGACCATACCATGACCGTACTATGATTGTATCAGGCATTTAAAAAAAAAAACTACATAAACTACCATTGACCGGGTTCTATGCCCGTTTAATTGTATTTTTAGACAATATAGGCTCAGTGTATTGACCACAATCTTACCAGACGTTAAGTGAAAATGTTAACACACTAAGCCTACACATAATTGTTCTCAAGCGATGCTGCCGGAAAACACCTATTGTTATTTGGTGTGACAGTTTTTCAAACTAGAGAGTGGTAGCTACTCAGGGGGGTATTATTAGGAAATATACCATACTACCACCATGCTATGGTTTCCTCACGATGTTTTCCTTCTCTGAAAGCTCAGGCTGATTTTAGAGTTGGATAGGTGGGATGGAACCTGTGCCTATGGACGTGGAATCCAGCCACACTATCCACTGCGCCAACATTGCTTCACTTTATTAAATGCACAGGCATATCTGCATATGATACAGTGGTCGACACTCTTTTCTAGTCAAGGATCACATAAGCCAATTAGAGATTTCACTATGGGCCGCATTTTTATAGTTTGGATAGTTGATGTTAATTTACATATTTATGAGCTATCAAATGCAAATTCCCTGTAGCTTTTACATAGCAACCTGTGAAGTAATTTTTTGACAACTTAATTTACTAACTATTCCTTGACTTCAAAGTAACTAAAAATCGAATTTGCAGTTAGTTAAAAATAATTAGGGTTTCAGAGCTAAAATGAAATGTTTGTATAGAAGGTCTGTTCTGGAATTATTGGTTCATGTTCTCGGCTATCTAATTGCATAATAGTATATTAGCAAAATAGGTTTCATAATCAGAATAAATCTGAATAAATAATGTATGTTCATATTCCCATCCTGCTTATGTCTATTCTTCTAACTTCATAATATGTAAACTCCGGTTTGAGTCATTGCCTATCAAAATTGTTTGATACGTCACGGGCCGCAGTTTGACAACCACTGCTCTAATATGTTTTAGGATAAATACAAACGCGCTTTAGCTGACGGAGAGAATGTACGCAGAAGAATGATGAAACAGGTGGAAGATGCTAAATCCTTTGCCATACAAAGTTTCTGCAAGGATCTTCTAGATGTTAGTATCTTCTTTATAAATTCTGTCGTAGTATAGGACTATGTCTACTGATTGAAATATTTACATGGTATTAATGAAATTAACGTAAGGGCTCCTCCAAGTATTACGCAAACACCAAAGAGAGGCGGAGGATTTAAATGCAATTTTTACTTATTTACTTAAGTAGATTTTAGAGCTCTAACCCCCCTCCTCTCCTCCCATAATAACCTTACTATTGCTCTGATTTGTATTAGACCAATGGTTTACGTTACTATGGAGGGAGAGGAGGGTTAGAGCTCTGCCTACTGTTGCTGCTGATAACAGGGAAAGTCAGCTTAAAATGACCTAAAATCCTACTGACGTTATACATGAAAGGCCTGTAATCTGGCAGCATTCGATTTTATTAGTAAAATTAGGGAGTTGTTGGCGCGATTTTGGACTTGTTTTTAGTTCATTAACTTGTGGTATAATTCTCTTATTGATTGATTTAATCGAAAGACGTCCACTGCTGGTTCTCCCAAAAGAGGGGGGGGGGATTGCTATAATGATCATGCTTGGGAGGCGGGTCTTGCCTGGATTGCTGTCAAGTCCTTGTGGTGCTTAGAGAACAGTGCTGCCCATCCCCTGATTTATCCCTTAACACCCACGGGAATTATATGGGGTGGTATTATTCTTAGCCGGCACCACAAGGCTATATAACTCTATATTATGCAATTTTGATGGAGTTTTACGTTATCTAGTTTGGTTGTTATGCAGAAATGCAGTGTAATGACAATAATGACAGAGCATGAACTCTGAAACCTGCGTACAACTCCCTTGGAACGCTTAACAAATGGCCTCCACTTTGTTGGGCATTGAAGATAAATATTAATAAAATAATAGGCTCAAAACGACTCGGACCCAGGGCCGTTAAACAAGTTAATAAGATAAAGTTAGTAAAATTATTCGAGAGACATTTTGAGGAGATTGTAATGCTTGTAAATATTTTCTAGTAATAAAAACAGAAGTAAAATCATTTATGTATAATCTTTAACATCAGTACCTCTGGAAGTGTTTTTGTCCAGCAGTGGGCATTCGTACAATTAATAGTTATTATGCGTTACTTTCTGAGTATCATTTTAGATATAATTTAGTATAAGTTATAATTAAAGTTTAGAATATAATGTACCAGGTGGCAGACACACTGGCGGTCGCTGCGGAGAGTGTACCGGAGGGCGAAGTCTCTGAGGGCGGAGGCGCCGAGCGAGCGCTCCGGTCATTGCACGACGGAGTGCGACTAACTCGAGCTCAACTTACACAGGTATGGAATAACTTATAGATTCGCATTACCAATGCTATGACGTCAGCCGTCAACATGCCACAGTATGACAACGTATAAAATGGCGTTTAAGTGCTGACGCTCAGAGATAAATAATCAAATGTATATATAAATTGTGTAAGCTTGCATTAGAGATGTGCCGAATATTCGGTATTCGGCAGCTTTACCAAACATTCGTATTCGGTTGAATATTCGGGTAGAACACCCAAGTATTCGGCGATGTTCGAATATGTATGTATTTGATCGTTAAAGTCTCAAGTTAAGATATTTAGATTTTCATAATTTTTTTTAAATCTCAACTAAGTGTTTTCGGATCGGCATTTGGTTTTATCAAATCCGTAAGACGATTGTTTTTAATTGATTTTTAATTTTTAACTGATATTAGTTAGTGCTAACCTAAAGCTAAACTGGGATGGTTAATTTTCCATTACTAGAACAATTACTGACAAACTTGTACGATTTCAGTTTGGGAATAAAGTATGCCGAATGTTTGGTTTCGGTTAAAGTTTTGCCGAACATTCGCCCGAATAATTCGACATTCGATCAATGCCATATTCGTCTCATCTATACTAATAAATAAAATTCAAGTGTCTGTTTGTAATGTCAAAATATTTTTTTTTTACTAAATAAATATGAGTGTATGTATATACGATACCTATAACAAAAATACAATTTTTAAAATTTTTGTCTGTCTTTTTGTTTCGTGTAATCTCCGGTACGGTTGGAGGGTTTTTGACGGGATTTTTTGGTAGATAGCTGAAGTTACTCCGGGTAATTTAGGGTCCTTTTAATTTACGAAAATAATTTCAGTTCCCCGTAAAAAAATTAAAACCTATAGAAAAATTAATAAAATCCGATTCAGTGCACAGTTTTATGAGCAAGTGCTTGAATTTATGAGAAATATATTTACTTTATGTTAGTACTATTAAAAAAATAGGATTCCGTATAAAAAAAATGTCAGCAATTCACACATGGTAGAAGTGAAACCTTTAAAAGAAGAAATGTATTGGTCCACCGCACTAACCGCGCTTTCAAAAATTTGATAAACAAATCGGACCTCCATCAGAAACGTACTGTCGCTTTTTCGTTTCAACGAATTCCGAATCACACCGGTGCTAAAGAAGTTTCACTTCACAAAAAATTTAAATTCAGTGAAGAATATATGAAACGCGGGCGCAGCCGCGGTCACACAGTAAGTCTACGTATATGTGGGATTTGTTGGCAAATGAAAGGTTAGCTTGACTTTCATAAGTTTATTTACAATTACGTTACAATCGGCATTCTTTAATACAACACACTTTACTCTCTAGCGACATGACACAGAACCACAGACCTCTCACTCTACATTATTTTTATTAAAAAGAACTTAGGGCAAATGCTCCTAGTTATTTAATCCTACATATATATATGTATATGTTCATAATAGATTTGGTGGTTGAATTCCAGGTGTTCTCAAGGCACGGGCTGGTGGCCGTCTCACCGCTTCGGGAGAAATTCGATCCGAATTTACATGAAGCGCTGTTCCAACAGGTACAGTATATTGTCATTTCTTGATACTTTTACATAGGTTTTTAGTTTGTGTGGATTAATAATTGCTATACGATTATTTAGCGTTGTTAATAAACATAACAAGGTTCGATTCTACTGCACATATACAGTATAAATAGTTTTGGGCCTGATTTTTCTTTAAAATTTAAACATTAATAAAAAACAGTTTTTTCCCTGGTTTCGGGATTTAGCTTCTGTTGGCAGTCCCTATGGGTGCATAGTTTTTTTTATAATTATTTTGAAGTTTTTGTTCATCATGTTTTTGCGAGCGTGATTAGCCCGGTGGACTAATCCGCATGTCTCATAGACGGTACGACTGAAAGGTGTGAGATTCGAACCCAGGGTGGGTAACATATTTTTTTTTCTCAAATAACTATTATAAATTATGATATATATGTACGGTATTATCGTTACCCCCCTCCCCAGGAAGTGGAAGGTGCAGAATCCGGAACGGTGGTGACCGTCAGTAAGGTCGGGTACAAACTGAACGACCGTTGTGTCAGACCGGCCTTAGTCGGAGTCGCCAAGTGATAGCCGAAGCGAATCCACGCCATAGCGTAATCCGTTCACAGTCTAACACATTTACAAAAAAATAATTAAACGTTCTATTGTAATTTATTCCTTGTCATTTCCTCCCACAAGTTACGGTACGGGTCGATATACACGTGTTACTTTTAATATCGATATTCATCTAATAGAGTATGTCCTAACCACGTGCAAGATATCGATAAAAAAATTATCGACAAGTGAACTTTGGTTCAAATACTTTTTCCTTTTTACTACGTTCAGAAAGAACTGGAAATCGGTCTGCAAATATCATCGACCCGTTACTTTTATAACGAGGCACTTTTTTTAAATAATTTACACGGTGTATGGTAGCGGTCGCTGTAGCCGTATGGCATCCAATATATAGCTATATAATGGATGCGAAATACATTAAAAATACCCCCGGATTGACATCCTATCAAGAATTTAGAGTGCGTTTTGTTGTCGATTTATTTACGAAAATTCATATCGATAGTAGATAAAGTAATTTTAAAAAATGTAAATAAGGCATTTTTAATATTGAATTAGATATAGTATATCTATTCCGTTTAGTTAGTAGTTATTACGTAAAAGGGTAGATTTGTTTTTTGTTAATTTTTTTAATTGTGTTTATGTGTAATTTTGAGGTTATTTGAGATTGTGTTCCGTTCGAGTGCTTTTATAGATAAATAAACAAGGTAAAATATATTTTTAGCTGAATCGTAAAAGTTAGTAGTACTCTTTATCCTATATTCATAAACTTGACACAATGTTATTACCTATATGTCATTTTGATGATATTTTACAAAGTCATATATAGTGTTGCGTTATTATGCATACGAGTGAACTGTAATGAAACGAATAACGCGAAATATGAATTTTGTGATGTCACAAAAACTCCTCACAAATTCTAATAAACTAGCCGCCATTTTGTTAAAGTGTTGTTATAAAAACTAAGAAAATTACAGTAAATTCCATCAAAGGCAATGAGATTGACTGAATTATGTATACTCATATAGCGGCCATCGAGTCGATAAGAAACCAAAGTGCCCGAACTGCGTTTTTTTCTTTAATTATTTATTCTGTTGAAATAGTAATATGAAATTAAATTACATGTATTCTCAATAGATACACGTAACGTTACAAGAGTCTGAAGGTTTCAGCTTTTTCCACGATACTGTAAACTTTTAATTTTCTAGCTATACTGTTCTTTCTCTATCTCCCTTTCTCTCTCTCTCTCTCTCGTGGCCTAAATTAAAATCAATGTAATAGTTCACAAACCATTAAAAAAATATTTAAAACCTTTATATGTTAATGTCGTATGAATTAAATAATTTAAATATGTATTTTGTATATTTCGTATGTATTTGTAAGGTGTGTTGTAATTATTCAAATATAGATATAGTTTATTGTTGATTTTTTGTTGTTTAATTTATTTAAGATTTCCCGCTGCCAACAACAATTTTAACTTATATATGGTGGTTTTCTTTACAAACAACCCCTAATATTGTACCATCAAACTTATTAGGCATTAAACCTAAAATGATACATATCGCATCTACTCTCGTCTAGTTAAAACTATTACAGAAAATATGAGTTATAATTATTGCTACTGGCAGCATTACATATGGCGCCATCTAGTTATACATTACCCTTTTAATAGTGTTACCGGATATCCGTTCGTAATTTTATCAATAGATGGCGGTACAAGTATGCCAACTTCCGGTCAATATAACGTTTTTCAAGCTGTAATATTAAATGAAATAGTTTAATTACAATTCTTCACAGTTATATTATAAGACTAGCGGACGCTTACATCTTCAAAGTTCTCCCAATTGATTAGTTAAATTGATAAGATAGTTCATAGTTAACCGAACGACATGTACTTCCCCCGTACAATAAATTTTATTATTCCTATTTTTTTTTACGAATTCTAAAAAAAATCTCGAAAATCTATACAGCCTATCAACAGTTCTTTGACATACACTTCCAGTGTGCAAAGTTTCACCGAAATCGGTAAAGCTGTTTTCGAGTTGAATCCGGACGTACGAGAATATTTTTAATATCAGATTCGAGATGAGTAAGGGATTATTAACATCATCTGTCACAAAGATTCCTTTAAAAAAATGAAATAATAAATTTACATACTTCAGTTTTATTATTAATGTAAATGAAAAAAATATATATTTTCAAAAATTATCTTATTCGACAAGAAAATGAATGGGAAATTTCTATTTAAATCTATTCGTTGACAAGAACAGGCAATCCGAGGTGGTGCAAATAAAACATCTAGTACACCTTACAAATAACGTATATTTAGTATTATAATTAACCCTAGAATCGCACGTGTATTAGATTAGAATCCCTCCTGGTAAACCTTAGAATCGAGCCTGGCCTGGAGCAGCTCGAGCTGTCTCCGAGCCTCACAGGGTGGGAAGTTGTTCAGCTCGTAGTACTGCGGCGCTATCTTCAGCAGCCATTCCGCTACGGACAAAACGATACACTTACGTTATCAGTGACTGGATTTCCACCAAAACCCATAGGGGGCAGGACCTAGGGCAGCAATATTTACCAAAGTGCCAATATTTTAAAGTCGAACAATTCAAATAATGGCCAAATCTTACGTAAAATAATTTTGACCATCCCTCACTCTTGTGACCAGAATAGTAGCCAGACTTCTTACTCCCACCCTCATAAGCGATGATGGCGCAGTGGATAGCACGGCCGGAATCCGCGGCAACGGACGCGGGTTTGAGCTCATCCAGCTCTAAAATTAGCCTGAGCTTTCGGTGAAGGAAAACATCGTCAGGAAACCAATAGATTGGTGGTAGCTCGTGTTTGAGAACCTTTGTGACCAATGACTTTGAGCCGTGACAGTTGGATTGTGTACTCGAGTTCGAACGCCTCCGCTACATATATTGTATATACCGCAAACCCGCGCTATTGCAGCTGTACGCTTTTTATAATAGTAATATATACGCTTTACGTGAAAGTGAGTTCGAGAAACCGTCCTGGACACTACACGCTGGCAGAGGGAACGGTCGCCGCTACCATCGGTGAGTACATTACTGCAACTCCTTTCACAACCGCATCGCTTTGGCTAGATTGCCCCCCAAACCCGCTCCTAGAGCTATTTACACGCCCTAGGATACTCATACACCATCTTAGTACAAAAAAGAAATATAAGGATTCTCCGTATAAATACAGTGAAAAATATATTATGAAACGCGGGTGCAGCCGCTGGCACACAGCTAGTAAGACCTGTATATATCAATAAGATGTTCTACAGTACCTACTATATAAAGTTGCAATTTCGTTATATGTAAATTGAAAAAAAAAAAAAAAAAATGAAACAAATCAAAAATAATCAAACCATTAAAAAACCAGACTCACGTTTGATATCCGTAACGGTCCTTATGTAATTCTTAGTAGTTAGAACGAATTCATTGTAAATGACCCAGTCGGGTTTGTGGTCGAGGCAGGTGGAGGGGTGAAGCTGCACCACCTGGTTGTCCTTCACTGTCAGGTAATGTCCCGTCCGTTCCAAATGTGCCACCTGGGTGACAATAGCACCGTACATTACACACCATACACGCAAACTAACTCCCTTAACACTGCCAGTGGTGGGTAGTTCCGGATCGTAATACTCGCAGGAACTATATCGGATCCAATCCGAAATGTCAATTGGAACAAGACAGGTTCAAACAGTTCCTGTGGTTGCACATTTTAATGTTTTTTTTTTTTACAACAAAATCCTTTTTTTTCTCTCTCTCTTATTTACACTATTCTTATTATTTTCTAGTTTTTTTTTTTAGTTTTTGGATATCAGATACTAAAACATCGCTAACCCTGAAAATCCTGGTAAGGATAAAGGGACTAACTGTTTTAAAATATTGGATCGAATGGTCCTTGATAATTATGACAAATTTCGAGTCAATCATACATATAGAAGGGGGTTCATATCATACGTATGAAACTAATATAAAAGCGTTAACCTTAAAATTATAAATTATACGCAAAAAAGACGATAAACAAACTAACATAATTTAATAGACTGAACATAAAATTAGATTAAAATGTAAAATTTGAAATAATTATAATATATAAAAACTATGATAAGAATTATGAATAATAATAAAGACACAATATATATATGTATATATAAGTGTTTTAATTAATAAAGAGAAAACGTCAATTTACCTGCATAAAGAATCCATTGACGAGCGCTTTCCTTATATTAATGTAATAGTCTTTACTCGTGAATTCGGTGCTAGTTCTCTTCAAATTGAACCTGTGAAAATGTCAGGAAAATCCAATCTGTAATTGCATTGCCAAGGAGAAGTTTGTATTTCACTTTAAAATTCTAATAAAACACACCACAAACACAAACAGCGGCCACGTTAATATATATCACGTTATTAAAGTTGTACGAATGAAGATTTTTTTTTCGATTTATTTACTAGCCGTGCGTCCGCGACTCCGTCCGCGTGCAACTTATTACCCTTATGCAGTCACTTTTGAGATAGTTTAAAACAAATAAGGTGAAAACATTCCCTTACAGATTTTTATCTACTTTGGGAGGTAAGTTTTCATTTTCTCACAACCCCCCCCCCCCCCCACCTCCCGCCCTCAAACCCAATTCCGGGCCGACGACATTAAATAATTTTTAATCACAAAGTATATTATCCGCAAGTAGAATATATAATATATGAAACAGCGATATTTCGATAATACGCGAACTTTTCGAATTATTTGCGTGTTATTCGAAACTGTTCGAATCGTTCGATTCGAATTTTGAATCGGTTATTAATGTGTCGAGTGTCGACCCATAAAAATGAGACAACAGGAAAGCAATGAAAAGCTGGCGTAAACGCCGAGTAAGTCTTGCTCGAGGGGTTAATATTCGATTCGATTCGGAGGATATTCGCAGAGCGCTAATAAATATCATCATAAACAATCATCACCTGTCCATAATCCTGCTGAGCTGCTGCCGCACGTTATCACCCGACTTCAAAGATCTATAGTTGATGAAATTATCATAACACCAATGCGGATCTTCCATGTCTATAATTTATATATACAAAAAAAAAACACAATGATTATAACATATACAATGGAATGTATTAAAATATTTTAACTGAATTAATTTCATTTTCTATGGTAATAATGTATGAAATGTTTAGAAAATAAAATTGGATTCCCCGTGTTTCTTGTTAGTGAAAATAATTTTAAGTTTTCTCAACTGAATGCCAGTAATCAAATTAATTTTCAAAATTCCTGTTGCCCCTAAACAATGGAAACCTTATTCCGCTCACCGCATACTTTGAGAATATTGTTTCTTTACCCCATATTAATTTATGTATTTTTTTTTCTTTTTTTGAACTATATTTTTAATCGGACCACATCCCGTCTGCGCTATTTCAATGACGCCCTCTCACTCTCTAAAATTCTCTAGCCCTTCCACTTCCACAAGGGGGCGTTATCGCAAACTTTGAGAACCTATGACCACGTCCCGTCTGCGCTATTTCAATACCCCCCCCCCCCCCTCTCTCTAAATTTCTCTGGCCCTTCTACTACCACAAGGTGGCATTATCGCAAACTTTGAGAACCTATGACCACGTCCCGTCTCCGTTATCTCGATGCCCCCCCACTCTCTAAAATTCTCTAGCCCTTCTACTTCCACAAGGGGGCGTTATCGCAAACTTTGTGAACCTATGACCACGTCCCGTCTCCGTTATCTCAATGCCCCCCTCACTCTCTAAATTTCTCTGGTCCTTCTACTTCCACAAGGGGGCGTTATCGCAAACTTTGAGAACCTATGACCACGTCCCGTCTCCGTTATCTCAATGTCCCCCCCCCCACTCTCTAAATTTCTCTGGTCCTTCTACTTCCACAAGGGGGCGTTATCGCAAACTTTGAGAACCTATGACCACGTCCCGTCTCCATTATCTCAATGTCCCCCTCACTCTCTAAATTTCTCTGGCCCTTCTACTTCCACAAGGGGGCGTTATCGCAAACTTTGAGAACCTATGACCACGTCCCGTCTCCATTATCTCAATGTCCCCCCCCCACTCTCTAAATTTCTCTGGTCCTTCTACTTCCACAAGGGGGCGTTATAGCAAACTTTGAGAACCTATGACCACGTCCCGTCTACGTTATCTCAATGTCCCCCCACTCTCTAAATTTCTCTGGCCCTTCTACTTCCACAAGGGGGCGTTATCGCAAACTTTGAGAACCTATGGTCTGAACTGAGTTGAAAGAGAAATCAGTACTAACTCTGTTTGAATGCGTGATAGACGTTGAGCAGCGTGAGATGGTCACCGTCGATGTGAGCGAAACGCATCTTGGCCTCGTCGGCCGCTTTCCTGGCCTCGTTTGGCCTCACGAAACATTGCGGCACTAAACACACACACACACAAACACATTATAACATAATAAACTCACATACAGTGCGTTTCAAATTAGAATGTGCATGGACCTGCGCCACATTGTGACGTCATAGCCAACGAAAAAATTCTATAGGTCTGTATTGTCCATTAAAGCAACGCATATAACGCAATAGTCATAATAATTAAGGAAATTATTCAGTAATAAAAAATAAACTATATCAATATTTTCGTTACTGTCTGTACGTTTTTTATCGAGCTTTGACATATCAAGGTTATTGACGCGCACATTCTTATTTGAAACGCATAATATATCGCGAGCCAATAAGAAAAAAACGGGACATATCATACCGGTTAGATAGGATAAGTCAAAAGGAGGCATGATTTTTTTTTGTATTCATTTTGTAAAACGTTAAAAACTTAAAGATCTACAAAAAAAAAAATCGTGCACTTTTTGGCTTTATGACAGTTGACAGAAGAGAGTGGAAGGAGACAGTTTGTGCTAACTGCTAAATGTAGGGTAAAACGATGATACCTGAGAGCATTGCGGTGATGGAGAGTATCTCGTTGGAACAGTTGTGATTGCAGCTGGCTATCAGCATCTTCGCGAGCTGAGGGTCGAGGGGGAACTCCGCCATCACGGCGCCGAGGTCCGTCAGGTTGCCGTCATCGTCTGGAAACGCACAAACATACATTTTATACTTTCATGGAGGTACTACAATCGAATGTAGAACATAGGTTCAATATAATCAAATATCCAATATAGGTCACTTAACATCAGGAGAGATTGTGGTCAAAGAACTATGTAAAAAATATTACAAAAATCGGGCTAAAAGGTAAAGTGAAGGGAGCCAAAGGGTGAAGGTGAGGAGAGGAGAACATGAGGTGAAAGGAAGGTGAGGGAAAGGAGAGGTGTTTTAGACGAAACTAACCGAGTGCAGCGAGATAGTTGAGCAGTTCGAGCGCCCTCATCAGCGTCTCCGGCGCCGGCGGGTCCATGAAGTCGAAATGGACGAGATCATCGATGCCCAGTTTTTTCAACTGCAAAACTACAGATCCTAAATTCGATCTGCAACGGGCAATGCGGACGTGCCGTTAGACGGTTGTGTTCACATATTCTACTCGCTTGGTACACCTTGGAGAAATAACCATATTACTACATGATATTTATTCAAATCAGTCACCGTACCATAATAGAGGCCTGACGCACTTGTGACCACCGAACACTTTTCAAAAACCCAGTTATACTGACCAAGTTTAACAAGATCAAACTATGTAGATCCAGCATTAAGCTAGATGTGGTTGGACAAATAACTCTGTCTAGATCTTACACTTAGGGACTTTCAAGTATTACAATAGATTTTTTTTGTAATTTTAACTCCTTAATAATCGTAGCTCTTACCCTTCTTCTCCAATTATAATAAGAAATAAGAAAAAATTGCTTATATGATCACCACATCCCCATGACTAAAAATAAGAAGAGAAAACCATCCCATCCCCACCATCCCCTCACCCGATTAATGCTTAACTAATACTTTGTCATATCATAGTGATATGTTAATGCGCGTCGTTACCAAAATCAACTAGTGTTAGATGCAGTCCAACATGATGCCAACTGTTCATAGATTCTCATCCTAGATTGTACTTTATTTATATATAGACATAAAGCCTAAGTCAAATAATAAAGAAGAAACTAGAATCTTTAGTGCCAATAAGACAAGCAGAGAATAGCTGGCATGAGAACGATAGATAAAGTAAGGAATAGTGTGGTAATCCCTAATAACGTTCCCACATTTTGGTGTGGTAGAGGACGTCGAGACAAAGACAGAGTGAGGGATGGTTAATTGGTTTGGACATGCAGAGAAGATTGATGAAAGAATATTGATGAAACAAATTTACACGGGGAGTGACAGGGCAAGCTGGTAAGGGTCGTCTTAGACGAACATATCTCGACCAGATTGAGGACATTCCGGAGAAATGCCAGGTTAAAAGTACCTGTAACCGAGCATGTATGAAAGTGCTTATGAAAGTGAAAGAAGCGTGTCAGCATCATAGCAAGTGGAAGGATGTGGTCTCTGCCTACCCTTATTGGAGAGAGGTGTGACGTTATGTATGTAAGACACATCAAACTACTAAATATAAGCCTGTGTAACTCTCATAAAAGAGTCAAATTAACTTTCAATATCAGATCTAAAGTCTATGTATCTCATCTGAATAATATTCATAGAATTAATACAGAATTTAAAAAAAGACCTAATATCTTTCTCCCTCTGTAATTTAATTCATAAATCAATGAGGGCATTATTTATAATGTCTAGGGCAATGGAATTATTATTTACTCCACTTTTTTTTTAATATTCAGGATAAATTTAGCATTCGAATGCACATTGTATTAACTGATGAAGTAGTCAAAGATAGTCAGTAGTATCTCTATGAATTTATCTACATTCTATGCAATATTTCTGAAAGAATCCTATAAGAATTGATTTGCTAAATTGTGTACAAACTTAACTATGTCAGGTTAAACTTTATAATAATCATCGATAACATACCATTACTAAATTAACCAGTATGTAAAGATAATTTAAAAACTAGAAAAATATTTAAAAAAAAACATGTCACCCAATATCACCTCAAAATTTCTGGGTAAGTGTTATCCTGCATCTCATTTTTATAAGCTTTTTCAGTGTAGAGTCTAAAGCATTTCCCGGGACGTGTTCTCCCCGCGCGACCCGCCCTTTGCTGCGCGGACGCTTTACTTATCGGCGACACCAATAACGATTCAACCCTTATACGAGGGTTGTACACCTTCTGCTTCGCGAAACCCGGGTCAATCACAAACACAACACCATCTATCGTCAAAGAAGTTTCCGCTATGTTCGTCGAAACGACCACTTTCCTCCCAATCGCACCGTTCGGTCTATTCGGCGGTGCTGGCTCGAAAATCCTCTGCTGAAGATTCGGCGGGAGAGTCGAATAAAGGGGGATACACTTCAGCTCCCCGGCGTCTGGTCCAAAATTGTCAATCTCCCTCTTTATCCTCTTGCATGCGTCTTCTATCTCCTCCTGACCTGTCAGAAACAGGAGAATGTCTCCGGTAATTTCCTCGCAAACATGAATTTGCGACACAGTCCTAATAGCAGCTTCCAAATAATCCCTTTCCGGTTGCGGAGTGTAGAAAATTTCCACTGGATGCGTCCTACCGGGGATGTTCATCAATGGTGCATTATCGAAATACTGCTGAAATTTCCCAGCATCCAAGGTTGCAGACATAATAACCAGCTTCAAATCTGAACGCTGCTTTATGACCTCCTTTAAGACACCCATGAGGATGTCTGTCGCTAATGTTCTCTCGTGAGCCTCATCCAGCAATATTACCCTGTATTGTTCAAGCATCGGGTCAGACATGGCCTCACGCAGTAACATACCGTCTGTCATATACTTGAGAACAGTTTGAGGGCCTGAGCAGTCTTCAAAACGAATGCTGTACCCTACTTGCTGGCCTAGGGCGACGTCCATTTCTTCAGCAACTCTCTGTGCAACGGACATGGCTGCCACTCGCCTGGGTTGAGTGCAGGCGACTCCCTTTGACTTGCCCAAAGTCACAGCGGCAAATTCGACTGACCACTGTGGTATTTGCGTGGTTTTCCCGGAACCGGTTTCACCGACGAGAACAACGCACTGGTGCGTGTTCAGGAGTCTCATGAAGTCGCTTTTGTACTCCCAAACAGGCAGGCCTAAGCGCCGTCTCAGAAGCTCGTGGTAACGTTGAATGTGGGAGACCTATAAACAAACAATACCTGTTTTTTCTATTTGACATAATCAAAATGCCTGTTAGGATTATAATGAGCTTTTGACGGACTACTGCCAGGCATAAACCTTTGTCATGGCTCGCTACTATATCCAAACTTCGGTTTTCTGAACTTTCCAATCACTTTCATTCCCCTTTCGTAACTCCTTACTCCACTGGCTTAAGGACAAGATGTGATCTTCACTCAAGAACTCTTTGTGAACTCAACCTGAACTTCTAATGAAACAAAACTTCATAATTAATTGATAGTGATGAAACATTTCACTATTGCTTTCTTGACCTACTCTCTGAGTACCAATAATTATCACTAACTAGTAGCGTAACTGCCTTCTGAATAAAAATTCTTTGTCAAAGTTACTGTCAATTGCTTTCAATATATTTTTATTTACACTAATTCATTTTATTTGTTAGAAATCAGGTATTTTTTAATGTGTAACAGATTTAAAAATTACTAAAAAAAACTATTGAAAATGCCCATTACAATAGATAGCAATAAAGTAAAATGGTAAAGTGAAGCAATTAATAAAGCAAAGCTTTGGACAAATAAACAATTTTTATTCATGTATCCTGAACAATTATTAACTTCAACAAAACTAGAATTTAGTTTAAAATATAATAAAATTTTTAAAAAGTAATTTAATTTTATACTAATTTAATAATTTTATAATTGAGGTGTCTGTTTGTAATGACATTTTTTTTACTAAATATGTATGAATGTATATACGATAACTATACCAAAAACACATTTTTTTAAATTTTCGTCTGTCTCTTTGTTCTGGGTAATCTCTGGAACTGCTGGAAGGATTTCGACGAGACTTTTTTTGGTAGATAGCTGATGTTACTCCGGGTAACTTAGGATACTTTTAATTTTCGAAAATAATTAGAGGTTGCTAACCTAATAAACATTAAAATTCCTAAAAAATTGAATAAATTCGGATTTAATGCACATTTTTATGAGTAAGTGGTTGAGTTTATGAGAAATATTTTTACTTTGTCTTAGCACCAAAATAAAATTACGAAAATAATTAGGGTTCTGTATAAAAAATTAAAGTCTTGATTAAATGATGTCTGGATTTTGTTTTTCATGGCCTATCAGTTACTGAACAACAAATGCTTCGCATACATCAAGTTTCATTCAAATCGTTCAAGTTCTTTATAAGTTGTATGAAATTTATCAATAACATACAGCTAGACAAACAGACAAAAATGTAAATTTGAAGATTACTGTTATTTATAACTCTTTACACCATGTGCGTTATGATCTTGAGACAAAAAGTAATATTTTTAAATGTCAAATTCGAGATCAGTAATAGCTTAAATAGACATATGTTACAAAAGGTCTACAAAATTAGGTAGGATAGTGTAAATAAACATAATGTTACCTGTAAATGGATTCTGGCCAGGAGTACTGGTTGCCGTTGGCATGCTTGTACTCAATGTGGCTAGGGAACTATCAGAAAGATTCCCCACTGCCACCTGATTTTGCTGCAGCTGCCGCTTTCTCCTCCCTGATGTAGAATATAAAACTTTCAGACATGTATAACATAAGACTTGCGGCTGAGTGCCTTCAGCACTCGCCCCCAAAGTTAAGCTTTGTATGAATACATTATTGATTTAATGTTAATAACAAATTAGAAATAAAAAATTAATATCTGCAGATTTTTTTAAACCTTAATAAATCTAAAACACTTTGAACACTACTCTGGTAAGTAATCCACATGTATTTTATTTTTTGTGGAATATCAATTTCTAGAAGACCAAGGCATGACTGAATAACCATTACCAGGTACACAATACCCCTAAGTGCAGATAACATATTTTATGTGTGTTTTGAAGTGGACTGAGTTATGCAACAAAGAACCAATCCCAATTATGTTGTTACCTGCTCATTTTTTTATATACTGTATAGGCTAGGCCCTTTGACCCCAATTTCAAGGGACCTTAAGTGATTATGTGATCCAAGACGCAAACAACAAACAAACACACACAAACCCCAGAGGTACTGGTTCTCAAGTAATGATGCCAGAACACACCTGTCGGTGCTTGGTGACAAATTTTGAAACTTGAGGATGATAACTACCTATGTGGGTGTTATTGGAAAATGCCCTACCACAAAAGTTTTTTATTCAGCAAAAGGTCTAGCTCTTACAATTGTATAGGTGGGTTTGAATCTACATCCATTGATACAGGGTCAATCATTATGCCAAATGAGCAACCATAATTATATTGATCTTAACACTAGACAAAAGTTGCTAAAGTTGTTTAGTTTAAAATAAATTATCAATAAGTGATTTTTAAATTCCTGTGTTACTAAGCATACAGTTGTCTTAATAATAACTTGGCTCTAGTTTGTATAACTATGTCCAAGTACATCATGCCCACTGATAATATGGCTGAGTTTACCAGAATGGACATAAGTTTTTATCCTATTCCATTATAAGTGTGAGCTACTGGTAAACACTGTGAAGTCACAAATAATGGTAGAAAATTGTCTAATAATACTCGCCTTTGTTCTGGCAGCATCACTTGAGAGGCCTCTAAGCTTATTTATTATTCTAAAAGAGGCCTATGGGCATGAACTGACCTATCTAGATCCATTATGATCATTCTAAAGTTCACTGGTCAAAGGCCACATAGGACAAAGTGAGATATCACTACAGGGTACACATTAATGAATCCCATGTCCACACTTTTTTCTCTGTAAGTTTGTTTCTGTGCCTGGTCTCTGCATATTTTATAAGTGAATTAATTTTATGAAAATATTAGCAGATTTTTGAATAATTTTATATATTTAGAGATATTGCACTGTATGTAGTGCTGTTTCGTTTATTTTACAACATTGTCTCATCAAGAACACAGACTTTGGATCAGCACTAAATTTGAAATGGTTAACAATTTATATTATTACCACTGTGCCAAGTGGCCCACTAAAAAAAATTTGGCAGGTAATAGTTTGACTATTACTGGTCTAAGCCTATATCCTGATGTACTTTGTAATATATTTTTGTAGAGAACACCTGTACCTCTTCCACAAGCAATATATGCTTGTCCAGAATTTAGTTGCATATTGTTACTAAAAGATCACACTCATACAAGATATGCTTTGCCATTTTGTATGAATTTTCATTTGCACTCTTTTGTGCTCTGGACTCCAATATTGCCCATGTGTTTATTTTGGTAACAGATTCCAGTTAGTGCTATCATTAAACCTGTAGCATATTTCTACTGAGCATCAAAGCTTCTTCAGCTCTTGTCATGCTTCAATAAGCTCTTTAGAATGCATTTGTCCTGGTAGTTTGTTCCAGAAGTATATATCTTTATATTTTTCTGTTTGGTCTGTATCACAAAAACTTCAGCGTCAATTTATGTTCTTATAGGAAGCTTGTCCATAGCTTCATTGCGAGACCTCTAGGTTTAGTCTGTTTATTATCCTAGACCATATAGGCATCAACCACCAGGTGCGATTGGGGTCTTAGTGCTATATTTTGTTCCATTATTATTGATTTAGCAATCATAACTAAAGCATAAATGTTTTATACAACAGCATAAAATAAATACTTTGTAAGACAACAATACTAATGTAACAACTTATGTATGCAAACGAGATTTCATGAAGAGAAATGAGGATAATAAAGGAGGCATGTACCTAAACAATGTAAAACGTGTCACTAACCTCTTTTTCTTGATAAACGGATCCATTACTTCGATACGTCGTTTGGACATTATTATATTTCACAACATATAACAAAATTTGCACAGTAATAAAGATATTTTATGAATTTCCTAAATAAATTTACACAACCGACAAAATGGCGTCTCTACGTTTTCTAGTGATGCACAAATCGATTAAATAATTAATATCAATCGATTTAAAGTGCCAGCAGATGTTATATTATTCAAATCGATATTTTATTTTCATAGAGAAAATACGTTCTTATTAGTTTGATACAGATGTAAATAATCAAAGTTTGATTGAAGTAGAACGAGTAGGTACCGGTAACAAAAATTTTAAAACATTCCTTTATAATAAAATAAATTCAAGTGTTAGACGTTATATCTACAACTTTATTGTACCACTTTTACAGAACTGTGTCCATGGCTGCACCTGCGTTTCATATATTCTTCACTGCATTTTATTCTTTTTGTACGGAACCCTAATCATTTTTCTACACATTTTTTGGTAATAATAAAAATATTTCTCAAAAATTCAAGTAATTGCTCGTAAAACTAACCATTGATTCGGATTTTATTCGTAATTTCAGGAGTTTTATTTTTTTAACGCGGAACCATAATTATTTTCGAAAATCAAAAGTACCTTAAGCTTCCCGGAGTAACTTCAGCTGTCTACCAAAGAAAGTCCCGTCAAAATCGGTCCAGCCATTCCAGAGATTATCCGAAACAAACAAACAGACAAAAAAGTAAAAAATTGTATTTTTAGTATAGGTATCGTGTACATATTAATATGTATTTACTAAAAAAAATATTTTGACATAACAAACAGACATGTCAATTTTATTTATTAGCATAGAATAGATATTGGGGTATAGATATAGATTATTACTGAACTTCACTTAAGCAGAATAAAACAATTAAATTGTATAATGGCCAAAAATAAAATGTAAGACTACATGTTTGTACTAAAAAAATAAGCACCACTATATGATCAACTTAAATCCCGCCACAAGTTAAATACTTTTCTTAATCATCTAACTTTTAGAGTTAAATACTGTTTGCTGTCTTGGAATAATATATATCCAGTAAGTAATATTGTAAATAGTTAAAACACAGCCTAATATATGTCAGAGATAATATTACAAATTTGCATGTGTAAAATATTACAGATTTAAAATGTTAAATCGATGTTTTACAGATTGATTGAATGTCATTACAATTAAATCACAACAAACACGACATTACAATTGGCAAACATAATTTATAGCTGTTCGATTACTTACAAAAACCATTACCTATCTAAGCAAAATTTTGTGCATCTTTAAGAACTCTAACTTTAATACACTAAATATTTGCAATTTTTCTAGCAATCGTAAGTAAAAGAAAAATAAATGTTCGTTCTTCATTTCAACTTATATGCATTTTATTTTTGTCTACTCATAACATGGCTCCGTCTATCCATCTAGTCAACTGAAAGATCTCCACAGCGACCGGTCCGCATCCTATCTGCATCCAGAAGATTCCCGCGATCTTAAACAGTTCGTCAGTCCACTTTGTCTTGGACCTGATATCATATAACTGAAGTTAATAAATGTAAATTGCAAAGTTCAGAAGTAGGAATACTTATGGCTCCTGTACACAAGGCCATGCCCATGAAAGGCTAGTATCGTCATCGACAAATAGATATTCAAACAATAACATAAGTCATTAGTTTCTGGTGAAGTATTTACAATGGACGTGAAGCATTTACACACCCACCGTGGTAATTTATTTAGTGCATATTACATACAACTGTAATAGAAGTATGCAACTGAATAAATTAAAAAATAACAGTAATGTAGAAGACGATAGTAGTTGGATTTTGGGTAATAAAAACAATTGAAGTGTATCTTATATCTATACTAATAAATAAAATTGAAACGTAGATTATTATTTTTTTATTATTATGCTTACTATGATTACTACCTAATGCTGTTGACCGAGAGGGCCTTTACAGGTTCACTGTAACTCTGGGGGCGAGTGCTGAAGGCACTCGTCGCAAAAAGGTAACTAGCATAAGATTACCAAAGTTGAACGAACCTCGTCTTGGCCGTTACCTGTGTAGAAAAATTTCCGCGGAATTTTGATCTTAGCAAATCCCTACATTTTTTATTTACTTAAAAAAATGGTACTTTACAGGACCTATGAACCTGCGTGTTATGTGCAAGAGTGTGTATGTAGTGTTGTGCGTGTAATGCCTGATGCGTGGTCAGCGAGACTGTATCGCGCTGGTAGTGGCGTCAAGAGCCTCCTCCCCAGTTGGGAAACGGGGCACGTCTTGGGCCGCCACCGAATAGTAAATTTATTTTAGTAAAGTTACGAAGCATATATGTACAATGGAGGACAAAATAATCATACCACGATGTAGAATCGTTCAAAGAAAATATTTTTTTGTTGTCGTCAATATGTAAAATTGAAGTGTCTGTTTTTTACTAAATAAATATGAATGTGTACATATATACATACATATATACCAAAAAATCATTTTTTTTTAATTTTGTCTCTCTGTCTGTTTGCTTTAGTGAACCCCGGAACAGCTGGACCGACTTGGACGGGACTTTTTTTGTTATATAGCGAAAGTTACTCCGCGTAACTTATTTTTTTCGAACATAATTAGGGTCACGCGTAAAAAAATACAAGTCATACAAATTAGAATAAAATCGTATTTAATGCATTCAATGAATTTGTGAGAAATATCTTTCCTTAATGTTAGCAGCATAATTTTTTTTGGAAAATAACTAGGATCCAGTATAAATAAAAATGAAAAACTATATATTACGCAGTGAAAAATATATTAAATGCGGGCGCAGCCAAGGTGCACAGCTAGTCTTAACTAAAAAAGTTCTCTATTTCTTAAGTAATTAAGTTAAAAACAGGCCACTTTGTAATACCACCGGCCACTGCACGATTTCTTAGAAGTGATGCGAAGAACCCACAACACAAGTATTACATGCCACTAATCATTTTTCACAGGCAATTGCCCCCATCATTGGTGTTGTGAGCTACAATGCCCAATTTATAGTAACTGTATTGAAAGTTTATACTGTATCAATAGGTAGGTATGAAGTGTAGTTAAGGGAAACGAGTTTTCTCTTGATACATGACACTAGCTTTGGGACGTTTGGTGACGTTTATTAGGTCATGGTCATAGAATATATGTATATTAATAGCCAATGAAACTGAGCTAAGCTTTCTATTATTAAAATAGATGTCACACGTTGTAACTTATAAAAGAATACTGGCAGATTAACCGATTCGCGACTTGTCATTTATTTAAAAAAAAAAAAAATGTCAATCAACAACTGCGTATTTTGAACGTGTGCTATTTTTGTTAGAAATATTGTATATTGTTGTTGTAAATTTGTAAATAGCTTATATTTATTTATAATAACTAATGGTGCAAATATATAATTTGAAGTACAACCTCAAAGTTCAGTTGTGGATGTGAATAAAATTTTGTTTATCGATCGATTTACGAACAAATAACTTCCAATATTACAGTATTAACGACAATAAATTTTAACATAATAAGAGAGGAAAACTATATATTTTTAACAGACGTGAGTATACGGTCTTATTTATATATTAGAAATGTACCTATGTTGTGTATAACAAGTTATTTTGTGTTAGTAAATTGATTTCAAAATGGCCGACACCGTCATATGTCCTCCTCCGGTTTGTTTATTTTCTTAGTTTACCTTGCCATGGAAGTTATAAATTATTTTTTAGTACTGCACGTAATCGTGTTTATGGAATCAATCATTGTTTGCGAGATGACTTTGAAAAAAGGAGGTCACCTTAGGTTATTGAACCTGTTCAAACTTGGACAAGATTTTTTAGTCTAATGGATCCCATGTCCCCTTCAGATTAGGATTCCAAATTTTGTTAGCTTAAGTTTTGATTTAATTTTAGGATTATCATATTAATAAAAGTATTTACGATTTTATGGTTATTTGGATTTATGGGTTAAAGGAGAGAAAAGTGTTGAGCTACGCTTATGGATTTTTTGTACACTATATTGAATATTTGTCATTCCACTCTCACACAAACACTGCAAAATACCTTTTGGATATCTAAAAATTTTCAATTTGAAAATTATCTTATCTTTTTCAGCAATAGGCAGTTGTTATGAAGGTTTCTGTTCCAGCAGTTAGAGATATGAAATTGATAAAAATTTCAAGATTTTTTTTCTAAACTACACACTCCTAAAGCATTGAATCAGAATAAAATTATAAATTTAATATATAAATTAATTACTATGTAGGGTATAGGAATGCATATAACAGCTTACAGCGTAAATTTATCTATTTAATTATCTTTATACATGTTTACATTAATAAACTCTCTATATAACATAACATATATATAACATAAGCTCACTTCTGTTATCCCCAAAGGGTTAGGTAGAGGTGAAATAGCGAACTATACCACCCACATTTCACCGAGCTTAGTTCCGTCCCAGATGTGACAGGGGGCGAGCCTGTCGCCATATCGGGCACAAATTCCAAACTCCGGGATGATACTGAGTAGTAAAACCACTTGACCCGACCCGGGGATCGAACCGTAATACAACTGCGACTATATATATATACACAATCATTATCTGTTATTAGTGTAACAATGCCATTATTAATATAATTTGAAATTTAATTTAATATTGTGATATTATGACTTCATGGAAATTAATTTCATTCATGTGTTATTCAGGAACTATATTGAAATAGACCAATATAGTTTGAAACATGATGTAAATAATAACAAACATACATGTTGATATAAGAACCAATTTTAAGTTTTTTATATAAACATTAGAGAGATGGGTGGAATTTGTAGCTATTAAGAAAAGAAAATTTTGTATGTTAATTTTTTATTTAACATATCAGAGGTGGCTCACTGACATTGAAAATTATTAATAAATGAAAGATGTTTTATTAAAGAAAATTTTTCCTTAACCAGTTATGCACTAACCTGGCATTTATGCCAGCTTCCAATTGTTTTCCTATTGTCAAATTTTTATAGGTATATTGTGATTGATTGAGTAATCTTTGGAAACATGTAACAATTGATAAATATTTTTAGTTTTTAGCTCAAATTTCACTCCAATAAAAAAAAGATGCATATTGTTTTTTGGGTATTTAAAAAAAACAATAATAGTCACATTTTTTGTTATTTATCTGAAAATCCTCAAATGTTGTAAATCTTAATCAACATTACAAACAAATGATTCCATTAAATTAGTCTTTGTTTTGTTTATTTTTAACTAACTGTGTGCCTGCGGCTCCACCCGCATTTTATATATTCTATACATTGCTTACCTAAAAAACAAATGAAGGAAGAAAATGAGAGTAAATCGAAAAAAAAAAAATTAATCCATCAATGGATCCATGGTCTATGGAATCCAAAAAATAATATAATATAGCCTATTACCATCTACAAAAAATTCCGTGTCGAATGATAGTAGTCCCATCCCAATACGTTCAGTAGTTTTGAGGTAATGGTTCCTCAAAGGATCTCCATTTTCTTCTTTTATACCTAAACTAGCTATGTGCCCGCGGCTGCGCCGGCGTTTCATATATTCTTCGCTGCATTTTAATATTTTTTATATGGAACCCTAATTATTTTGTTTAAAAAATGAGAAGTCTGAGAAGTATAGCTGGAGTGAAGACGATTGACAAAGTCAGGAATAGTACGATAAGGGAATGCTGTGGTGTGGTAGAGGATGTTGTGACCAAAATAGAGAAAGGTATGCTTAGTTGGTTTGGGCATGTAAAGAGAGGATGGATGAGAGAAGATTAACGAAATTAATTTATAAGGCGAGGGTGAATGGGCAAGTCGGTAAGGGTCGATCTAGGCGAATGTATCTAGACCAAATCAATCATGTGTTAAATAAAGGCCAGGTAAAAAGTACTCATAACCGACGAGCATGTATGAAAGCGCTCATGAAAGTAGAGGAAGCGAAAGAGGTATGCCAAGATCGTAGCAAGTGGAAGGGCGTAATCTCTGCCTACCCCCACGGGAGAAAGGCGTGATGATATGTATGTATGTATGTATGTAAAAAATTTAGTACTAAGATAAAGTAAAAATATTTATCATAAATTATAGCACTTGCCCTTAAAACTGTGCCTTGAATCGGATTTTATTCAATTTTTTATGAGTTTTATTTTTTTATAGGAAACCCTAATTATTTTCGAAAAGTACCCTAAGCTACCCAGAGTAACTTCAGCTATCTATCGAAAAGAGTCCCGTCAAAATCGGTCCAGTCGTTCCCGAGATTACCCATTACAAACAGACAGACAAAAATTATAAAAATTGTATTTTGTATTAGTATCATATATACATTCATATGTAATTAGCATTTTATTTTATTTTGATATTACAAACAGACACTTCTATTTTATTTTATAGTATAGATGAACCATGTGCAAAATTTAGGTGTTTAGATACAACAAAAGTTTATTGTCCCCAGTTGAAAACATACCCAGTTGCATTAATTTATGTTTAATGGCTCTCAGACTAATTAGATTTAATGAGTCAATTGCAAGTCGCAATTAGTTCAAAACTTTTGCGTACGCCCAGAGAACATTGTGTGTTCATTGTTATGAATAATTTGTAGTTGTGATAAATGTGATATTATATATTATACTTTATTTATATCAGAATCTATACAAATAAATAAAATGGAAGTGTCCATTTGTGATATCAGAATAACAATTTTTTTTACTAAATCCATACATACGTAAAAAAAATTTTTTGTCTGTGTTAGTTTTGATAATTGTCCAGAATGGCTGTGTAAATTTTTTTACGAGAATTTTTCTTGCAGATTGCAAAGTTATTGGGCGTAACTTAGGCAACCTTCATTTAGGGATTTGCACAAAAAAAAAAATGATCATATAATTTTTAACAAAATCCAATTCTATGCACAGTTTTACTGGCATGGTTTTCAATTTGTGAAAAACTTTGCTTTTTGGTGTTAACCAAAAATAATTTAGTCCCTGCACAAAAAAAAGGGTTCATTATTTTGCAATGATTATTTATAATAGAAATATAGAAGACCTGGTTTATGATGAAAGTTTACTTTCCGTTTGTTTGTGGATAACTTTTAACTTCATTTATATCATTTGTGCTTCTGATCCTTTGACATGTTCATTTCGCATTCATAACATTTCATAACAGATTTTTTACAAGATAATTATTGTTGTTGCAATCCAGACATATAAAATAAAAATAAAAAACAGATTCTCTTTTCTTGATAGGGTTCTTTTTTATGGCTTGGTTGTTTTATGAAAACTAACAATTATATGTATTATATTTATTAAAAAAAAAGAACCACGGCTCTTCTCTTCTCGGCTGGGTTGTTTTCCGAACCGGTGGTAGTGTTTTTTAGACGTTCATAAGTGCTTTCTTATGGTCTAAATTGAATAAAGATGTTTTGGATTTTTTTATTTTGATTTTTAGAAAACTTTAAAAAAAATCCGCAAAATTATTAAACTTATAATTATAAACCAATGTAAAGTAAAAATAATATTTTTTATTTCCAGATGGTAGTTCACAAGTTGAACTTTGTACTGTTAAAATAGAAGATTAATTTTATAAGATGGGTCAGCAGACATCCAGAAAGAGTGAGTATTCTTGTTATATTGTTAATACTAGTTAAACGCCCTGACTTTGCAGATGTATTTAGAAATTTATAATAGACAAAAAAATTTAACTTATGTTAATCAGTGATAAGTTAGCTTTCTACAGGTGAAAGAATTTTTAATACCTTTTGAGTTTATTTGACACACAAATACATACATTGACACGTTTTGATGTGGTTGTAATAAATTAGTTTGTCCAATTAAACTTCTGGTCTTTAAGAAATCTGAGGATTGGTAGACATTTTGAAGTAGTATTTGTATCTGAATGATGATTACTTAATTATAAAATATTTACTTATTTCGTTTTTATTAAACTTATGTCAATGTTTACTATTGCTAACAACGGGGCAGAGGGCTCAGATATTTTGCTTATGAAATATTTGAAGGAACTAGGTCAGTTATTTATTGAGAAAAATCCAAAAAAAAAATGTCTCTTTGATATTTTAATACGAGTGATATAAGAACGTGATGCCGGAGGTAGCTCCAGAGGGCAACAGTAATAAATTCTGTTTAGGTCTATAGATGTGGTTTGCTTGGTGTCTTGGGCACCCTCTCCCCATGATTACATAATTTATCCTCACATTCAACGGAAAGACGTTCACAGCTGGACATAGGTCTCCCCCAAAGGTCATAATAGGGGTGCCATAATCGCCACTCTTGGCAGGCGGGTTGCTGATCGCAGTCAGATGTTTCGCAGAAGATGCTGCTGCCCATCCTCTGATTTATCTCTTAGTCGCCTTTTACGACATACACTGGAATATATGGGGTGGTATTATTCTTAGCTGACACCACACATAGCAATGTTTTTAAACCATAATCAATAAGTAATCAAGTTGAACGGGCCCGTATCTCAAAGGATGCTTATGATATGATCTCCCAAAGCTAAGTGATGTCGTCATCAGGTGGGAGTGGTGAGTGCACGTGCGGTTGCGGTGCCTGGGAGAGGCGAAGGTACGCTGAGTCACCAAGCAGCGTTCAGAGATACGTCAGCGCTGTCACAGACCGGTAATGTATTTTATTGACGCACTCTATATTACATCTATCAAAGCCAGTGTTCGTTCTATGGTCAAAATTTGGAATTATTGAATGAGTTGAAACTTGATGAAACGAAAATACGACATAAAAAAGGAATTATTTACTCTCTACAGGTATATTTTCCCGGTTTAATTCTAGCTCTAGTTTACACACGAACTGTATACATATTCTTTTATTGGTAGGAAAGCTCATCGATTGGTACTGAACAAAAATAAAAAAAGCCGACGAGAAAAATATTTTTGAACTTATTTTACTGTAATATGTTTCACAAAAAGATGCCTTGTTTCACTTTGATAGTTTTACTTTTTATTCGAGTTCACAAAGATAATTGTCACGTCATCTCATGTGTAAATGAAGTACAGATAAAAAAAAAAACGATGACATCATTATATTAGACACGCGACGCGTCACTATTAACAGGATATTTGACAAATATACAGTTGTCAACTAGTTGGGCACAAAAACCCTGCCGCTTCGCAAGTCGCCTCTGTAGTGATGCGGGCGTTGCTAGAGAGAGACGGTCGGGACTCTCTATTGCCGTCTCATTCCCACATTATTGTTCACTTTTCTTCATTCCCCTTATCCGACGTCGTTCCAGATGGTCAGGTAGAGAGTGCGCCTGTCGAAGGCGTCGATGGCGCAGGCCCGCCTGTGTTTGTACTGCTTACAGGCGAGTCAGTGACCACTGCAGAGATGATAGGTAAGACTAACTTTCAGATAGCTTTCAACAAAAATGGCAAACAGGCATGGAATCCACTTGAAACCGAGTGGCGTAGACGTGGCAATTTATAACAATCACTCTACATTATGTCTTTAAGCCATTTTCAGTGGGATTGGCTTAATGCTCGTAGAACCGATGCTCGATGGGACAAACTGGTTCTGAAATGGTTGCCGCGTACCAGAAGACGTAGCGTGGGTAGGCCCCGCTCAAGGTGGACTGATGACCTGGTGAAGGTTGCGGGGCTCCGTTGGATGCGGGTGCTAGACCTATGTTCAGCAGTGGACATTTTTTAGTTGACATGATGATGAGAACCTTTCCATGACATTGATAAATGACCATGATAAAAAAAGCTTTTGTAGTTTCTGAAACAATCGTACATTTGAAAGAATTATTTATCCTTGTTGTGATGATGAAAGAGATAGAATACATTATACAGTGTTTCTTATACTCGCCGTCTCCTGTTTGTGCTGAGTTTTCTCACTCCGATTTTTCTTTTCATTTATTTGTAGTTTTTTTTTTTAATTTCTATTTTCCTATTCTAGTGCCTGACTTTATTCTGATGATTTTTCTGTTTCAGACTGGCCGCCGTCCTAACGCTAGGAGCTCGTGACCTGAGGAGAGAGTTGGACGCTATTGTCATTAACACTGGTGAGTGTTTGTTAAGCCTTTTTGGAGTGATTTGATGCTGGTTTGGACAGACACCAGGTTAATTGGTGTCGGTTCGAATGCTAAGTTTTAGATTTTGTTAAATAAAAACATTGTGTTAATTAAGTAAGCATCAATGACGATTGAGGAGGGGGTTACCATGTGGGGCGAGGGGGTAAGAGTTTATTTTATATTTATATAATATTTTTTTCTTATCGCATTTTCTAGATGGTGACACGGGAAGGGATAACGGTGAACAGACTGAAGTCTACGTGTTGTCCGTAGCTCCTAGAAAGTAAGTTATTATATTATCTATGGTCTTGGTTAGGCTGATGAAATAATACAGATGCTGGATTATATAAGGTTGAAGAAGGAATAGTGATAATACCATCACAGTGACTCGCTTCGAGCAGTCACCTTTTGGAATTTTATATCCAGATGATTACGTAAAATAGTGAGTATTCATGAAGTAAATTAAAATAAAGTGAGTATAGAAATGTTTGCGTAAAATAGTGAATATTCGTTGAGTGAATTAGTAAAAGAGTAATTATGAAATGATTGCATGAAACAGGGAGTATTCACCGAGTGAATTATTAAGAGTGAGTATAGAAATTAGTGTTAATATTCTTCCAGTTGCTATGATCCTACAAAACAATTGGTGGTTGATATCAGTTTTATTTTCAATACTGAATAAAACAGAGAAAATATTGTCTTCAACGTTACTAAATTGTACTATAAAACGGTCCACTACGAAAATTATCCATTCTAAGTTGTCGAGGTTTCGAATGTTAAGTTTATATTTTTACGTTAAAAAAGAAAGCTGTTTGAACAATATACAATGGGACAACAAATATGGTACCTCGCGAATCTCTAAAGAAAAAGTTTCAAGAATTTGATATCTTGACTTTGCCCTCCCAATACATTGTCGATAACTTAATGCATATTCGTAGACAAGCTAGATCTAGTGAATGAGCGTCATAATTTTAATATTAGAAATAAAGACAAGTTGTCCGTCGCACGCTTTAGGTTAAGTAAGTGTAATAAAAAGGTTTATAGGTAATAGTATTCGGTTTTACAATAAGATCCCAAGTAACATTACCGATTTACCTGACAATAAGTTCAAGTATTATGTCAAGCAAGTCTTCATCTCAAAAGGTTACTACAGGGTGGATCATTACGTGAACGATAGTGATGTCTGGTATTAACCCACATCTCTGTGCGCACCCGCTAACATTAGTTAAGACTATGACTTGTAAAGTTTTTTATATGTAAA
The DNA here is from genome assembly GCA_014132275.2 of Samia ricini. Taxonomy (NCBI): domain Eukaryota; kingdom Metazoa; phylum Arthropoda; class Insecta; order Lepidoptera; family Saturniidae; genus Samia; species Samia ricini. The sequence continues at coordinate 7,038,342 of AP028167.1, forward strand.
AAAAATGATATATATTATATTCATTTAAAAAAAAAAACCAGATCGAGTTTCTTGCCTGCGCTCTTCTCAATTGGGTTGTTTTCCGAACCGGTGGTAGTGTTTTAGACGTTCATAAGCGCCTTCTTAGGGTCTAAATTGAATAAATAAATTTTTGATTGAATCGTCTCTCTTTCCAAAAAATAAAATATAGGTTTTGGCTTTGGAGAGAAGGGAATACGAATTCTTTTTTTACTTATAGTGGTTTGAGTTATCGTGGTTGTACTTTAATAGAAATATTTAGTAAATTAATGATTATTAACGAGCGATTGCGTAAAATAGTGATTGAATGAATTTTCTCTGGGTTATTATTTCAGTAGCGATGGGGATTCAATACAAGAGGGGAGAAGGAACGAGGTGACTCAGACACCAGACGCTTCCATAAGGTTCCATCCGCATTTCCAGGTGATTTTATTTGTTCTATCAAAAACACTTTGATCTTGTAGATTTCCAAGCGTAGTAGAACTAAAAAAATTTCATCCAATTCATAAAATCACATCTATAAATAATTTTCAGGCCAATAATGTTTATTTGTACTAGCAATGTGTATGTATGTATAATCCAGAAAGCGCTACTGAGACAAATTTGTCGAGCATTATCTATCTTCTTCTATATATATAAGGAAAATGGGGTTTCTTTGTCGCACCATCACCTCAAAACTACTGAACATATCGGGATGGGAGTACCACCATTCGACGCGGAATTTTTCCTAGGTGGTTATAGGGCATTTTATTTTATGGATTCCATCGACCCTTTATCATTTTCACAAGCTGTAAAGGCCCTTCCGGACAACAGCATTAGCTAGGTTAGAAATAAATATGTATGTAATGCGGACGGATTTCCCGTCAATCGACGCGGGTTCAAACCCACATATCCAACTCTAAAATCAACCTGCGCTTTCGATAAAGGATAACATAACAACGCTCGCCCGGGGGTAGCTGCCACCCTCAAGTTTGAAAACCTCTTGCCAAATACCGACAGGTGTGTTCCGGCAAAATCACTTGAGAACCGATACCTCTAGGTTTAGTGTGTTTACCATCCTGGACCTCATCGTCACTTAACATCAGGTGAGATTGGGGTCAGAGCACTAAGTCTATATCGTGTAAAGAAATTACCAAAAAAAAGAAAGTCAATTCGACGTTTATGATTTTGGGTGGGTTGGTGGGTGAGGGCTGGGGGGAGGGGGGAATGCCGCTATATGGTGTGTCGATGGTGTTGTGTGAGAGGGAGGATGTTGCGTTTCCAGGTGGTGTGCGGGGGTGAGGTCCGCGCCGTGCTGGTGCGGGCGCCACTCTCCCAGCACGCTCTGCCGGCTAAAGTACATACACAGGTCAGTACAAATTTTTACATTACGTATAAACGAGGGTAGTCCGATAATTACATAGCCTACAAAAAAAAAAAAATTATTTTCGACAAGTGGTGATTTTTTTTTGGTGAGCGGACGCGGCACCCGTCGCGCCGACGGCTTTCTCGTGCCCAATACTTCATCCAGGATATGATCCACGCGGTTTTTTTGAAATGCCCACTGTCTCGGCTATCTAGCGCGCCTTCAGTCGGAGGTCTGCCAATGGTAGCCGTTTTCGAGGCACTTGGGGCGTGGGCCATCAAGAACCGACCTGCGGCCGCGTTGAAACTCGTTAAAACGATTCTTGACGGTGGCCATCGAACAAGAAGAGTCACCGTACAAAGACTCCAAGCGCTCTTTCCCTCCCAGAAACAAAAATTGATTCACCAGCCGATATTGCTCTTTTTCCATTTTCGTCAAATCCGCGGACAAGCTCGCTTCCACGCGCGGTCAAAACAAAACTACGCGTTCGATTCTGCTGAGATTTTGACACACAGCGGTTTTTTTTATAGCACCGGTAACACCTCTGACATGATCAGACCCCTCTTTATTTCCGAAATATTTTTTCAATTGTATGCTTTTTTGGTGTTTTATATTTTTAGCGCATTCTTTGCACAACGAAATTTTCTTAACAATTAATGCTCATTACATTTTTTTTGCCGCTAGGACCTTTCATTGCTCAACTAATTATCGATGATGTCAACTGTCAAACTAATTGTTACTTAAAACTAAAGTTAAGTCAAAACGGTTAATAGAATTAGAACATAACAATTTTAGTGGTAGATGTATGCAATAGCGAACAATAGAAGACAGAAACATGGATGCAATGCATTTGCGATTAATTCAACTTAAATAGAAAGACTTGACACTAAACATTTAACAATCATGGTCAATTAAATATAATTCACTATCCCAAATAGTGCTAACAAGAATAATAATGACATAATTTAACCCAGCAGAACTAACAGAGACATAAAACATACAACAGTACCACTGTCTATGTGATATTACAGCTCTGCTACTAACTACATTTGGGTTTGTCAGTCCGGTGCTAACTGTTACTGAGGCCTTAGCCTTATAGTACTTATACTTGTACTTATACATATAAATGAATTGGTTTTTGAAAGATGTCTTTTGTAATGAACACACGTGAGTTTTTATTTTCATGTCAACCGACAGGCGTTCTTCTCCAAAGATCAATTTTCTAAGTCTTACGGTACGTGGTAGCCATTTGAGAACCCGTTAGCCCCATCTGTGAGCAATGTGCCTGGACCATAGGCACTTTAGTTTAGGAATTCTTCGGGCAATGTCGGTTACTTTGGTTCTTCTGCGGATCTCCTCGTTCCAAGCATAGCCCTCACAATTGCACTTTGAGTAAATTTGAGCTTTCTTATTAATCACTTTAGTCTTGAGACACAGTTTCTCAATCTTATTTTTCTGTCCATTTTCAGAATTTATTCTTTTAAGTGCCCCTTTCTTAATATTTTTATTTTTTTAAAACTAATAATGATAAATCTTTATTTCATGAATGTGCTTAGTAAAAGACCTGAGGTTGGTGCATTTGACTCGGTCATCCAGTTTAAAGGAAGACCCTCTAGAACACTACAGGTTTACAAGTCATCATGGGTTTGGTCAAGTCATCATTGGTCGTGTGTTTGGATAAATATGTATGCGTTTAAGTTATTATTTAAACACTTGAAATATTATAAATTAGATGTCACAACTCTAACACTATATATTTAACTTGGCCACGTTCCTTAAATTTCTCTAGGTCTCCACAAGGGGGCATTATCGCGCACTTTGAGAACCTAGGACCTGCTGGATTAATTTATTGAAACTTTCACTTTCATCTAGACAGACACACGTGTTTGTCTTGATCTGTCACATGGTACAGAAGAATCTCATCAGGCCATCGAATGTGGTTTCCAGGTGGACTATATACACTGCTTGGTGCCAGATCTGCAGAAGATAACGGCTTGCTCATTCTACTGGGGCAAGATGGACAGGTACGAAGCAGAGAGGCTGCTGGAGAACAAACCAGAAGGTCAGTCCTCGGTTATCTGGGGGTTTTCTCATTTACACCATCTATTAAATTTATAATCTAATGAACCGATCATTTGTGATATTAATGTGTCGAGTACCCATAAAAATCAGACAATAGGTAGACAATGGAAAGTTGGCGTAAACGCCAGGTAAGTGCTCAAGGGGTTAATCAAAAGGTGAAAAAAAAAACAACACATTTATATTTATTTTTATTTGGATGACATGGATTTTTGTATGATTATAAGATATAACAAAATAATAATTGGTGAATAAAACATGAAATTTGAAAAACAAGGATTAATAATAAATCAAATAAATTAATGGTATTTTTTTTTATAAATGAGAATATAATATTATCTAAAATTTGAAAGGTTTTTTTAATACTTTTTTATGACATTTATATAGTTACTAGAGATCCGCACCGGCTTTGCACGGATATATAGGAGGTATAATTCATTTAAAAAAAACTAATTTTTAATAGGTTTAGTAGTTTTTATGATTATTTATAACAAAAAAAAACAATGTGTCCTATTTATATAATAGTGATCATTACGTAAAACTTTTCGACTATACAACCCACAGGATACAATATATATAGAGACTAGTTGTGTGCCCGCGGCTCTCGCGTTTCATATATTCTTCATTGCATAATATAGTTTTTAAATAATTTATACCTAATCTAAAAAAAACAAATTGATGAAGAAAAATGAAAATATTTTGATTTTAATAGCGGAAAATATGTACATAAGGAGTAAAAAAAACTATAACCATCTAGGAAAAATTCCGCGTCGAATGGTGGTACTCCCATCCCGATATGTTCAGTAGTTTTGAGATGATGGTGCGACAAAGAAACCCCATTTTCCTTACATATAGAAGATAGATAATGCTCGCCAAATTTGCCTCAGTAGTGCTTTCTGGATTATACATACATACACATTGGTAGTACAAATAAACATTATTGGCCTGAAAATTATATAAAGATGAGATTTTAAAAGGCCAATTATATTTGTTTCATTATTTATCATAATAACACTCCAGTAGATGAATATCTAACAAAACCTACAAAATGAATACTCAACTTCATTTGACACTGACAACTTTCATTTCGTTTAGAAATTTAAGTATTACATATCAAACAAAGATATTAAAGCATTTATTCATATTATGTTATATTTATCATTGAAAACATAACATTTTAATAAAGTTCTAGCTATTTTTATTTAAATATAAAAATATATACAAATATAAATTGTTTAAGAATACATGATTTTCAGACGAAAGATGCAAATAATTTTTGCATACAACAGCGCCATCTAACAACTAAATTAAGAGACTAAGATTAATGTCCGACCAAATTCTAAGTATTAGTTTGTTCCCGATAGATGGCGCTAGTACGAAATTAAACTTGCAAACGCTACGTCGGCCGCTTAGAGTGTAGGTTCGAGAATTATTCCTGTATAATTTGGTGAAGATAAAAAAAACATCGTGATGAAACCTATAGTATTTTTGGTATTTGCCCCTGCACTTTACTAGTGCAAGAGGCTCTGTTAATTAATAACCAGATTTGTTTCTACGACTCTGCTCTCTAATAATAATTACATAACGTCTTGATGGTGCTTTGTCCGTTATGTCTTACGATTTCCGGAGTTTTAATTTTTTTTACGCGGAACCCTAATTGTCTTCGAATAATAAAAGTGGCCTAAATTACGCGGAGTAACTTCAGTAGATGCCAAAAGGGCACCTTTTGAAATAAAATACCTAAAACATTTATAAGTAACTAGCTGTTCTCTGCGTTTTATGTTTTTTTTGTACGGGACCTTAATAATTCTCTTAGACCTGAGGTAAAGTAAAAAAATTTCTTATAAATTCAAGCACTTGCCCGTAATTTTTTCTTTAACTATCTACCAATCGGTTCAGCCGTTCCGGAGATTACAAATTACAAACAGACGACAAAAATTTTTAAAAATTGTATTTTTGGTATAGGTATCGTATATTCATATCAATTTAGTAAAAAAAAAATGACATTACAAAAAGACACTCCAATTTTATTTATGAGTATTGATATAATCCAGCATTGTTTTATTTTATTTTTAAAGTTATATCGTTTTCGTTCAAATCGGTACTTGCCGAACTGATACAGTTTCATTTCTTTGGATAAACTTAAATAGAATATGCGAGTGAGTAACACAATGCATTCGTGAGTAACGTTTCGGTACTCTACGGCTTGCTACAGCTCTATTGGAAACCGATTACTTATAAGCCTTAAAATGAATAACGTTCAACTAGAGACATTTGTATAGTAATGCATCTTGCACTAGTAAAGTGCAGAGGCAAATATAAAAAATTCTATAGATTTTATCACAATTTCATGTTAATTTGCCTTCACGAAGTATTGTCCGACTCACACTCTAAGCGATCGAGGTGACGTTAGCCGGTTTAATTTCGTACTAGCGCCATCTCTTGACAACTAATTGTTGTTAGTATTCAAATTACGATGGAGTTCCCCAAAACTGTTTTTTTTATATGAGTAATTTTTTTTTTCATCTCATATTTTTATTTGTAACTAACTGGCGTCCGCGACTTCGTCTACGTGTTTTATCTTGATAAAATTTGCGATGTCATGGTTATTTATTGTTCTTTTTTTTCATTTTATTTCGTATATTTTTTTTTATAATTTTCAAAAATGATATTAATAATTTTTATAACATATAAATCTCCGATTAACGTACACTTCATGCAATTAAAATTTTCTCTTTTTTTATTTAAAAATAATATATATATATATATATATATATATATATATATATATATATATATATATATATATATATATATTTATTAACTGTATATGCTCAATGCTTTGACCACGATCTCACCTGATGTTAAGTGACGATGTGCTCTAGGATGGTAAACACACTAAGCCTAGAGATTCTGGTTCTCGAATGATGCTACCGGAGCACACCTATTGGTGTTTGGCGACAGATTTTCAAACTTAAGGGTGGCAGGCATTTTTAGAAAATACCCCACCACCATGCCATGGTTTCCTCACGGTGTTTTCCTTCGCCAAAAGCTCAGGCTGATTTTAGAGTTTTGATTTGAACCCGTGTCCATTGATGCGAAATCCGACCGCACTACCAAAACTAAGCCCTCGTTGCTTGTATTCGCTCCTGTATTTCTGCAGCCTAAAAAGATCTGTTGTTATCCCCCACACGGCTAAAGTGCAATTCCTATAGATCCTGGATGTACTGCAGATTTTTTTGGCAGTGTCTGTAACTAATCGGGGTGTGAAAAAGTAAACGCTAGTATTTTTAATTGGTGGCCAAATCAAATGGATAACAAGTTATCTGGATATCATGTTAATAATTAAAAATAAAAATATATGTATATTCATATACAGTAATACCCCGCTTAGCGCGACCCTGTTACGCGCGGTTTCACTATAACGCGATTTTGAAATTTCGCGCTCAAATGCCTCGCATTACGCGAAAGAGTGCGTATAAACATAATGTAAAGACAATATATGTATTTTTCCGTAAAAATAAGAGTTTTGTATTGCATAAAGTGTTCTTAGAATTAAAGTGATTCATTAAAATGATTTGTATTTTTTTGTATTAAATTTTGACTATGTTTAATCATAAACTTCGATATACGCGAATTTCAGTTAACGCGATTTTTTTTCGGAACGTATCCCTCGCGTAAAGCGGAGTATTACTGTATAAATATTCACCCATACCATACTATACTAATACATAAAATTGAAGTGTCTGTTTGTAATGTAAAAATATTTTTTTACTAAACACCAATGTATATAAGATACTACCTATACCAAAAATACAATTTTTTAAATATTTGTCTATTGCGGGTAATCTTCAGAACGGCTGGTACTGATTCTTACGGGACTTATTTTATAGTAGATAACTAAAGTGACTTCGTGTAACTTGGATATTTTTCATTTTCGAAAATAATTAGGGTTCCGCATAAATAAGATTAATTAAAACACATAAAAATGTAAATAAGATACGATTCAAAGCAGTTTTTGTCTTTAGCTTAGTACTAAATTTTTTAAAATAATAATTAGGGTTCCAGATAAAATAATTAAAATGCAGTAAAGAACATATGAAAAGCGGGCGCAGCCGCTGGTACACAGCTAGTATTTAATAAATGACGTCGGACTAATGTAATATTATAAATGCCTCTTGCACGAGTTAAGTGCAGATGCAATTTCTAAAAATACTATATAGATTTCATCACGATATTTTTTTCCTTCACAAATATCATTTGGACCCTGTCGGAGGCACACGCTAAGCGGCCGACGTAACGTTTGCAGGTTTCATTTCGCACTAGCGCCATCTCTTGACGGCGAACTAATAATAAAATTAGAATGTTATTATACCCCTTTCAGTCATTTGTTTTATTTTTGACAGTTCGAATTAGTGATGTCCTAATGTGTTACTGATTCGATGTCCTATGAGAATTGATTTCATCTATGAAACAGTTTTAATCGATTAAACACGTTGAAAAGTGTTTTATTTTTTTTTGATCAACAATTTTTGTTTTATAAACATACTTTTATGTATTACAGTACTTTAGTCGTTTCATGTGCCATGTATAAGTTTTTCTTTACATATATTATCTCACCTAATAATATTCTATATGCAGAATATAAATCTTTTCAATATTTAACTTTAATTGCTTATTTTATTAATAATTATATCATCATCATCATCATCATTTCCCTACCCTTTTCCCATTTTTATTTGTGGTCGGCGCAACATGTCTTCCTCTTCCATTCCTCTCTATTTGTTGTCATCTCCGCATTCACTCCATTTCTAAACATATCATCTTTCACACAGTCCATCCATCTTTTCTTTGGTCTTCCATTTTCTTTTATCATTTTTCTTCTATTAATAATTATATACATAAGATTACATAATCAGTGGGCTCGATAACTATTCGATAAATATCGCAGCTAAAAAGCATGTCGTTTCACTACCGAGGAAAAAAACGGCGTCCATGAACTGTTGCATGTTTTTTGTTTGTCCATGGTTGCTTGTTAATATTTCCAGAACTTCATAGGCGTGCTTATGTCAAAAATAAAATAAATGGTTAGAAGGGGTATAAATTTTAATAAATGAAGGCAGAATTACGCTCGGGCAATCGGTAGCGCGCTTGGATACCGCATCAATAGAAGTAGGACATTTACTAATAATGTCCGCCTGGGTGGGTAGCTACCATTTGTATCTTTGTCCTGTGACCAATAGGTATGTTTCGGCAGTATTGCTTGAAAGCCAGTACCTTTAGACTTAGCGTTTTAACATTCTGGACCACATCGTTACTTAACGACAGGTGAGATTGTGGTTAAAGCACTGAACCTATTATATTATACAAAACCAAATTTGATTTAAATTTATTAAATAATAAGTTCCGATGTTCTCGATTTATAAGCGAACAGACTGACATAGAAAAGTCCATTTATTACAATACTAGCTCGCGTTTCATATATTCTTCAATGCGTTTTAATTTTTTTTTATGCAGAACCCTAATTATTTGCAAAAAAAATTATCACTAAGACAAAGCATAAATATTTCTCATAAATTCAAACACTTGCCCGTAAAATTGACCATTGAATCGAATTTTATTCAATTTCTAATGAGTTTTAATGATTTTTACGCGGAATCCTACTTATTTTAAAAAATCAAAAGTACGCTAAGTAACTTCAGCTATCTAACATAAAAGTACCGTCAAAATCGGTTTAGCCGTTCCAAAGGTTACCCGGAACAAAATAGACAGACAAAGAATAATTTTTAAAATTGTGTTTTTGGTGTAGGTATCGTATATACATTCGTTACAAACAGACACTTCATTTTTATTTTATTAGTTATATTTCATGGGTTTTAATTTTTTCTAATGCAGAACCCTAATTATTTTCGAAAAATAAAAGTAGGCTAAGGTGCGCGAAGTAATATCAGCTATCTGTCAGAAGAGTCCCGTCAAAATCGGTCTGGCTCTTCCAGAGACCAGCCGGAACAGACAGACAACAATTTTCAAAATATGTACCGTAAATACATACATTGATATTATTTTATTTTTTTATATTTTATATTGACACATCAATTTTATTTATTAGTATAGATGTGTGTATTGCAAATAAAGGAATGAGATAAAAATCTTGATAACTTTTAGAAAGTATGCCCTTTTTAATAAGTATTCGTTAGTTGTCAAGAGATGTCGCTAATATGAAATTGTTCTTGCAAGTATTACGTCTTCCGTTTAGAGTGTGGGGTCCGACAATATCTTACGTACGTTTGGTGAAGATAAAAAACATTGTGATGAACCTATATAATTTTTTACATTTGCATCTGTACATTACTTGTGCAAGAGGCATTCGTAGTTGTACCAATAAATTCCTACTTATAGGTCAGTGGTTGTCAAACCGCAGCCCGTTGCCGTTATTAGTACGGCCCGCGACATAGTAAACAGTTTCAGTAGACAATGACTAAGTGTATTATAGGATGACAATGAATGTTCTTCAGTTATATATACATTCGAATTTTAGTTAATTTGAAATCATTGGTTAGTTAATTGTGTAGGTAAATAAAACAGTACACAATTTTCTATTGCCATAAACAACTATCTATGAGGAAATCGCGTTTTGACAATGTAAAAACGTCATTTGATTGGTGACGTCAACTATAATACCTAATTCACAAATATGCAGCCCGCAGCCGCATACCTTATACCTCACATAGTCCTATGTGGCACTTTAATGACCGTTTAATATATAACAAATAATTTCATTTGTCATTAGCTTTGTACCCGCGGCTCTGCACGCGTGTTATATTCTTCACTACATAAGACAGTTTTTAAATAATCATTGGACAAATAATGTTTTGATGGTACTGTCTATGGTTTAGTATTTTGTTCACGAAATCCTAATTATTTTGTTACAATTACTAAATTTTTTTATTGTGTCCTAAATGCCATTTTGCATTTAACGTGATAAATAATTCTCATCTTTATTATGTAATAAATGCTTTGTAATAATAATAATCGATATTAGTCTATAGTTTAAAAAGGCACAGAGGAAGTTTTACCTATTATATTATATAATTTGCACAGTAATTTAAATGTGATTTAAACGAAGGTTAAATACGAAACTAAGGTATGATTAGTTGGTTTGGGCATGTAGAGAGGATGGATGAGAGAAGATTAACGAAACGAATTTATAAGGCGATGGTGAATGGGCAAGTAGGTAAGGGTCGACCTAGGCGAACGTATCTAGACCAAATCGATCACTTGTTAAATAAAAGCCAGGTAAAAAGTACTCATAACCGACGAGCATGTATGAAAGCGCTCATGAAAGTAGAGCAAGCGAAAGAGGTGTGTCCAATATCGTAGCAAGTGGAAGGACGTAATCTCTGCCTACTCCCACGGAAGAAAGGCGTGATGATGTGTATGTATGTTAAATACGAATATTTAAAGTTGTTTTAATTTTTATTAAATTGTGTGTAGGTACTGAAATATATAGGTATAATAAGTAATTTTTAGAAACTTTCAATGTCTTTTAGTGTTAGTTCGGCGTCAAGAGATGGCGCTAGTACGAAATTGAACCTGCAAACGTTACGTCGGCCGCTTAGAGTGTGCCTCCGATAGTATCCTAGTCAAATTGGTTAATATATAACCCCCCCCCTAATTTAAGCAAAGCATTTTTTGGAATTTGCCTCTGCGCTTACTTGAGCAATAGGCATTGTTATTGTAATTATAAACTTTGTGGAGTAATTAGGTAATCTTGTTTCATCGAATACAAATCATCATTTATCCAAAATTTCAATGTACTCGGATATTTACATTTCATTTAATAAATATTTGGATTCGTTCACGTATCAAATATTAAAATATTAAATGACTGGCTTTGTGCTCGCGGCTCCGCTCGCTTTATACAGAAATCCAATTTTATCCTCCTAAATTATTTTTGTTACTAAGAGAAAGCAAATATATTTCTCACAAATTCAAATACGATAGGCTGCGAAGGATATATTTTATTATTTTTGTTTAAACTTAAACGCCATCTTATACGTTGCCGTAGCATGTTGACGGCTTACGTCATACCATTAGTAACGAGAATCTATAAGCTTTATAATGCCGAGAAACGCTTAACGCCACTAAAGAAGTCTACCCTAAAGAAATTCATATTTAACGTTGAAAAACTTTGCCTTGGACGATATGTAGGTATTTTATTACTATTAGCTGATCTCTGCGAATTTACCCGCGTAGTTCCCGATCCCGTGGGACTTTTGGGAATAAAAACTATCCTATGTCACTCTCTGAATTTCAAACTATCTCCATAACAAATTTAATCCAATAATATGAGTGTAGATGTAGATAATAATAATTATTATTATTATATTAATAACACCGGCACACAAAAAAAATTAAGACAGTAGAATGTGCATGTAACGGCTAGGATCCCGGCTAGCTGGGTTCTGGTAGTAATAGTCTTCTTCCGCCCACTACAGTTCTATCGGTCTAGTATGAGGAAAACACTGGCCTGCAAAGATTTCCTTCCGCCCTCGGTGTTCCTCTAGGGATCTTAAGGTGGCAGCCAGAGTCCTCCTTCCGCCCTCGGTGTTCAGTTGTTTGTAGCAGGTAGGTGATCCTGGAAGCCCAAGATGTAGGCAAGCATTATAACTGGCTAGACAACCCTCAACAAGCTCAGTGCATCCCTAACCACACTGTAATACTTCCTACGCAATGCAACTCAGCATTTACATAGGAAAGAACACACAATAAAAAGATAAAGGTCACTCACCCTAGCGGGATGTAGATATTTAATTTTATATTTAGACAATACAATTAAAATAGGAGGTAGTAGGTAAATTTAATTATATACTAATAACGCGACCGTCTCGATATAGCGGTTCGACGCGTTTGCCGCGAGGAGCTGAAAGAATCCCGTTATGTGCGTGAAGTTACAACGTTACATGCATTTGACCCGAATCTACCTACGGGTACGTATATTGGTCCGCTGAATCCGAATTCGTGGTCAGTTTGACCCCTACACCCTTGAAATTTCGAGAAAACTTCAAAAAACCGAAAAATGATGAAAATTGGCAGTTTTAATGATAAAAAAATGTTTTGGAACTAAACTACGCGTGATTTTCATGTATTTCGATCCGCTGAATATGAATCGAAGGGAACATACCAATCGACGCGGAATTTTTCTCAGATGGTTATAAGCTATTTATTTTTTGGATTCCATCGACCCTTTCTCATTTTTTTAAGTTTACTCTTATTTACATTTTTCCGCTAGGAAAAAACAAAAGACTAATTTTTCTCCATTAATTTGTTTTTTAGGTACACAGTGAAGAATATATGAAATGCAGTCGGAGCCGGAGCTAGTATATTTACATACATACTAGCTGTGTGGCCAGCGTTTTATATATTTTTCACTGCGTAATATAGTTCGGAAATAATCATTGGAAAATAGAGTTTTGAAGGTGCCGTCCATTGAATCTTATTTTTATTCATAGTTTTAACTATTTTACGCGTAACTCTCATTATTTTCGAAAAATAAAAGTAGCCTAAATTAAGCCGAGTAACTGCAGTTACTTTTTCAGAAGTGTCTAAAAAATTATGTTGGTATAAATATGTATGTACTGTCTAAAATCACTTGTATTATATTTACCGACATAAAACAATGGAATTTTGTATATTTGTATAAAATGTATAGTAACAATTACATAAGGAAAAAAAATAATATTTGTAAGATAATAAAAAAAAAGTTTTAATTTTTTTATACTCGTTAAGTCGTCAATAGATGGCGCTAGTACGAAATTAAACACACAAACACTACGTCGGCCGCTTATAGTGTGACTCCAACTGTGTACTTACAACGTTGGTTATAATTAAAACCCCCCTCAAAAATAAGCAAAGCATTTTTTGGTATTTGCCTCTGCATTTGACTTTTGCAAGAGGCATTTTTAACTCCTTGAACACTAACCTGGCGTTTACGCCAGCTTTGTTTTCCTTTGTCTCATGTTTATGAGTGGGTAATCGCGACATATTATGTTTTAACTCGCGACCGTCTGTAATAGTAAATTAATTAACCATAATTAATTGTTTGCATTTTGTTGTCGATTGCTTAAAGTACGACACCTTTACAAAAGAAAACATTTACTTTAAAATATCGTCCTCGAACGGTTTGTAATTTTGCGAAAGGTAAATTTTAAATATTTTTTTATTTGACACACCAACAGAGTGTATGGCACAGGTTTAGATAAAAAAAAAAAGCAAAATATAACGAGTACACATAAATATCAGATTTCGTAAATTTTGTAAATAGAAAGGATTTAAAAGAGAAAGAACAACAAAATAAATTAAGGACTTTCCGATTTTTCTTAAAAGTATTTCAAAGTGACTGCTTTGAACAATATTATTAGTCTTTTTATTACCAAACCTGTGAAAAAGTTGCAAGTTCGAAAACCACTATCATTCAAGAGATATCTTTTTAGTAAAAATGTTTTTTTATACATTAATAAAGTTAATCAAGAAATATCTTCACTTATAAAAAAGTACTCGTTAGTTGTCAATAGATGGCGCTAGTACGAAGTTAAACTTGCAAACGCTACGTTGGCCGCTTAGAGAGTAGGTTCGAGATTTATTTTTGGATAATTTGGTGAAGATAAAAAAAAAATCGTGATGAAACCTATAGTATTTTTGGTATTTGCATCTGCACTTCACTAGTGCAAGAGGCATTATTAATTCATTGCATATTCAAATTATAGTTTAGTTTGAGAATAACTTAATTTCCTTACATAACTTGTTATGTTAAGTAATCAAGTCTTGAATTCAAAATGTCATCAAATTTTTATGAAGTCTTACTTACGTGTCATCATAATCATGAACTTGCTTGAATGTCATTTTAATATTCGTATGTAGAACTAACTTCCTCTGATTCAATATAATTTACACATAAGTGTCGGTAAGATCCACTTTGAGTGAAAATATATTTTTTAATAAGTAATTCTGCTAAGGACTGTGACATCTTTTCAACATTGGTTAAATTAATTGTTTTGCCTTAGTCATTTTAGGTTAAAAGTTTGATTATATTTATATCAAAATCAGAAATATCCAGATAATACATTTTTCAATGTTAGTATAATCCGTTGCAGCCAATCACGAAAGTGCATTAATTGCAAAATGCATCACTTTATTCTTATGTAGATTTCTATTCATTTTATTAGGGTATTTCCGTCACACGTTAAAACGCCTGTCATCGTTTATTCTACGCTATTTTGTCTATTTTTTTAATCACTTTTTCAATGATGTACATTTATGGACATAATAAGAAATGGCCGATCACATACAGTGTAAACAGCGACATCTATCGACTAAATAACGAAACTCTTGCAAGATGTTTTAGTGGTGGTATCTCACAACTGGCGCATATATTTCTTTACGTTTTCTATAGATGGCGGTTTTTTAAACTTTGAACAGATTTTATGAAGTGTAGGAAAAATGTCTTATTAGGTAAGTAAATGCCTAGTACACTTTCTTCGGTTATCGCTCCCATCGGTAGTGTTTTAGACGTTCATAAGCGCCTTCTTAGGGCCTAAATTGAATAAATAAATTTTGATTTTGATTTTGATCCGCTTAGAGCGTGTAACACGCGCGATAAGGAACTTCATTCCATATACTTACATTTCGTTTTAAACTCACTTTGGGGGTGATTTTTGATTATTTTAATAACATACCTTACTGCGATATCTAGACTACACTTCATGTTGAATACCGACAAAATATGGTTCAGTTAATTTTACCTAATGATCATGTTAATTAGCATACGAACCGGTAAAAAATATATTATAAAAATCAGAGAAATCAATTATTAAAGCGGCTGCTAAATCTTATTTTTTTTTATTAGTTAAAAAAACAAGTTGCGAATTATCAATGAAATTTTAGTACAATGAAGTCGTTAAGAGATGGCGCCAGTACGAAATTAAACTTGCTAACATCATGTAATCCGCCTAGAGTGAGCTGTAGTTAGTACAGTTTTCTTTTCATAGATGTAAAAACCTATAGGTCGCGTTACCTATTAATTTTTTCTTGTGCTTTCCACTTGACTCGTGCGAGAAGCATTTATTTGTTGTGTACTCGCGGTTGTCCGTTCTTCACTGCGTTATAATTTGGTACGAGGAATCCTAATTATTTTCGAAAATTAAAAGTACCCTAAGTTACCCGTAGATAGCTTCAGCTATCTACCAAAAAAGTCCCGTCAAAATCCGTCCAGCCGTTCCAAAGATTACTCGGAACAAACAGACAGAAACAAAAGTTTTAAAAATTGTATTTTTAGCTTAGGTATCGTATATACATTCATATCTATTTAGTAAAAAAAAACATTTTGATATTAGAAACGGTTAATTTTTTTTCTATTATAGATTAGTATTAGGTCAGTGATACCAGCTGCACTGTAATAACAGTAATTTTCCTTAAATTTTAGCGTTTACTGTTTCCTGTAATACAAAAATACAGTGCGTGAAAACTACGACAATAAATAAAATGTTACAAATGAAAGATTCTTTGAGATATCCAAGACTTCCGCTCCGAGTAATATTTAATTGAACTACTTATAATATATTTTCTTGTGTTAACCCCTTGAGCACTAACCTGGCGTTTACGCCAGCTTCCATTGTTTCCTATTGTGTCATTTTTATGGGTAATCGATATACTAAGATTCGCTTCATTTTAGTCATATATTGTTTCATTTATAGGTATTCAATCACTATGAAAGGATAGCTTCAATGTACAAATTTGAGAAAATATACTATTTCCAAGTAATTTTTAGAAATTATTTTATTTATTGTGAAATCACTTTATTTATTATACATAAAATGACTTGTATTTTTGTGGCCCATCTGCTGTAATTGTTACTGTATTAACCTGACTTCGACTTGGCGACACTCTAGTACCAATTATTATAACTTGAATAGTTATAAATAACTTTATTCGTGATAATTTTATGAACGGCTAGCTGTGTGCTCGCGGCTGCACCCGCGTTTCATTCAAATTTTCACTGCCTTCATTTAGTTTTTATTTTTTATACGGATCCCTAATTATTGTCCGTGTGGTGCCGGCCAAGAATAGTACCATCCCATATCGTTCCCGTCGGTGTAGTAAAAGGCGACTAAGAGATAAACCAGAGGACGAGCAGCATCATACTCTGAGTACCACAAACACCTTACTGCGATCGCCAACCCGCCTGCCAAGCGTGGCGATTATAGCAATCACCCCCCCTCATAGTTGGCGCAGACCTATGTCCAGCAGAGGACGTCTTTCGGTTGAATGGATAGATGAAACATTAAGTAAAGATATTTCTCATAATATTCAAGCACTACTTGCCCTTATAAATGCATTGAATCTGATTTTATACACAATTTCATGATTTTTACTTGTTGGTAGATAGCTGAAGTTGCTTCGCATAACTAAGGGCTCTTTAGTTTATCGAAATTAATTTGATAAGATCCGATTCAACGGTCAATTTTATGAGTAATATTTGTACTCTATTTTAGTACATTTTTTTAGGAAAATAATTAGGGCTTCGTATAAAAAAATTAAAACTTAGTGTAGAATTGAATAGTGGGGCGATAAATTGTTTCAGAATTTTGTAATTAAGGTTTTGTTTTGTCAATTTTCGGGGTAATGCTACTTTTCAATTTGAAATTCGATAAATTTTTCATACAAATATGCATCCCTTTTGCGCCCATATTTATACTACCTACATCCATGCTGTCTAGTAATTTTTGCGTTATTCTTGCACGAACAGGTAGAAAGATATAAATTCAAAAACTTGAAAATGTTATTATAGCGCCTGCCGAATGTTATTTTCTTGATAAGTATTAAAATTGGGAATCGTCAATACAATTGTGGTACTGTTAAGTCGTCAAGAGATGGCGCTTGTACGAAATTAAATCTGCTAACGTCATGTAAACCGTCTAATGTCAGGTTTAGTCAGTGTACTCTTGGGTGTAAAAATTTCAAGGTCGCGTTACCTAATCTGTTTTTGGTTATGCCTTTGCACTTGACTTGTGCGTAAGGCATTTATTATAATATCAACTAGTGATTGAAATTCGACTATGGGCAACTTTGCTCCCGCACACTCCCCGGGTCGTCCCCCTCAGGCGGCGACCCAAGACATGTCTCGTTCCCCAACTGGGGAGGCTCTTGACGTCGCCGCCAGCGCGATACAGTGACACTGCCCATGCATTGAGCATTACACTCATTACTCTTGCACATAACACGCAGGTACATAGCTCCTGTAAGGAACCTTTTTTTCTTTTTTATGTTAAATAAAAAATGTAGGAATTAACTAGGATCAAAATTCCGCGAGAGTTTTCACACTCAGGTAACGGCCAAGCCGAGGTTCGAACCCTTGTGCTAGTTACTTTTTGCGGCTGAGTGTCTTCAGCACTCGCCCCCAAAGTTCGGTGAAGCTGTAAAGGCCCTTCCGGTCAACAGCATTAGCTAGGTTAGAAAAAAAATCGACCATAATTCATAAAAAACGCTTAACATTTTATTTGCTTTTCATTGTCAATTCCTTAAAGTAAAACCTGAAAAGTCAATATTCTGTCTATAGTTCGTTCACAGTTAGTTTGCCTCTGAAGTCTTATTTTGGTATATTGGCATTACTAGCTGTTACGTAGTCAAAATATTTTGTCAATCGTTTTTGATTTTTGCTTTTTATAGTACATTTAAATCGTAAACTATACCAAAAAAAGAAAAAAAAAACCTATTTTTCTAACTATACGTACATTCTCTGAAAGAGAAAGACAAATAAACCTCTGTTAATTCCATTCGTCAACGATTTGCCGCCTTGACTCACACGTAAAATAGTGTTGTCAGTGTATAAAATTTTCTATATTTTATAGGAAAAAATATGGAAAAAGTCATCTCGGTTTATTATGAAAAAAATAATTAAAAACAAAACAGACTTCAAAAGAATAAACTATAAAAATGCACTAAAAAGTCAGTAAATATTTGCTTTATTAATCTGCTTTGTTAATTTTGAAATTGGTCCCAGCTTGCGGATAACAAAGTGGTGATTAATTGTTTTTTTTAAAATCACCCTAGCCATTTACTTAGCTTATATGTATTTGTGATAAAGTTGTTTTCGTTTGTAAATGAGTACGTTCGTTAACTCTAGCTGGCGCTGACTCCAAAATTAACGAAGCAGATTAATAAAGTAATGATTTATTGAGTTTTTAGTGCATTTTTATAGTTTATCCTTTGATGGCGGTTTTGTTTATGATTTAATTTTTTTTTTCTATTTTTTAGTTTAAGTATGTACAAGATAATATTTTTTTTTTACACGGCCATAGGCTCAGTGCTTTGAACACAATATCACCTGATAAGTGGCGATGTGGTCTAGGATGGTAAACACAATAAGCGTGGGTACTGGTTCTCAAGTGATTTTGCTGGAACATATCTATTGGTATTTGACGACTTGAGGTTGGTGGATACCCAGGCGGGCCTTATTAAAAAATTTGGCCCTACCAGCATGCTTTCGTTTCCTCACGATGTTTTCCTTCACCGAAAGTTCAGGCTGATTTTTAGAGTTGAATAGGTGGGCGCGAACCCGCGTCCGTTGACGAGAAATACGGCCGCACTATCCACTGCACCATTGAAATATGTTCCTTAGTCGATTTATAAATAAAAGTATTATAAGTATAGATTTAAGGTAGGCGTTCACATTTTCGCATCGTATATATCGAACCCATCGCATCAAACGGATCGTAGTATACTTTGTATAAAGTCGTACAAGTGCGTCCACTGATCCGCATCGTACGGATCGCATGAATTAACCCATCGGCAATACTGATGGCGACGCTTTTTATTGTAACTTTTGCGATCCGTGCTCATGCCGTCATACGGAATGCCGATCAGTTGACGGACTCCGCGTCGTCCGCCTTCGATTATCGTCCTATACACACGTGTTATTCCAGCATGGACGCGGCACAACTAATTGCAATTGTGAAAGAGTATAAAGAGATATATTTAATACACCCTAATAATGCATATTATCAAAGAAATCTTCGTTTCCCTCTATTATCTTGCACATTCCACCGTACACTACGAAAGTCAGCAAACCAGTCACTGTGTCTGGGCATCAAACACATCTCCTTAAAACTGTGTCTGTAATCGACACCAGTCACGTGGAACCCTAAAAACTGTGGCTGGAACTGAGTCACTGTTACTTCGGTCGTCGTAAAGCGTTCTCTAGAATATTTTATTTATCTTTTACCTTTCCATCTTAAACAGGCACGTTTTTGCTAAGGGACTCCGCCCAGGAGGAGCACCTATTCTCAGTGTCGTTCCGCAAGTACGGGAGATCGCTACACGCACGCATCGAGCACTATCAGCATAGATTCAGCTTTGACTCGCACGATCCGGCTGTCTTCGCAGCGCCTACGGTCACCGGACTCATAGAACACTATAAGGTAACCCACCACCATTCACTTCTTCGCTTCGCTTCTCCAGTCACTGTGTATCAATGCCTTAGTCGGAGGATGCAGCTGCCTAGAGTTATCTACACCATCTTCCACTGAACTAACACTAAATCCACCGCAGAGAGCAAATCCCACTTCTGATTTTAGTAGCGCGTTTGTTAATAGAGTCATTTAATAATGTTATTTGTAATTGTGATGAAATAATCTGCGGGATAATAGGTCGATTGAGACCACTGTACACTTGTAAGAAACCTTGAGGGTTTGTACACTAATCACGTGAGGTGCGTAAGAAGAGAGGAGTGGTCTGGAACAATCACAAAGTGGGTAAGGGGGTGCAGTTAGAAATAACGTGTATATATTTGTTTGCGCGATGTCTAAAGAGAAAAGTTTCGGGTGATCTTGAAA
Organism: Samia ricini; assembly: GCA_014132275.2. NCBI lineage: Eukaryota > Metazoa > Arthropoda > Insecta > Lepidoptera > Saturniidae > Samia > Samia ricini. Next base: position 7,058,673 of record AP028167.1, read on the forward strand.
CTAAAATCTTACTTGGTATCACCAGGGGGGGGGGGGGGGGGGGGGGAAAAAATAGATAAAAAACTATCACATGATTAATGGACGACTTATCCGGCTAGTCTTGTAAGTTGCCTGATTGACTGACGTTTATGCTTACTTCTCTGCTCGTTGGAGTATTAGCGTGAAGGTATATAATAATAATAATAATAAGGCTCTTTATGTCATATTTCAATTAACATTTTGAGTGTTGTTAGTAAAATTAATGATAGTAAAAATTAATTGTCTTTGATTTTATCTGAAATATGGGAACCCTATTTGAGTAAAGGCCTCCTCCAGTTTCTCCAATAACTCCCTGTTGTTACCCAACCTTATCCAGTCTACATTTCCCTTTGCCTATGGACCTTTCCGTGGTTTGTTTTCTATGGTCCATCTTTTGTCACTATACCGTGCTGTTATAAGGTTTTCGTTAATACGGGTTTTAAAAAGATATTTTTAGATAAACACATTTATTTCTCAGTTACAATGAGATTGAATAAAACACTATTAGAATTTAGAGATTGAGACAAGTGTCATCGCCGGATGATGGAACAGAACTGACGTTAATTGTATGGCAAACATTATGGATGATCAGAAGGTGCTGACTGGACAATTGGTTTAGGGAAAGTAATGTACTCTATATACGGACTGTATATGTAACAGTGCGATGTGTCCAGCCCATTTCCATTTTAATATAATTCAGTGTGATATAATATATAGAGGCATATACATTTGCACAACAAATGGGTTATTTAAAGCGAAAAACTAATTTTTTGGAAATTAACCTATTAGTTACTTGGATACGTGTGTGGTAGTTAATCTACATAAAACTCTTACATTTTAAGGACCTAAGGATTTAACAGCGTTTTGACCACAATCTCACCTGGTGTTAAATGACTTTTTCGTCCAGGGCGGTTATCACACTGAGCCTAGAAACTAGCCTGGTTCTGAATTGATGCTACCGAGATCACCATTCTTCACGATGTGTTCCTTCACCCAAAACTCAGGCTTATTATAGGATTGCATTAGTGAGTTCGAACCTACGTCCATTGACGTGGAATCCGATCCGATAATACGACATATGTGCTGGCGATGGTGGTGATGTGCCGAATTAGGATGTAAATGACTAATTTAATGATTGGACAGCTAAACAGGCAGAGCCATAGAATATTCCTTACCACCATGACATTATGCTTTCACGATGTTTTCCTCTTAAAGAAAATTGGTGGGGGGGGGGGGTTGTAGGATAAAGGTATATGGTAGGTCAATTTATACTGTACCACGTTGCAGGATCCAGCCTGTGTGATGTTCTTCGAGCCGACCCTGACGGCGCCATTGCCTAGGAACAAACCTTTCAGCCTCCAGCAGCTAACGCGCGCCGTCATCGTATCGCACACGACGTACGACGGTGAGTAACCCCCTCGCACACAGTCAGGGGCCGTCAAGTATTACGTACGAATCTATGCGGAGATCGGGGCTGATGGTGACGGTCAGAATTGTGATTACGGAAGCAATAGTTGCTTTAAAAGTGGCTCGTTATTACTCATATGCGGAAAGGGAGTCAAAAATTTGGCTTACGTAATACTTGAACGACCTTTTACACACATATATATGTTTATACGTGATTGTATTACTATACAATTTTCATTAAAAATACCCCTTGCATTTGTAAGGACTCCCTTAAATCTTTATGTGACGTTTCGTTATCCTTTAGAAAATTGGTACAGCGCCATCTTTCGATTTCGAGAGATATAACAACAGTGGTTATTAGCGCTTATTACAGTGAGACGCGTTTTGTTGCTTTTTTTAAAATAATCTGAACAAACACATCTGCTGTTTGTCTCTTATGTTAATTTGTGCGTTCGTAACTCGAGAACGAGCATGTGTGTAAGTCCCCCTCCCCCCAACCCCCACCGAAGAGAAGCGTTAATCTATGATCTTTACAATAAAGTGCTTTCAATAAATGATAAATAAAATAATCTTTTCAGGAGTGGAACAGTTGCCCCTACCGCCCCGGCTGAGGCTTTACCTCAAGGAGTACCACTACCGGCAGAGGGTGAGGGTCAGGAGGCTCGAGCCTGATCTATATGACGATCAGCCCCACATTTGCTGATGGGGGTAATCACGTCATCGATCAGTTCGGGGCCGTCTGAGTATTACCAGACCATCAATAAGAGACGGGATCTGTTATTGCATAGGTCATTTTTACCTTAAGTTATCGTTGGAAGGAAAGGGGGGGAGGTAATAAAGTGTCTCAAATTCTTCTAATAGTAATACTCGGACAGCCTCTGAAGATCTAGGACTTCTTGGCTTAGCAGCTGCTGTATTAAACCTTCGGAGAGCTTGTAGACCTTACCATCAGGGTAGTTCTGAGCTGTAGTAATAAATTTGTACAAATATAAAATCAAAGTTCAAAAACCTTAAACATACAAACCTCTTTGCTCAAATTTGAAAAAAAAAAAACTGGATGTTGTAGTTTTCTGATCTTGTTCGATAGGATTTTTTTTTCCAAAATTTGTCTTCACTAAAAATATAAACCTAAAAGATACAACTAAATAATTTATTTATCCCCCCCTGTTATCACTCTTTTTTATTTACCCTAGGAAGATAAATTTATTGTTCAATTGTTTTTTTTTTTTTTTTTCAATTTAAATATCTCAGATTTTATAAGAAATCATACATTTATAAAAAAGTTGATATTTTTGTATAACCACATCCAATTTACTCAATGTACAATAAAACTCTACTTATATGATCCCCTATAATTACTCGTACTCATTTTTTCTCTTTAATATCCCTATCTATAAATCTATAGGAATTTATATAAAACAAATAAAAATACAAACAACAAACTTTCTATAATAAAATGTAACATTAGTGTTGGAGTTTCTCGGATATGATTCATGAGCCCCTTTCTTCAATAGCGTCCCCCGTATTTACTCCGTTTATTAAAATGTATATTCGTATATACATATATATATATATATATATATATATATATATATATATATATATATATATATACATATGTATATTCGTATATACATATATATATATATATATATATATATATACATACATATCAAATAAAAACTACTTATCTGTTCATAATGTTGAATATTAGCACTCCATATTCCGAGATCCTCATGTGTTATTCTACAGCCCCCTGCGTAAATAAATTATAATTAACTGAAACGTCCCCCATAATCACTTAAATGGTTTTTGTGATATTTATCAAAGATTATTAATATAATTCAGAGGATTTTTTTATTTATTCATTTAGTTTCAAATGCCTCAATGATGCCAGGGTTCAAATTTACGATTCATCAGAACTGGGCAGACGGTCTAAGGTCTACAAAGCGAGCGAGATATGTTTAAAAAAAATTTACTAAAAACAAACTTAATTATTATTTACTTGTGTTTACGTTAATTGTACATAACTATTGTTAGATATGGTAGTTATTAATTCGAGCTTATGATAAATTTAAAATATATATATATTTGTAAAAATTAAATGACGTTCATTGGGGATTTAGGGGTTTCAAACACCCCTATATTTGGACACTCTGGGTATGATGTCTAGAATAGCCCCGAATTGATTATTAACGGGTCGGAACTACAAAGAAACAAACAGGAAAACTCTTCAAATCCCCCCCCCAGCTGGTGAGAAACCAGTCAGTGAATTTTTCAAAGGGCATTTGGGGGGGTAATTATAAATAGTTATTATAACTAAGAGATTATTTATATATCACATGAAAATTTAACTCTCATTTCTCCATCACAATTTATTTACATTGTCCTGTATATATTTCATTCTTCCTCGCCTTGTTATTCGGAGATTATGTGCGTCTCTTTCCCACAAGTGGTTTTCAGAAATCATCACAGATAATTTTACAATATGTTATAATAATAATCATAATTTACACAAGTCACTGAGTGTCTCAAGTGTAAATCTTCGTTAAAATACACCTCAATTATATGGATTAGTGCCTATTTGTTTGTTTACACTAAATTACAATTTTGGTGTACTTTAGTAAACTGTAACTTTTTGTCTCCTTACACTAAGCATATTGAGTGTAAGTTTATTAAATCGAAGCCTTGTTTATATGGTCTAGTGGTCATTTGTTTGTTTACACTAAATCACAATTACCGTTTTAACAATTTTGGTGTACTTTTGCAGACAAGTGACTGTTTGTCTGCTTACACTAAATAACACTGAATATCTTGAGTGTAATTTTTTAAAATATACATCTTGATTTTGTATGTTTACACTCGAGTCACAAGTGACGTTTTAATTAATAAATATCTTGTTAATAAAAGTGCATGACCGTTTGCCCGCGTACACTAAGTCAATGAGTGTCTTATAGTGTCACTTTGTAAAGTAAAAATAACGTTCCTAATTGTAAATATAAAATACGAATCATTTAAGCAGGGAATAGTACCGCATACATATATTAGGTTGGTACGCACAGTAGTCGCTCTATATCCCAACAGTGGACAATGATTGTTGGGCAAAAGTTCATCGGATGACCGTTCTCCTTGGACGATATACTAATTTCTTTTCCGGACCATATATTATTATTTATATTAATTATTTATATATTGTTTATGTATGTTTGTGTAGATTATAAAGTTAGGGTCCGTGCAAGTATTATGTATTCACCAAATGGGGGGAAGAAGTGGCGGAGAGGGGTATATATGCTTTGTTTATTTTTGATGACTTTTGAATTTGAATGGTGATTACGTAACCAGTATTTACTTATTAATTGTTAAATTTATGGCAAAGCTTACGTAAATCATACGGAGTGGGGGAGATCTTTACAACACTATTTCTGATGAGGGGGACGGGATTAAAATGTACGATATTTGGATTACGTAATATTTGGACGGTCCCTTAAAACCCGTTATGAGCCATTGGGGGTTTCCGTCGGAATTATTTCCCGAACATAATTAATATAATAGAAATATACATATATAAACAAACTGTGGTATAAATTTATTTTTACGCATCGCATTTTTCTCATCACATTGTTTTTGTCTTTTTTTTTAATTTAGATTAATTAATTTATAATTTTTTGATATGTGTGTGGGGGGATTTCTATAATGTGCTTCTTATTTGTATACATTGGGTGGTGTATTAATTATTTCCGTACTGCGGACCCCCAGGAAAACTAAATTATTGCTTCTTATAAATGACTAAAAATGTATTTGTTTGTGATTTCTATGAAATTTATAAACTCTTTGACGAATTTAAGGAAATACTTAAAAATGGGGAGATAAAAAAGTAACAAAAAAAAAAACCAATATTTTCAATTATCTTGTAAGTTGGATAAAAAATGATTATCATAGTGTTACTCTCAAATGTAATATATAAATGTTAATATATGTACATAATAATATAACCCATTTTTAGTGTTTAACTAAATTTTTCAAACATTTACACCTTTTCGATTAAATTTTGAGTAAATATATTAATGATTCAGTTGACTTTCGGTGGGATTTCCCCTCCCCCAGCGGGTAAGCTGTAATAATTTGACAGATTAAAAGACGACTTCGCGGTCGTTGTGTTACTGCCAGTCGCCTATTACAACTAATGATGTCATTTCCTCTTCCCCCTGCAGGGTAACGCTTAACAACTTTACAAGGTTGGGGGAGTGGGGGAATGCGCGTATATTTCGCGAATATCCGCTATGGGTGTTGTCGTCTATTATAGTTAGTGGTTTTACATAAGTGGGGCAACTTAAAGGTTAATAAATAAAAATTCTATTTTGTAATAAAAACTGGGTAATTTTCTTGGCAGCTTTGTTGAAATCCCCCCTCACTTTTGGGACAGGTGTATATCATGATTCGGACTAATTTCGTAAGCGCCGCCATTTTATTGTCTGTTTTTTTTCCACTTGACAGTTTATTCGAGCATCTGCCAGTGTCAGAGAGAATTTTTCAGTTCTATATAAAGAAAATTTGACTGCCAAATACATAAAAGTGTATTAGAAATACGAGCGACTTTAAAAATTTACATGACTTTTTGGTAAATTTTCTCCACTTTGGTACTTGTGATGGATTTTGGTGTGTTTTTTTCTTTACTTGGAAAAATGTGAATTTTTTCTCCATCTATAGTAAAATAGTTGACTATCTTAATAAGAATGTATATCGATATATTGATCAAATTAAATGTCACTAAACTTTGGAAATTAGAGTATTTCGGATTTCATAGTGATTGGATTAAAAAAAATTGACACTAATTCAAGTTTCGAATGTTTATCGAGTGTTTAGTTTCTTGATTAATAAATGTCACGTCAAGGGGTAAAATGGCGTCGCCTATGGTACTGTATAGTTATCGTGTAATAGTAAATACATTATTAATGATAATATCGATAAGTTTGTAATGCCGGGGGTCGGGATTCGAACCCGGCACGTTACGTACAAAGCTATTGACAATGATAATAAAGAAGTATATATTTTAAATTATACTTTTGTTGTTTTATTTATTTTTATGAAGCTGTGTGATGAGTGGACTTGTTCTATAAAGGATTTTTAGACCATTATGGTGGTTTTAGCTTATTTGTATAAAAACTCAAAACGTTTAACTAAAACTAGACTAGAAGGAGAACACCATATAATATATTACACATTAGGCTGAGAGATATTTTAACTGCCGTTCCCGCCGCCGGGGACGAGCGGCTAATTTTGCTCCCGCACACTCTCCGGGTCCCCCTCAGGCGGCGACCCAAGACGTGTCTCGTTCCCCAACTGGGGAGGCTCTTGACGTCGCCGCCAGCGCGATACAGTGACACTGCCCATGCATTGAGCATTACACGCACAACACTGCATACACACTCCTGCACATAACACGCAGGTACATAGGTCCTGTAAGGAACCTTTTTTTTATGTTAAATAAAAAATGTAGGGATTAGCTAGGATAAAAATTCCGCGGGAGTTTTCATACTCAGGTAGCGGCCATGCCGAGGTTCGAACCCTTGAGCTAGCTACCTTATGCGGCTGAGTGCCTTCAGCACTCGCCCACAAAGTTCGGTGAAGCTGTAAAGGCCCTTCCGGTCAACAGCATTAGCTAGGTTAAAAAAAAATTAGAGATTTTCGAATTGTCATAATATCTCGTGTTTAAATAAAACTACATTAAGATTCAAGATAAGAAATCCGATATTATTATCTACAGAAGACATATGATTGTGTTAAGTATTTCAAAAATATTTTATGTAATAATGATTTATTATGTTATTTTCAATAAAAAAACGTGATAAATCTTATTAGACGACTTAATAAAACGCCATCTAGTAATACAGCTAATAGTCATATTACAAGCTTTATAAACATTTTATGTCGTTTTATATTTCATTGGCAGATGGCGCTTAATAGCGAATTTATTATAAATAAAATCAGTGTCAGTTTGTAATATCCAAATAACATATTTTTCCTAAATACATTTGAATGTATATATGACAGCTATACCAAAAACACGTTTTTCTGTCTGTTTATTTCGGCTAATCTTCGAAAAGGGCTGGACCGATTTCAACGAGATTTTGCTAAAGTTACTCCGCGTAACTTAGACTACTTTTATTTTTCTAAAATAATTTGGGTTGCGCTAAAAAAATAAAACTTATAAAATTTTGAACAAAATCAGATTCAATGATACGTTTACGGGCGTCCTTGAATTTATGACAAATATTTTTCTACAAAGATATAGAAAAATAGTTAGCGTTACGTAAAAAAAAAGCACACAGCTAGTTTACAAGTAAATATAGTTTATTCATTCAAACCGGTAATGATTTTTTGAATGATGAAAAAGTTTATGTAAGTAATTCTTCATGAATAAACAAAAGAGAATCTATGAGAATAATTTGTGATTTTATTATTATCATATGTCTCAGGTATTCAGATAATTATCAAAGAGTTAAAACTAATTTATGTAATTTCTATGTTAAGTTCTCTAGTGTCCCCTGCGCTAGTGGTAATCGTAAAATAGAGATATGCCACAGTAAGCTTTTTTGTAATATTTTTCAAGAACCATAATTGTCTAATACCTCATCTTTCAAGATTTATTGGTTATGTTATGGATTTAAGATTTGAAAGGTAATTTTTCAATATTTGGTTAGAAAATATTGATTTTATGTGCATAGATTATCCAATATTACCGTGAAAAAAAATATCGTAACTTGGTGAAAACTGTATCAAAATCCGTGACCTTGTTTATGAGGAGTTAACGGACAAACAGACGAACAAAAACAATGAATTCTTTGGCAGAATTCGTGTACTCTGTAAAATATCCGTAATATATAATTTTTCGAATATTATTTGAAATCCTAATTTTAATAAATTCTACATATAAAAGTGTTGAATTTAAAAATATCTATTAATTATGGGAATAATAATAAATAAAAATCAATACATATCTAACATCTTCTTTTATTACATCAAATAAATTATAAAGTCCATAGACAATTTTATTTTATTTTTTAAATAGAAAAAGCGCACGCAATGCTCGCCCCGGAGCATTCTCCATTCGATACGTATGCAAAACATCGACAATAAATTACTTTTTTTTTGCGCATAATCGTACAACACTATTTTACGAGTAAGTTTTTTTTACGCCACGAGTAAAACTATATCTATTTAAATAGGTACATTTATTTAACTTAAAGCTTAAAATCTCTTAATACTAATTGCTAAAAATCTACCGAAAGCATGTCATTGATTATTAGAGATAACGCATTCGTATTCATGTTATACCTTTTTAAGGCAAAGGTACTAAGACCATGCAGCCAAGTCTGACATTAGATACACTTCTAAATAGAACTCTCTAACAACTTTGTTAGAACTTTTCAGGGAGTATTTTGTGACCTATATATGAATTCACGCTTTGTGTCATTATTATTACTTGTACACAATAATGCAACACTATATTTTACGTAAAACGCTACCAAAATTTCATAATATAGGATCATGGTACCAAAATTAAAAACAAGATTTAGTTCACAATCTTCCTTTCTAAAGAAAAGGCAAAAGTGCTGACACTATACAGCCAAGTCAAACAACGTTAGAGATAACAAGCGCAAAACCCACTTTCGGTAGATTCTCCACAGATTATAAAAACTTTAATACTGACGACAATATAATTATGAATAAAAATTAATTAGGTCGTTAAATGCGTTGTTTACATCTTCACGCTCGCACTTACGGAGGGCAAGTGAATAAACTTATTGGTCAATAAACTTTTTTTTGTTTCGATTTCGAACAAAATATACGTGAATTATTAAAAAAATCGAGGAATTATAATTTGACGGGGATAAAGTTTATACGGAGAAGAAATGAGAAAACCCAAATTCTATATATTATGTGAGGTAATTTTTTTTTTAAATTCATTAACTACGTTAATACTGGAAATGTAAAAGTAATTATTCCACAGATAAATATAAAACAAGTGAGTACCTTTTACTTCTGTTAATATCAATTTTCTTTGTTTACTGACTTTTATAAATTATGAATGTTATAAATAGGCAAATTAAAAATTAGTTTTAGAATTAAAATAAAGTTTATTGACCTTTTGTTGTAGGTACAAGATAATAAAAAAAAAAAACTATTAAGAGAAAAAATAAATACGGAATGCATTACAACATTATGTTACTTTTTTTAAGCTTATATTTAGATAATATAGGTATCTTATATAGCTATGAAATGTACAAGCCTAAAGCTGACTTAGCAACATAAGAATAAATTATTAGTACACGTATTTATTATTTAATTAATATTTTATATTATAATATTTATCAATTATTTTTTTACAAAATAAAATAAACGAAATAAAAAAAAAAAAACACTTCAGTCGTATTCATGTAAAAAAAATGCATTTTACGATGATTATATAAAATACCTTAAAATAACGAAATGGCAAGTTCGAAATATGATATTCACATTTTTACGTGATACAGAGCCGCATTTAGACAGTTTGGGGCCCGCGACCAATGTTAATGTGGGTCCTAAGTTTAGCACTATAATAACGAAAAACTCTAATTTAACTGAATACAAATCAATCGAAACTAAGAATTTCTACCCTCAAATATGGTAAAACTTCTGCTAAATATATAATATGCCTGATTTGATCTCGGATGTCAGAATGGCAAGAGTTTTATCAATTAAATTCTTATAACAAAAATGTTTCATAAGTTTTCGAATCCGGCTCGAAGGATCCGTCGATCAAGGACAACGAAATCAATCAACAAATGGCAAGCGTTTCATGTACTGGATATAATTATTGGTTTAAACGTAACGCTAACAATAAATATAATTAATAAATGCTTATTATATTTTGCCAATGTCAGGCAAAAATATCCATTTACATGTAAAAAAAAAAGTATATTTATAAATATCTCTATATAAATACGTATTAAAAGATAGAATATTATGTGATCGTGAATTTATGTTATCTTATATTTATGTAATGTTGTTTTCGTGTATTTATGTATTCATATATTCATTTATTTATATAATTAATATATATTAGTCGACATAGAAACACTATATAATGGAGTTAGGCCGCAACTACTTTCACATGTTCAAAGTACAATATATATATGGATAAATTCGTAATTAATAAGTCTATTTAAATATATTTTAAAACTTAATTTAAGATAAAACCACCAAATATAATGTTATAAAAACTAAGTGGATATGCAAATGGGACGCGCGTTTAGTTTGATAAAAAAAACGCTATGGAATCCTAAATCGCGCTTGTGAAATTATTGGAAAGGTCCAATGGTGGTATACCATTTCCTAACTTTTAGGTTATTTTTTTTTAATGGCAATCGTATGATGGTGTTAATGGTGGAAGGGATTGGTCCTGGCGTTGCATTTCTTCCCGCAGGCGCATTTCCGCACTATCTCTATGTCTTTGGTGTATCGCGTGCCGTTCGAGCAAACCAACCTCACCTGTAACAGAAACTGGTTCATTCTGAACGCGTCTTTGTGTTGCCTGTAAACCTATAAGCATCAAAAAAGGGGTTCGGGGTGGGCTAGGTTATGTTTATTTTTTTGATAAATGTTTTCAAGTACATTTGGTTACTAATTTAAACAAAACAAAAAACGTGAAAACATGTTTAGGTGTTTTGAGCGATTTTAGCTAAAGGGAAAACATGTTACGGTATGTCAAGTATATAAGATGGCGTTTAAGTACTGACATTTAGAGATGATTAATAAAATTTATACTCAAAATCAAAATCAAAATCCAAATTTATTTATTCAGTTTAGGCGCTAAGAAGGTGCTTATGAACGTCTAAAACACTACCACCGGTTCGGAAAACAACCCAGTCGAGAAGAGCGCAGGCAAGAAACTCGGTCTGGTTCTTTTTTTTAAATAAATATAATACATATCATTTTTTTTCCATATACAAAACTATACAAATCATAGTCTTAGCTAATGTTAGCGGGTGCGCACAGAGATGTGGGTTAATTCCAGACATAACTATCGTTCACGTAATGATCCACCCTGTAATAACCTTTTGAGATTAAAACTTGCTCGACATAATACTTGAACTTATTGTCAGGTAAATCGGTAATGTTACTTGGGATCTTATTGTAAAACCGAATACTATTACCTATAAAGCTTTTATTAGACTTACTTAACCTAAAGCGTGGGACGGCCAACTTGTATTTACTTCTAATATTAAAATTATGACGATCATTCACTAGATCGAGTTTGTCTAAATTTTTACGAATATGCATTAAGTTATCGAAGATGTATTGGGAGGGCAAAGTGTACCGTATGTTTTGATTGTTAATAAACCATATGATAAGTGTACACAATTATTTCTCGGAGCGCTGATACATGTAACAACCAGGTTAAGTTATTAATTTCAGTTATCAAAATTATGAAATTTAAGTTTTTTTTTTTTTCAAAATTATACTAATGTTTACGTAATCATGGGGAAAGGGAGTAAGAGTTTTGGTTACTAGTGCTAATACAGAGGGGGGAGAGGGGGGTACTTTTTCCGTTACGCACCTTCCTCTTTTTGGTCTTCCGTGGAGCGCAGCAGTGGCCGCGGGCGCAGCCGGCGCCCTCCCCCCGCGCTGTGCCGGTGCCGGGGGTGGGGGAGGCGCACCTCGCCCCCCGCACCGCGCGGCGGCTCCGGCACGCGCCCTCGGTTATGAACTCACGTATCGGCTCCTACAGTAAGGAGTAACATCATTTGATCGTTCACCAGATATTAAAAGGACACGTTCTTTTACTAATCTATACTAATAAATAAAAGTGTCTGTATGTAATGTCTAAATAACATTTTTTTACTAGATAGTAGAAACATATGAGCGTATATACGTTACATACACATGATACAATTTTCAAAATTTTTCGCTGTCTGTTTGTTCCGGGTAATCTCGGGAACGGCTCGACCGATTTAGACGGAACTTGTTCTTGGTAGATAACTGAAATTGCTTCGCGTAACTTAGATAACGTAATTACTTAAAATAAATTTGATTTTATTGGTAGATATTTGAAATTGTGACAAATATATTTGCTTAATGTTTGTGCGAAACATATTTTTGAAAAATAATTACAGTTATGAAAAATTCAATGCGCGGACCCATAATTTTTAAAATCAAAAGTACCGTAAGTTAGGCGGAATGAATTCAGCTATCTATCAAAAAAAGTTCCGTCAAAATCGATCCAGCCGTTCCGGAATAAACAGCTACACAGAAAGCCGGACAAATTTTATAAATTGTTTTCTTTGGTATACGTAACGTATATACATTCCTATGTATTTATACAAAAAAAGGTTATTTAGACATTACACACAGACACTTCAATTTTATTTATTGATATAGATATCGGTGGGAGATGAAGGTGAAGGTAAATCTTGTTGTTACCTTCCTGCATCCCCCGGGGCTCGCTGTGGCCGCCGGCTCCGCTGGGAGCTGTTTGCGCGACGGCGCTGCTGTGAAATTAATTATCTTCCTAAATATGAGAACTGTAGTTTATTGTTTTTTTTTTTTTCTAACCAGATAAACATTTTATATACCAAAATAATATCTTTCAAGACTTAAAATTGTAACGGAAGATAGATGTGACTTTTGTAATGAAATTGCGGACCTTGAACATATTGTCATAATTTGTCAAAGATACAACATGGAATGTCTTATTCTCGTGACAGAACTAGAATCCATTTCTGAAAATAATGTAATCCCAAATGAACTACAATTACTTTTAGCAAATCCATTATTTTTTAGATCTATTTATAAATATATAATAAATACTGTAGGAATGTTATAAACTTAAAAAAAAAAAACTTGTATATTTTATGTCATATTGTATATTGTCATATGAAAATTCTGTAAAAAGTTAGGCTTAAAGGACGTTTGTCCAGTGGCCATAATAAAATGAAAGAAAAAAATATCTTTTGGGTTGAAATAGTTTATTTAACAATAACAAATAACCTGAAAAACAAATATATTTGCAATAAAATAAAACAATTTTTTTGTATAATTAATTTTTTTCAACGCAATCTAACCTGATGGTAAGTGACGACGGTGATATTTATAGACGTCGGTAAAATATGATATAAATAGTGTTACCCGGTTCAGCCTGTACGTTGGATGTGATGCGCTGGTGGTGGGGTTGCGCCCTGCCGGGGGGGAGCGCGGCGGGAAGGGAGGCGCGCAGCTCGCACTGGGGACCCGCCGCCCCCGCCGGGCACCGGCACGTATAGTCCGAGGGTGAGCCCTCCTCTCGCACGCACCGGCCGCCACGCACGCACGGGTTCGGCACGCACGGGTCCTGTCCCCCACATATACATTCTAAATACTCTACCTAACATATGCATTCTACTATTTCAACTTTGTAGAAATTACATTGATTCACTGTTACTTGTTAATGACATTAATTTTAGGATTCCTCGATCACTTGTGTAGCTGCTCTAGAACTACATATTAATAATTACGTAAATACCATCATCATTACGTAATTACCAAGATCGTCTACAAACAAAGAGGTATGTATCGTCACGAAAAAGAGCAGAAACTCTCCACAGAACGCGACCGGTAGAGAGGTGCCGGCGCTCCGTCGTTGCTATTTGCAGTCAACAAAACAAAAGATTGTCGTGAAGTATAACAATACCCCAGCGAATGAACCTCGTCGCGTGGCGCCAAGGCGATCACGCCGACCCTACACACAACATCTGTTGACCATAAACCACATTGACGCAATGCAAGAGAAGACGAAACGATCAGACTTCTCACTCGCACAGATCCACACTTAAGGAGAATTAAATAAGACACATTTATTAAGAAATATATACTTCATGTTCAATCTTCTGATTGTTCGTTTCATTTCTACACAAACTTCGAACCCAAAGTCACCAGAGTGGCAGCCAAACCACGACGTGTGCTAAATGCAAAATCACATCAATTACACAGATACTTGGCGCGATTTTGGTCGAGTCGTCTTTATTTTTAACTCATCATCTTGCAGTATTTGTCTATATATTATGTAATTTTGATGGCATTTTACGTGATATAGTTCAGTTATGGTACTGTTATAGTCATAATCCTGAAATGTCCCAATCACTCCCGTTGTAGTTGTTGTAACAGAAGGCCGCCATTTTGCAATAGTGTTCCTAACGTCTGACTTTGCTGTATGGTTTAGTACTTTTGCCTTTTCATTGAAAAGGAATAAAAGGAACCAAAAAAAATCACACAGATGTTTAAATTTGGACAGATTTTAAGATGTACATAGGAGTTTTTGGCGGGATCTCAGTCTGTCATGTAGCAGTTGTTTTCTTTAATTAATTAAATTTGTGTATTTTACTCTATATCATGTAATTTTGGTGGCATTTTGTGTGATATAGATTGGTTATTGTATACAAGTTAAGTTTATTATGGAAAATAACGCGTGGCATATATTCTGAGGTGCCGCACAAAGCTTCATGTAAAGTTCTAGCAGGATGAGCCACAGTTTTGCTGGAGCTTAGTAACGCTGCTACAAGATTGAAATACATCTTACCTACATGACATTGGCACTAATTGAACACAAATTGCCATTAGCCAAGAAGAAGAAGATGTACATAAAAGATCACTCTTTTTGCATTTGGCACACATGTAAATTATCTTATAATGATATTATAAATTTTATTACATTTCTTCCTAACATATGAGTCGTATAGAATCAAAAGTGGCTATCTATACTTATAAAAAGGTTTTTTTTTCTAAAGTATAGAAGTGTTGATTGGTGTATAAACTGTATAAACTATAGGTATTTCACTCATATGACAACATGAAGTTAGTGGTACAAAGTTTAAAAATAAACCAATATTAACGTTATTTTGTGGACGATTGTATATAGCTAAATTATAGATAGCTAAATTGTACATAGCTAAATTATAGATAGCTAAATTGTAGATAGCCTATAATTATATAGGACTCAAATATACATATAGTTAAAGTTGAGTATTTTAGATGAGTGTTAATTTGTGTACCTGAGTGTGCTTAGCGTCCTCTTGCATGGAGACGAGAGGCGGCGGAGGGGCGGAGGGCTCGTCCTCTCCGCAGCCCGCGTTAGTTCTCTGCACTCGGACCGCGTTCACAAAGTCCACACGCTTATGGTTTATCCAGGCCTCTTTCAGACATCCTAGGATTCAATCACGACTACTTTACACCACAAGAAACTCACTTGCTCTTCTGGTCTCAACCAATTTTGATAATATTATCATCACAAAAATCATCTCTAATTAGGAGCTTGATTGTTTTAATTGAATTTTATTTACGTATTTATATTATTAACTTTTGCGTACTTTATTAAGGCGCTTGTCTCGCAAAATATGAAGGAAAATTAAGCAGATAAATATTGATATGTGGTATCCTTTTAAAAGTTTAATATTGTTATTGATAGACTACAATGCGGAATATTTGTTTGTTTGTCATTCTTTCATACATAAACGGTGTCATGATTATCATATCAAGCGAAAGACGTCCACTGCTGGACATGTGCCTTCCTCAAAAATTCCCACAACGACCGTAATTATTTATTTGTATGTAGAAAAATTCTATACTAATAAATAAAATTGAAGTGTCTGTTTGTAAAATCAAAATATCAAGTTTTTATTAAATAGGTAAAAACACAATTTTAAAATTTTGGTTTGTCTGTTTCGGTTAATCTCCGAAACGGCTGGACCGATTTTAACGGATTTTTTTGGCAGATAGCTGAAGTTACTCCATGTAACTTTTAGGCTACTTTTATTTTTCCAAAATAAATAAGGTGTCCGCATAAAAAAATAATAACTCATATCAATTAGTGATTAAAATTCGATTTAATCCAGTTTTAGTGGCACGTGTTTGAATTGGAGAAATATCTTTCTATTAGTGTCAAAAATAATTTTAGAAAATTTATTAGAGTCTCGTATTAAACAAAAAGCAAGAAATTGTGAACAAAATACTATTGAAGAGACAGCACCATCAAAACATTATTTTCCAATGATTATTTAAAAACTATATTACGCATTGAAGAATATAAGAAACGCGGGCGGAGCCACGGGCACACACTAATACTGACGGTTCTTTGGAAAGAGACTCTCTGCAAAGAATTACGAGGGTTAAGTAAAATTAACTTTGATATTCCAGATTGTTCTTTAACGTACCTTTAAAGCTGGTGATGTTGCGAAGGTGCCACTTCGCGAAGGCGTCCTTGGCGACGTCCTCCGGCACTCCTCCGAGGTACATCGGCCTCTCCAGCTTCAAGTATTCTTTGCTGCCTGACACCAGGAAAAATAATTTGTAAACGAAGAACTTCAACCGGAAACGCGGTCAACAAGAAATTTGGAAAAATTGGTATTTTATGGAACAAGAGTTATTAAAAATGCGAAACGGACAATTACAGCTCAGGCTTATTCTATAGAATATAGACGGAATCATCTCTTCCTGTTCTCATGTCTTCTCCTATAAAAAACTGAATCAATTTTAACTTTTCCTCCAGTTATAAAATAAGTAAGTTGTTGCGGATTAGCTCAGTTTTAGATGAAGATCGGGCAAATAATATGATGGAAAACAGGAAAAAAAGGCGATATTCGGTGTATCTTCTATGAGTGTATTTTACTATGTCTAATTGACAATACATTGAATTCTTAAATTAAAATACATTTGTTTTATAAGTAAAAACTACACAAAATAAAAAAGGTTATTTTTTACTCAGACAAAAAAGGTATAAAAAGGTTGGATTCTCAACATCCTCCTCTTTTTTTTTAAATTGGTTATGTAGTAATTACAATTAATTTTTTAAGAGGTCTCCTTAATTGGCCAGCAGATGTGGCAACATCAGCCACTCTGGAAATTCCATCCTTGCCCTTATATAGGGATATGACTCTCCCTTTTGGCCACACACCACGAGGTAAATTACTGTCAGCTATAAGAACAACATCTCCCACTTTAATATGAGGTCGCTCTCCAGTGCCTGTAGTGGGGTTCAAAAGAGGTAAATACTCGACCAACCAACGTCTCCAAAAGTGGTCCGCCATCCTGGCTGCTCTTTTCCATCGAATTCTACCGTGAAGATCGCTTTCTTCTACTTCGAAAGGTATGCGATTGATTGAAGACGTCCCAATTAAAAAATGAAAAGGAGTGAGTGCCTCCGGATAGTCAGGATCAGGAGAGACGTGTGTGAGAGGTCTACTATTTACAATCGCTTCTGCTTCTAGGAGAAGAGTTGATAAAACTTCATCAGTAGGTGACTTATCTTTGAGTGTCACTTTAAGCGCAGTCTTTATGCTTCGAACTAAGCGCTCCCAAGCTCCTCCCATAAAAGGAGCAGCGGGTGGTATAAACTTCCACTCTATTAATTCATTTGCTGCGAAAGTTAAGATTTGTTTCTCGTACAGTTTTTTGAGCTCTCTACTAAGGCCGACAAAGGCAGTTCCGTTGTCTGAAAAAATTTTATGTGGTAATCCGCGTCGAGCAATAAATCTTTTCAGGCTCATCATTGCGGCATCTGTAGTAAGGCTGTAGACTACCTCCAAGTGTACTGCTCTTGTGACCAGGCACGTATATAGAGCGACGTACCGCTTTTCATGTCTTCGGCCTACGGTAACTTGAAGAGGTCCGAAGTAGTCTACCCCAATAAAAGAAAAAGGTCTTTGGTGGTGTGCAAGTCGCTCATCAGGAAGTTTTCCCATAGGCGGATCTAACGGTTTAGCTCTTTGATGTGTACAAAATAGGCAGTCGTGAGCTACAGAACGAACTGTGGTTCTCAGATTGAGGATCCAGTAGCGTTGGCGGAGTTCGTTCACCACTGTCTCAGTGTTCGCATGTGCAGCTTTTTCGTGGTAACGCATTACTAGTAGGCGGATAGCTGGATGTCTTCCATCGAGTATAATGGGGAATTTCGAAGGAGTATTGATGTGTATAGTAGCGCTGATACGTCCGAATAGGCGAAGTAAGTTGTCATCGCTTAAAGTGGGAGATAGTTTAAGCAATCTACTGTTACGTAGTAGCGGTGTGTTATTCTTTAGGCAAGAGATCTCTGTTTTAAAACAGTCTAGTTGACTTTGCCATAAAATATGAGTTTCGGCCATTTGTAAAATGGACGCTGTTAAAATGCAAGGAATTACGGCGGTGTTATCAACCAGCGATGTAATAGCCTGCGCTAATAAAGAAACGTCAGTGGGTTGTTCTGTTTTAATTTCAGTAGTTTTTATTTTGTATACTATTAGTAACATTTGTAGGATTGTTCGCTGCGGCAGTAGATTGAAATAGCTCTGGTAAGCTTCTTCCACCACATTTTTTATCAATTTGGCGAAATCCTAAACAATCAAGACGTTTATTAGTTTGATTGGGTTTTACCAATACGTCTTGATTATTAATTTCTATAGTATTTAACCACTCTTGTATTGAAGGATTAGAACTTCCACGACTTCTACTACTTTTTGAGTCCAACTTTGCAAGCTGGCTCTCTAGCTCTAATTCAGCGGCTTTGCGCTCAGCGGCAGCTATTATCGACGCTGCCGTTACGGCCGCTGCTTCTTCAGCTTCTGCTTTGCCTACTTTTCTGACAAATTCAGCTTGCAGCGCAAGCTTTTGAGCTCTAATTGTAGAAGAAGATTTTACTGACCTTGAACTCTTGTTTGAAAATGTACCTGGAGTTTGATTATTAGCCACAGGTTCACTCATGATAGCCTTGGTACACTTATCGTCTCCTGTTTTCTGAATTTTACTTTGAGCCCTAGTTTTCACCATTTGAAAATGGACACGGTTTTAATAGGCAAGTTCAAAATTTTTAGGAGAAGGACCAAAATGTTGCGGATTAGCTCAGTTTTTAGATGAAGATCGGGCAAATAATATGATGGAAAACAGGAAAAAAAGGCGATATTCGGTGTATCTTCTATGAGTGTATTTTACTATGTCTAATTGACAATACATTGAATTCTTAAATTAAAATACGTTTGTTTTATAAGTAAAAACTACACAAAATAAAAAAGGTTATTTTACTCAGACAAAAAAGGTATAAAAAGGTTGGATTCTCAACATAAGTCTTAATAAAAGGCGTACGTAATGTGTTTGATGAGGCCTTTTTGACTTTGTAAACGCAAAAGGACGTAATTTTTTATGTTAATCGTCAATCGCGTTTTTTCTGGACCTTTAAGTTGTGAGCGTTTTTTAGATGAATAGTAAATTTTTATGCGCTTTTGGGCAAATAACTTTATCTAACTGATGTGATACACCATTTTTGTATTGGGCTCGCGATATGATAATCACCGTGATTAAAAAAAACTCACCTTCATTTATGATAGACCTCGCGGGGCCGTCGTCCACTCTTAGAGTGAAGTTCTTCTTAATGGCGATCAGCTCAGCTTTGTGGTATTCACCGTTCGATACCATTTCGAAACTGGAAAATATGGTATTTTTGACGAGAGGATGATGCAGACGATTCGAGACCGTACGAGGATTACGTAAGTTACATTTTAACATTTTTTTTTTAAATTCCTCTCACCCCTTGTCGGGAACAGTAGTCAAAGTCAAACTTTCTCCCACCATGGTAACGTAAGTGCAGCCTAATTTGAAGTAAAAAAAACAACAATTTAGACTTTTATTTTTTTATAATTAGATTTTTTTATTCTTTATTTATTTAGAATTTAGGGTAAATGATTTGCTGGTTATCACTGACAAGGGGGAGGGGAGGAATTAAATATGTCCAAAATGTTCCTTACGTAATACTCAAACGACCCCTAATTAAATACTAAATACTAATACTGTTTCCAAATGAATTAGTCCAATCAAACTACACAAGACAGTTCTGTAGATTCTGGCTGAAACAGAGTTCTTACATCCGGAGTCGTTTCAGTTGTTCACCGCCCTGAAACCAGTTAAGCGACAGTCCTCACCTGTACATGGTGGAAGTGGGATGGTTTCCGACGTCGTAGCTGATGCGGACCCTCCCGTTGAAGAGTTCCACAGCGAGGTGCTCATTCTCACCGAAGTACATGAGGACGCCATGATGCTGGCTCGTACTGAACACTAGGGGAAATTTAGAGGCAAAATCACCGGCTGCACTGATCATCTGACGTGTGGATAAAGTAGAGCCCGAGAACGATGACGTCACTCTATTGAGTGACGTGAAGGTAGCTCTACAATATAACGTGCCCTCCACAAAGAGGACTGACGACATGGTGAATGCCTCGGGAGTCCGCTGGATGCGGGTAGTGTAAGACTGATAGCCGTGGAGATCTTTGGGGGAGACCTATGTCCAGTTGTGGACATCTTTCGATTGAATGGATAGATAGTTGCGACTCACGGGTGCGAATGGATGGTAAGGTTTGGCAGCGCCATTAGAATAGAAAATCATTTAATAGCCTATCTGACGGGTTCCCCTCTATAGCTTCCTGAAGAGTTGGAGTCAGCTCTTGAAAATTAAGAACTCCTACTTTTTTTTAGGATTGCAGAAACCTTGCAGCATTACTGTTGTTATTACGTCCTGGTTAGTATAATCTGGTAGAAGAAATGCTGACGTAAGAAATGTACCATCTTTTTCCGTAAGAGTGATCATTAACTAAAATCTGGTAAATTATTTTTTTTTATTCTGATATTTTATTATGGATATGAAGTGACGATATGATCCAAAATGGTAGCACGGTAAAACTAAAGTCGCTAACTTTCAATTGGTGCTGTTGAAAGGCAGTAGGGAGTCGTGTCCTACCACCATCATATAGTTTCCTCACGACGTTTTCTTTCAACGAATCCTCAAGGTTATTACAGAGTTGCACAGGTCGATTTGAACCAACATGAATCGAAGCGGTGCCCCACGACATAAATATAAAACTATCATTCCACCAGCAAATTCTTTATCACCATCCAGTCCATAATTATTTCCTGAAGTCACCTAAGGACAGAGCTAAAACAATTCCTATAAGGAACCTTCAGCCTTCAAACTACAGCACAACTATGAAATTAACTTTAGATATAAAGGTTTCGAGGGGAAACCTTGCATGGTTTCTACACAAAAATGTAGCATTTTTACTGTTTTTCTGGTACTGGGGTATAGTTAGAATTCGGCTATTGAAAACCTTTATCTTCAGGAGTTCAAGACACTAAGCCTAATCATCACACACGAGTCTACCTAACGTTACCTATGAGCTTACCTAAAGCCTCTTAAACATGGACTTGGAACAGCTCCTAAAGGCAACCTTTACTCTTTAAATACGGGTTTGAGGGTGGTGGAAAGCTTGCAAGGTTCCTGCACAAATCTACAACATTTTACTGTATTCGAATGTCGATGAATATGATTGCAAACCGGCTGATGATAGAACTGTGCCGGTTCCCTCGCTCTGGATTCAAGTAAAACTGGTGTTTGGGCTCGACAATAGACGATTAAAGATGCGTAAGAGAAAGCACGAGTTACCCAAAGTGACATTGGCCTGGGGCAGAGTCCGCAGCGGCTCCAGTTCAACCAGCGAGTCATTGTGACTGAACGTTAGCGATGTCAAGTACTCGCACAGTCGACCTGGAAATGTGTTTATCTATTTACTGGCGTTTGGCTACGATCCCAGCTGGCGTTAAGTGGCGGATATGAATAAAATCAAATTTCTGGAACTGCGACGTCATCCGCTGATACAAAGTTAATTAAGAAAATGAAGGTAGGTAGGTATAAAAAAAATATAGTATCTTCAATACCTGAATAGCCAGGAGCGCATTTGCAGAGGTAGTCGTTCGCCGGTGCTAGTAGAGGCCGCTCCATTATTATGTCGTCCTGGTGAGAGTTAAAACATAACAGTTTATAGTTTTATTTGCGCATAACGCCATCTAGTAACTGCAAGTTACAACTTTATGTATAAACCATTGTAGATCCCTGCATTATTAATTTTTTAATTATTTTAGTACGGGATAGTGACTCCATTGTCTAAAGGTAGAGTCAAATAACGGCCACCATCAAGAGTTTTTCAGTAATGAAACTATTTCACTTATCAGAATCTATAATATCGGCTGTCCAAATTACAACGTCGATTGACAAGTCGAAACGAGTCACTATGACGGGTTTATCTCCTGTGTATGTCGGCGTAGCAGCAGTTTACACGGAATTCTTAATTCAAAGTAAAATTTAAAGTTTTAAAATTTTAAATTTAAAGAGAGGTAGAGAGGGGGAAGAGTTGGAGAATGGTGAAGTGAGAGAGGGGGAGGAGGGGGGGGGGTGGTGGTGAGAAGAGTGTGAAGAGGGTTTGGTGCGTTACCTGAAGCGGCTGCGTCGGCGGCAGGTAACAAACGCCGTGGAGACAGTCGTGGTGCGCGCAGGGCGAAGTCCCGAGCACGGCGTGCGGAGCTGCCTCGCAGTAGCGGCCCGCGTACCCGCCGGCGCACGCGCACCGGTACTCCTCCAGCCCGTCGACGCACGTCGCACCGTTCTGTTACATCAACGGAACCAACTTACTAATAATACGTAACACGACAACAGATACACATTACCTATCTACCGGACAACAAGTTCAGGCACTATGTCTCGAACAAGTTTTAACTTGCAAATGTTATTATAGCGTGGATCATTATGTGAACGATGGTGATGTCTGGAAGTGACAGCTTTGTTGACAAGCCAAGCGTGGCAATTATGGCAATCCCCCCCTTTTTGGGGAGACCTATTTCGTCCACTACGTATTTTGGTTGAATCAATCAATCAAGAGGAATTACATAGGTACTGTAATGAATGTTCGGTGGTCGATTTAATAAAATTAAACATTTAGAAAAAAAATTGCAAATTTTAAAATTATATAATACAAACAAAAAAATCGCTTGATAAACAGATACTCTGGACTGTTCTATCTTTTTGCTTCTTTATACACAAATGATTGTTCCTGTGTTTATCACTGAACTTTTTCTAAACGACTGGACCGATTTTGATGAGATTTTAGCTAAGTCTGAACGGTTCTTGGATAGTTTGTATTTACGATTGGGCCCGTCATCGTTTTTGAACGGGAAAAATGAACAACCACCCGTCATGGTGGAAACTCCCATCACATACCTCCCTCCTTCCTTCCACTTGGAGTAAATAATCAGCAGAGTCCTGAGACGCCGGGTGCTCCTGAAAGCGTATTACCTGACACATATGATTGATGCAGTCATCAGCGTTGAGGGTGCAGTTCTCCCCGGAGTAACCCTTGGGGCAGCTGCAGGTGTAGTGGCTGTAGTGGTCGCTGCAGACAGCTCCGTTGGCGCACGGGTTGTAATCCGCCGTGCAGTACGGGATTTTCCTCTCGCAGAATTCACCTGGAAACCAGTGACGATCTCTTGAAGATAATTATCGTTTGCACTTTTTAATTAGGGTACATTCATGCATTACGTAATAGTAGGATAGGTAACCATTCTTCTTACCTATGACGGCTGGGTTGTGTCTATATTTTTCTTATTTTTGTAGATATTTGGATCGGGGAGGGGGGTCGGTGTGGGAGTGGTTTAAATCCTAATTTTTGAGAAATGAAACTTCTTTGAGAACAATGAGAGTCAAGTTACAAGTTCGCGTCGCAAGCCCATACCTTGCTTAGTCTCTGTTCGTCTATCCGTTACTAATCATTTATCGTAACAGATTTAAATTAAACGATTTCGCTTCTGACAAGTGTACACAATGTTTTTAAAAATTTTATATTTTTCGTTCTTTTTTTGTATCAACATTTAATCAATTTGTATTCAAAAGTATGGCAACCCTACTTGATTAAGATCAAAAAGGATTTACTGAAATACGGAAAGTACCGTCAACGTGTGTTTTTCTCTTTTGTAAGGAAGTTCGATTTATTATTTATCATTTTTTATTATTATTTATTTATTAACATATCATTGCATCTAACGTACTGTATTATTATTTTATTTAGTGTTGGTCCAAAAAATCTTTGTGGTGTGGAAATAACTAGAAGGATGATGTTGAAAGGAGCAAACGGAACTTACCTTTATTATTAGCCTTCGATTAAGCTGGTTCAGAGTTTCCACCTCACTTCACTTTATGAATGTTCTATATTCTTGTTAGTTATTTAATTGGATAATTAATATGCACTTTAAAATATAGCGAGAGACAGCGGCGGCGGTTGCGTGTTGGCGTTCCGTTTTATTTTTTTTAATAGGAAAAGGAGTGGATAATGCATACATAGACTAAATAGAGCTGGGGCGTGTAGACAATATACAGAAGAAATAACTTAGAATAAGAAGAGAATATATACGATAATAGATGGCGTTAACACTTTGAAATATTAAGTCTAGAATATCATCACAATAAATTAGTTATTTAAGGTTCACGTAATTATACAGTACATACAAAATTTAACAAGGAGCTTGATATCATTGTGTTTGAAAAAGAAAAATTTGAAGCGAGTCTTTTTTTGTGAAAACTATGCCAATTCTTACATAAGCATAAGGAAGATGAGGTAAGAGCATTACCAACTATTGCTAACAAAAAGGAGGGGGAGACGAAAATGTTTAAAATTCAGCTAACGTAATACCTGGACGACCCTCGTATTGTGAGGAGGTACGGACTAACCCATAAATCCTGGAGCGCATTTGCAGGAGTACCCTTCGAGTTTATCGACGCAGGTGGCGTTGTTCTGACACCTGTGCTTCTCGCAGTCATCTATATTGACCTCGCACCGCACCCCGGTATACCCAGCCTGGCACGAACAGCTGGAAGATGGATCACTTGATGGTATGCTGGTACTACAGAATCTTGTATTGAGCCTCAATTTGGAACCTCTCCAAGTTTTCTAGATATAAATCATTCTCCAAGCGCGTATCATTATAGGATTAAATAAATAGGAGCATGTCTCCCTAAGTTATTATAAAAATATAATTTCCAGTAGGTAGTTGGAGCCAGTCTGTATTAAAGAAAAAGATTTTAATAAAACTCGTGAAATTCACGCATGATTTTCATTTACCTTCCCATCTCACACTATTTTCCAAGTCCCACTTCTGATTTTATGATCTCATTAACTGTACTTACGGACGGGCAGACAGGCAGACATTGCCTTTTAAATCATGTAAAGATTATACTCTGAGAAAAGCTCCAATTAAGGAATAGTTTCTTCTAGCGAACTGAATGTTGTGGTACCAGCTATTCCAGCTCACTTCTCAAGAGTAGCAGCCTCTCAAAATCCTCCCTCAGAGTGGAAGGTTAGCTATAGTACACTCAAGATTTTAACTATATTTAACTCTGGTAGAAAGGGGAGTTCTTTCTAAAAAAAAACACGGTCGAGAAGAGTTCAGGCAAGAAACTCGATCTGGTTCTTTTTTATTTATTAGGGATGTGCGAATAATTCGAACTTACGAATTATTCGTTCCGAATCGAATGTTAATATTCGATTCGAAACTAGAATTTAATTATTCAAAAATTCGAATAATACGAAAGTTCCCGAATAATTAGAAAATTATTAGTGAATTTTCGAGTATTTTCAATTCATGGTTTATGTTTAATATTCAAATATAAATATAAAATAGCCAAATATAAATTTATTCAAACCATGAAATATATTGATACAAATAGAACAATTATTATAGTTTTTATTTTAAAAAGAATGAAATATCAGAAATTATATCGTAGCAGATACAGTTTTCTAAAAAAAAAAACAACATTCGAAAATTCTGGAATTATTCGAAATTTTATCGAATATTGATATTCGATGCGAACGATATTCGCACACCCCTATTATTTATATTTAACTTATAATTCGTTTATAGGCTTTATAATCGCTAATACGTGATGATCAAAGAAATAACCTTAGCGTATCAGTGATATATAAGCCAATAAACTATAGATATGATTGTTTAGCAAAAAAAAGAAGTTATTCTGCAAAGCCATTAAAAAAAATTGGAGAAAAATTAGAATATCATACTGGAAGCGTCCTTCCTCCAGCAGTTGGCACTGTCCGTGCGCGCAGGGCGAGCCGTAGCACGCGTCGATGTGGTGCTGGCAGGTGGTGCCGTGGAACCCACGGGCGCATGCGCACTCGAAGCCACCAGGACCCTTCGCTTCACATTTGCCACCGTTCAGACATGGGTTGTTATAGCAACGGTCACATTTGGAGATGATTTCCGCCGGCGGTGGACCTACAGAGATTTGGAAGATTTTTGGGGTGATGTGATTTCCATCCTCAAATGGGTCGCAGCCATAATGGTAAAAACCCACCATAATGGTGTATTCAACACCTCGCGTGTTCGTTATTGGCCATTATAGATTAAGCGAATAAGGCAATCGAGTCTGACTGTGGGACGACTACCTTACACTTATGAAAAACTCATGACACTTGAGGCATTAAGGCACGTCGCGGATCCGGGTAATGGATATTCAGAGTTATCTATAGGTATCAACCGATATTAACATAAACCAACATTTGTCTGGTTTTTGCATATATTGACGATCCGATGGTTTATTCATAACGAAAACATTTGATAGACTGCTAAGTATTTATTGTATCTTTGAGCGTTCGCACCTACTTGACATACTGTATCATGTTGAAGGCTTATGTCATAGCATTGGTAATGCGAATCTATAAGTTTTTCTCCTACCGAGAATGCGAATGCGATGACAATGGCTTAGTTGGTAGTGCGGTCAGATTTCCCGTCAAACGACGCGGGTTCAAAGCAACATATTCAACTCTAAAATCAGCCTGAGCTTACGGTGAAGGGAAACATCGCGAGGAAACCATAGCATGGTGGTAGGGCATACCCACCTGGGTAGCTACCACCCTCAAGTGTGAAAACCTGTCGCCAAATACCAATAGATGTGTTCCGGCAGCATAACTTGAGAGCATTCAGAATTAGTGTGTTTAACATCCTAGACCACATCGTCACTAAACATCAGGTGAGATTGTGGTCAAAGTAATGAGCGTATGCCGTGTAATAAAAAGTATTTAGCTCTTTTTAGCTAGTTTGTTGACATTGTAAATGTGTAGCTAAACTTTGGAAAACGGTCGAGCAACGAAAAGATCACACATTTATTAATATCAGTACGGTTGGTTAGTTTATCCTCATGAAAATGTTCAATTATTATTTTTTAATTTATAATATCCATTTATTTTATAAGGATTTTTATAAAAACGTAATGGTTGTGGTTCGTTATTAATCTGTACTTTATTAAATTATTTTTTACACGAAACATTAATTATTTCCTTCTTATTTTTTTTGGTAATTATTTTTCACAATTTCAAATATAACCTGTCAGTAAAACTGTGCATTGAATCGGTTTTAAGTTTTTGTAATTATTTTTTTGGTAAAATGAGCCCAGTAATGCGGAATAACTTCAGCTCTGTACCAAAAAAGTCCTGACAAAATAGGTCCAACTTTTCCGGAGATTAGCCAGAACATACAGACAGACAAAAATGTTCAAAATTGTGATTTTATTAATATTAGAAACAGACACTTCAATTGTATTGATTAGTATAGTTAGAATTAAAGAACTTGGTATTACCATCGCAGAGGAAGGTCTGTGGTGCAGTACTGAGGAGCAGCTTCCCACGCATGGGCTGTGGGTCCGAGCACCGCGCGATGCCCGCCTCCACGTACTCCCCGGCGCTCTGCACCCACTCGGCGAGCCAGCGCAACCCGCACGTGCAGTGCAGCGGGTTCGAACCCAGCGCTCTGTGCTCAGTAACAAAACCATACTCTACTCCACACCTTGACACCTCACTTACAATATTTATAATCGAAAGACGGGTGACAATTCTATTTTAGTAATACCATAGACAGATATTAAGTACAGTTAAAAAAAAGTTAGTAACATGATTCGTCTAAAATTAAACGCAGTTACATCCATTTTTAGCAATAAATATTAGGTCTTTAAGGTTGGAAAACTGCGTTTTCTCCTAACCTGAGTAATCTATATGGGTAATTTGAACTATAATACATTTTTTAAAACAAATCAATAATAATATAATTCTTCGCGACATCCGTTTTGAATGTGACGGAGTTTGATTAAATTAAATAGTGTAATGTTTACGGTTATGTTAGTGGGAAAAACTTAGAAAGGTTATAATTTCCATAAGAAAGCTTTAACATAAAAAAAAACATAGAAATAGTAGTAGTAGGTACTAAGTTAAATCACACTTTCGACTGAAAGCAAGCTGTAATTTAAAAAAATGTGAGCCGTCACGGGACGCCTGGCAGATGTGAAAAATCGACATTATTTTGTAAAAGTAATATGCACCATACACACTACTGCATATAGCCTGTATGTTTATACCATCACATAGCGTGGCGACGCGTCGCCACGGCATGCGTCGTCACGCCATAAATCGGTTTTGCGTGCGGCTATAGATGTTTCACATCAAAAACAAACATCAACAAAAATTATCCTGAGCTTTTGATGACGGGAAGAAAAATTTCTGGATGACAACGTGGTGTCACCTGAAAAAAATACCACCGCCACTTACCGGCACCGTCGTTTAAAAACCTCTTGGTTTAGAGCGATTACCATTTTTCACCACACATACTCATTTAACGTCAGGTAAGATTGTGATTTATGGGGGGCAGGAAGTATATCCTGCCCCCCGGACTTTTGACCAATTGGTCATACCTCTCTTTGAGAGGTGGGCTAAGAGGTGGGTGGGGAAGTATTCCCCCCCATCCCTACTGGGCCATTGCACGGACGAGGCCCGGTGGGTTCGCCGCAGGGGGCGACGCGGTGCTTGCGAAAGCCATTCCGTATCGCCCCCATCCCGAATGCAGCGGACGGCCCCGAGGGGTTTTAGTGGGTATTTCCGGACGCTTCACGTCTAGGCGAGTCCCACACTGGTGCGGAGACGTCCCTCCGCGTCCCCTTACCTATTGCATTGAGGGACTCCGGTCTCACTAAGAATGTGATCTTAACGCTAAGTTATACATTAAAAAAAATCATTTCATAATGACAACTCACACATGAGAAATGGATTCCAAATCTCTGAAGACGCCGTCAGCCAGCATTGATATGTTATTCCCGTGGAGAGATAGCACACGAAGCTGCGCGAGGCCGCGCAGAGCGTCTCTCTGAGGAACAAACGTATTCTCAATATCTCTTCTGACCCAAACAGTTCCAATTGTGGTCAAAGTTATATATATATATATATATATAAAATTCCACTAATACTAAGGAATCTTTTTTTATGTGATCTATCGCTTGACATCTAAAAATTAAAAAAAAAACCATGAATAAACTATTTAAAAATGTACAGAATTATTGATCGGAACGGCGATAGATGTAATAGATACATTCAATGAATATATTAAGAAATTTAGACCATTAAAAAAACAGTTTTTCTAAAGTTCACTTCTGTCAGTAGTCTCCACCACGGCTGTCTATTTTTTTTTTTTTATATTTTGCCTATCGCCTCTGTATTAAAATCAAAAACAAAAATTTTTTTTATTCAATTTAGGCCCTAAAAAGGCTTATGAACGTCTTTAACACTACCACCGGTTCGGAAAAAAACTCAGTCGAGAAGAGCGCAGGCAAGAAACTCGATCTGATTTTTTTTCTGTTTTTTTTTAAGTTACACAAATTATACAATTCATAATAACAATAAATGGTTTTAGAGGGTGCGTATAAAGAGGGTTGTCACTTCCAGACATCACTATCGTTCACGTAATGATCTACCCTGTAGTAACCTTTATAACATAGTGGTTATCAGCGTTCAGTTTATCACAGGCATAATAATCTGCAAATAAAGTGTTAAGACACAATGGAAGTCACGAACCTGCACGCATCTCAGTCGGTTATAGCTGACGATCAGAGTCGAGAGTTTGGTGAGACCCTCGAACGTGTTGTTGCCGAGTACGCTGATCTTATTATTCGATAGATCCAAACGAGTCAGTTGCGTCAAGTGACGTATCTGCTCCGGGAGGATGCTCGTTATCTCGTTCGATTCCAGATAACTAGAGAGGGATAGATATAAACAGTAACAGAAACTACTGATACGTTATCTGTGAGACAAATTATTGGTAAAGACGTTAACGGTAATGGTGATTCATACATTCAACCGAAAACCGGTCATTGCTGGACATAGGTCTCCCGCAAAGATCACAACGACCGGTCTTGCGGCACCCGGAACCAGCAGCGGGCATCGGCTCTACGAGCAATGTGCCCAGCTCATTTAGGTTTAGCAGTTCTCTGGGTAATGTCGGTTACTTTGGTTCTTCTGGGGATCTCCATCACCCTTTGAGCTTCCCTATTAGACCAGCCGTTAGCGAGCACGTCTCAGTGCCATCTTCGCATAAAAAATATTGACGTAAACTCGGAAAAACATTAGTTCTATCCTCGAGAGAAGAGCGTCTATAATATGATACGAGGTCATAGTTTACAGCGAAGTTTCTTAACCTTATTTTGGTCACCGCTCACTATTTAAATGTCTTCTAAAGTCTTAATTTTTTTTTGCCTTTTTAGACTACATTTTTTACTCTTCCTGCGCCCCTTTTGCTATTAATACGTTATATATATAACTAATGCTTCTGCTATCTAAATGCCTCCTGATTTTCTCGGTGGTTTTCTACTGCAGAGTGGCGTTATCGCCCACGTTGAGAACCTAGGGGGCTTAGGTGTCAGTACAAGTTGTAAACCGGCATTTCTATTGCAAAAAAAGGACAGATTTATCCCTTCTCGACACCAACTAAAACTTTTAAATGCACGTATCTTAGAATTCTATTAGCCGAATGAAACTGATAACGTGTGACGTCACATCTTACTTTAATGATAAAGTGCATTATTATAGAGGATTTTAATGTGTTTTCAATGTCAAGTTTGTTGAATAATCTTTGACGTGGCTATTGTCAATTTTTTCTCTATGCGAACCACAAGTAAAGATGGTGAAATAAGATATAAGTGGATATCGACTTACAGTTCCGTGGTCTGCTTCGGTATGTTATGTGGTAGGGCTGTCAGGTGCGCTCGGGAGCATCTGACTACAGTACCGGTGCAGACGCACTGCGAGGGGCAGTAGTCCGGGGCGAGGCAACCCTTGTCCTCCGCTAGAATTTCATTGTAATAAGAAAGAAGAAGAACATTGAATGGAGAATGTTATAGAGACTAGAGACTGAACTGACGTGTGCACTTGAAGTCGGCTATCTCCAGACGATGCAGATTAGCGTCTCGCAAGGAACCCGGTGACCTGCAAGTGACAGTCGGAGCCAACCGCCTGGATCTCAACCAGTTCGGAACCCACGCGATATGGCAATTGCACTCCAATGGATTGTTATCCAAATTCCTAAAAAAAAACACACGCGAAACACGAATTATGTTTCTAAATTATTTCTGGCACTAACAGAAACCAAAAAATATTTCTCAAAAATTCAAGCACTTTTGCCAGTAAAACTGTCCGTTGAGTCCTATTTCGTCAAGTTTGACGTTAAAAGTTTAAATTTCTATACACGGAACTCTAATTAATTAAAAAAAAACAATAAAGTAACCTAAGTTACCCGAAGCAAATTCATCTATCAGCCAAAAAAAGTCCCGCCAAAATCGAACCAGACGTACCGGAATAGCACGGAACAGTTAAACAGATTTTTTTTTAAATATGTTTTCGTATAGATATTACACATATATCCATATGTATTTAGTAAAAAAAGGTTATTTTGACATTACAAACAGACAGTTCAATTTTGAGACAAAATTGCTATAAAGTTTATAGGGAATTAAAAAGAGGGGGAGGTAATATGAAGTTAAGTTTACTTACAACGTAGACATTGAAGTGAGATGATCAAACGATCCTGGGGTGATACATCTTATCTTGTTATCTCCGAGTGATCTGACAACGGAATAGCTTTATTAAAATACCAACCACCGTAGACATAAAAGTTTCAATCAACCAATCCTATTTTATATCGATAATACATTCTTGTTGATGTAACTCATCTAAAGGAAACCATACCACGGTGGTAGCACCAGACTAGCTGCCATCTCTGAAGCTTGAGAACCTATCGCCAAACATCATTTTATTGATGCGTTCCCGCAGCATAACTTATCAAATCAAATCAAATCAAATCAAAATTTATTTATTCAATTTAAGCCCTAAGAAGGCGCTTATGAACGTCTAAAACACTACCACAGGTTCGGAAAACAACCCAGTCGAGAAGAGCCGGCAAGAAACTCGATCTGGTTCTTTTTTTGTTATAAATATAATATATATCATTTTTTTTGTCATATAAAAAAGTATACAAATCGTAGTCTTAATAATGTTAGTGGAAGCACAGACATGTGGGTTATTGTATGTTATGTGGGGGTTATGTGGGAACTTATTATCAAGTAAATCAGTAATGTTACTTGGGATCTTATTCTAAAACCGAATCTATTACCTATAAAGCTTTTATTACACTTACTTAGTTTAAACCGTGGGACGGACAACTTGTCTTTACTTGTTATATTAAAATTATGACGATCATTCACTATATAGAGCTTGTTTACGAATATGCATTAAGTTATCGAAGATGTATTGGGAGGTTAAAAGCCAGTAATCCAACTCGTCACATAACATCAGTTGTGATTGCGGTAAAAGCGCTGTGCCTTTTGCCACAAAAAAGAAATTTCATCATTTGAATTCCAGGTAATGTTTTAGAATTTTAAAATTGGATCCGGAGAAAACATTTTGCGGGTTCTAAAAATGTAATGTAATAGCATAGATAAATTTTCATCTATGGTATTAGTATGAAATAGTATGTGGCTTGTAACAGAATGAAAGGTAACAGTATGATCTTGTAACGGAATGAAATGTAACAGTGTGAATTAAAATGTTACATTTAGGTTTGAGCCCGTTTATTTATGTTTATAAAAGTTATTGTTTAACTAAGTCATTATATTCCTTATTAAAGTTTACACAGATTATTAATATCAAACTTTGGGATCACATAAAACATATCAAATATCATATACGTGCGTCTACTTAGACATCTATAACCGGACTAATAAATAATTATTAGTTACTGTGGGACGGGAAAACGATGAGTGACACTTGACACCTAACGATAACGTGCACTTTATAGATGAGCATGTGTGTGTCCCTACAATACATAACAGAGACAATAATAATAGCATAAAAAATAACATAAAGAGCATAATTACAAAACGCTCAAGCTGTGAAGGCCGAAGAACATTTTGTCGGTGACTGTCCTCAGCTGGTTTCCGTCCAACAGTAACTCCTGGATGCTCGCGGCGCCGTCGAACGCGTTGTCTTCTATCACGGTTATACCTGAAGACACCATTTAAGAAATGTACTATTATATATGTCGATTATCCATAAAAATGAGACAATAAGAAAACAATGGAAAACTGGCGTAAACTGCCAGGTTAGTGCTCAAGAGGTTAATCGTTCGTCTTAAGCTTCACAAAGTGGATCTACGAATATCTTTCTTGGCAAATTTTTGAAAACAAGCGGAATGTAAATGTAAAAAAGACTCATATCAAAAAAGAAACATTACCATTATTCCGAAAATCCACTTTAAGCAAGTCCGGGAGACGCCCGAAGAGTCCGTCAGACTTGATCTGCCCCAAGTTATTGTCTGACATTAGCCTGAAAAAACCAAGTTGGAAGTGTTAGATGGTGTGCCCGCCGGCTCAAACTACAAAGATCGGAAGACACTCAAAGTCGGAAGGAGTCATGGGAAATTAATAATCCCATTGTAAAATAATCCTTAATGCGTAAAATCAGAAGTGGGATACAAATAGCTGATTTAAAAAAAAATATTTCTGTTATAAAATTATCTAGATTTTTTGGATCACTCACAGTACATCGGTGTTGAGGGGCAGGTCCCTAGGCACCTCCGTGAGGAGCGCTTTGACGCAGGCCACACTGACCGCCCTCACTGCGACTTCACATGAGCAAGGTCGAGGGCAAGAACCCCATCCACCACAGCTGTTCACACCTTCCTCACCAGCTATGATACATCAAAAATAAAGCCATTGTGAGTAAAGAACACATGTGTGATATTTGAAGATAGTGTCAGTATTAACCCATCATCGTCAGGTAACGGTAAAGCATTTTATAATATCCGTGTCTAATTACCAACACCAAATTCATTTATATAAAATAAAATTATATCATCACCATTTCTGAATGTCCTCAAAAATAAACAAACTATACCACCAATGATACTAGAAAAAAACATTGTGCACATGTGCGGGCATTGAAAACACCCACTTCCAATAAACTGTTTGAACTATCGAATATTGTAAACCCTCGATGGATAGGTAACAGCGAAAATTATAATATATTGCATAGTCATAATTATAGCTTGATTTAATCTTCAAGTAACACCATCTATCGGTGGCAAGGATAATTAATGTAAAACAATAACAGAAGCGTCAACTGTATTTAGTACTAGCTCACTAGGTTCTTCACTTCGTTCTAATTTTTTTACAGGGAACCCTAATTATTTTCCTCTATTTTCGGTACTAATATAATATAAAGTAAAATTATTTCTCAAAAACTTAAACTCTTGCTGGTGTGCACCCACAGTTGTGGGTTGAATCGGATTTTATTCGAAATTTCATGAGTTTTTTCTTTAGCAGAATCCTAATTATTTTCGAAAAACAAAAGGACCCTAAGTTACCCGGAGTAATTTTAGCTATCTAATAAAAAAAGTCGCATCAAAATCAGTTAATCCGTTCTGGAGATTACCCGGGGCGAGCAAATAGAAACAGAGAAATTTTAAAAATTGTATTATAATATTTTTCGAATAAGTATCCTATATATTCATATGAATTTAGTAAAACTAAAATTATTTTGATCGTACAGACAGGCACTTTAATTTTATCTCTTAGTATAGAGTACAATAGGATCAATACGCTGTAACATAAATAACCAAACAACTTTTCCTTTTTTTTTACATCATTTAAAACTCAAACTCCGTTCTAGTAATGATATGGGAAGTAAGATTAATAGTTACGTTTGCATTTAAAATTGTCCTCCCGGAGTGCGTCGATGCGTTTCTTCGCCATTCTCTTGGGCGCGTCGCATTTGGCTCCGGATGTCTCTATCGGGTTCCTCCTCAGGTAAGCCGCCAGCCAACGCAACGAGCAATCGCACGCGAACGGATTCCTACCTAGATGCCTACAGGAAAATAATTATGTCTAACTATGTGACATCGCTTGTGCCCGCGGCTTCGTTTTTTGACATTCATACGAGCCTTATCAGGGCACAAATTACATAAAGTAGTTTTTGATACTCACAGAGTCTGTATGCCAGTGAGAGTGTCAAAAGTTCCATTCGGGAGGGACCTTATGTTGTTGTCGTAAAGGGATCTGTAACCAACAATATCCATATACTACTTGGTTGAGCATTGAGACTGGTAGAGTTACTTTATAAGAGCGAGGACAAACGAGTGAAACTCGATTAAGCGCGTCACGGACGTATATAATTCAGTTGCCGTTTCACGCTTTTACAGAGTGTTTTTATTGAAAGCCCATCCTTTTAGTAGCAGTCGTCTTTCCTGATATGGGCATGTGATGCGCGAGGAACAAGGATGTTCTAAGAAACATATTAGGTATGAATATAGGACGATTATAGGGGTAGAGGAAGACTAGAAGAAAGATTGATGGATTGTGTGAAATGCGGAGTGAGTGCACATGGAGAAAAGTGGAAGTATATATTTTTACGTATCAAACATTTTTCGAAAAAGAAACGATGTTAATTCTTACGCGTTTTGTACAAAAACAGTCCTCTTCTCAGATTCCCCGTTCCTTCGAATACGAACATCACACGTGACGTCCGAAATTCAGTTGTTTTTAAGAGAATCCTAGCGACATATATTCGATAAAAACATAGTCCCCTGTTTCCTCCCTAGATAATGAATTATGGTAATTTTTTTATACCGAATATATATCCACCAGCGCCATTTTGATTTTTTCCATAAATTAGTTATTGTAGAAACTAGGAACAATTGAAAATGAAAAAAATGCTCGATTTTTACCGTCATTTTCAGACGTTCGTCAAACATAGGTATTTGATGGGTAAAATTTAAAAAAGCAAAACGTTCAGGCGTAGCCAAATTCTTTATTATTCTAAAACTGAAAGAAAATTAATAATTAATCAATTCAAGTTTGGAGGAGGAAATAGGGTACTACGAATGATGTTTTCGTCTATATTGCATAAGTGAAATCAACCTGAGCTGCAGTTGTCCCTTTCGTGTTTTATAATTCTTTCTTTGGGGCGCAACGAAATAGCAGTAGATTTCTGAAATACACCTCCGATCGCATGACCTCATAAGTTGACAGATATCTCATTTTACATCATCGTGTGCCAAAAAATACACTTTTAGTGAAATCGAATTCAGCGTAGATTGAGCGACTTATGAAATTATGCTCGTTTGCCTTCACCCTAAAAGTACTGGGAGATTAAATTTTCATGTAATGTATTATCACTAAATAGGTTTGTGGTTTGTGCCCTTGTATGTTGTAGTCTCAGCGCTTTGACCACAATCCATAAAAGTGGCGGCTTTCAATTCATACTACAGGAAAATACTTCGCGATGTTAAACTCGAAGGTCCTATCACTTCATTCATCGTTGTGTTCCTTCACCACAAGCCTCCGGTTTATCATAGATTTAAATTAATGGATTCGAATCTACATCCATCAATGCGGTAACCAACCACTTTGCGGAGAGGTAGGGCTTGCTTATCGCGACCACAATAAACATGGTGAAAAACCCGCCATAATGACACGTTACCGGGATCAGCCTGTGTAAACCCAGCAGTTATTAAGGTGATAAGGGAAGTGAAGCCGACTGTATTATAACCACCGTACACTTGTAACTCATCTTACTAAGCTGTCATCGCTTTACAACGTTTAAGTTCCACGATAACTTACATTGATACGATTGGACACATAGTTTGTAAACTATGAAGTCACGAATATACAAAGTCGACTTTAAAGTGATCCAAATAAGTCATATTCTAACAAAAGATCACATTTATGAGATCAGTAAATCAATTGACATCACATGAGCAAAAACGCATTACAGGGGTCATCGACACCTGCAATTTCCCCCCACACTCCTCGCACACCGCGCTATTACATCCATCTTTGATCTTGTTATGTGGCGCGTACTGCATTCACTAATTTATTAGAATAAGTATTATATGTAATAATAAAAAGTCGCATACAATAATTTCAAGTTTCCGAGATCTCTGAAGGTGTCCCTCCTGACGCAAGTTATCTCGTTAGAATTTAATAATCTGTAACGGATAATAATTATAATAGCGATGAGGCATATTTTTTTTAATGAAATTCTATTATTAATCTATAAACACGCCTATAATAGTTTGCCAATCGGAAAGTATTCATTTTAAATTACGTTATTTTTAATCATTTTTAGGAACGAAGTTCTTTAACGCGGTTTACGGGTAGTGCGATTTAGTAGAAATCGTCACGTAACTAAATGTCGTATGCTGTGTATGTATGTGTGTATATTATTTTATTATTTTTTTTACACGGCTTTGACCACAATCTCACCTGTTGTTAAGTGACGATGTGGTCCAGGATGTTAAACACTAAGCCGAGAGGTACCGGTTCTCAAGTGATTTTACCGGAACACACCTATTGGTATTAGGCGACAGGTTTTCACACTTGAGGGTGGTAGCTACATGCGCTACCACCATGCTGTGGTTTCCTCATGATATTTTCCTTCACCGAAAGATCAGGCCGATTTTAGAGTTAGATAGGTGGAAATCGAACCCGCGTCGTTAGACGCGGAATCTGGCCGCACTTCCCGCTGCGGCATCATCGCTTCATATTCATGTCAACTGTCAGTTTTATAAAATTAAAAAATTTTTAGCCTGCACTCTGCTAATCTAACATGTTCCTTCATGGACAGCCTCCTTAATGTATCCATTAAAAACTCATAAATTCTGTTTTAACT
Source organism: Samia ricini (assembly GCA_014132275.2). Classification (NCBI taxonomy): domain Eukaryota; kingdom Metazoa; phylum Arthropoda; class Insecta; order Lepidoptera; family Saturniidae; genus Samia; species Samia ricini. Next base: position 7,097,000 of record AP028167.1, read on the forward strand.
AAGAACTTCGTTCCTGACGGGGGTCTCCCGTCTTCACATTTGTTTTTCATAACATTCACACTTTTCATAACCTAACAACTTTAGTTTCAATAGCATTGAAAATTTGCCTCGGTAGGCTTGCAAAAAAAATCACGTGATTAATGGACAAACCCTTAAAAGAGATAACAATAAGTCAACGACACTCACAGTAGCTGCAGGGAGACGAGCCCGTGGAATATTCCAGACGGTAGGTCCTTGATTTTATTACCGTATAACACACTGAAAAAAAACACAGATAATTTAATAACTATGCACGGGATTATAAAACGAACCTACAGATTTACGATACAATTATTTCGTAGTAATGCTCTAAGAAATAACAGTCCACTGTTAGTTTATTGCAGTATTAAATAAAGATAAATAAATAAATACATTTTTTTCATTAATAATACGACTTCTCACTTGGTACATTAAATTGGTATTTATTAAAAAATACACAAAAAAAAGTGTGCGTGCATTCACACGTGCGTGTGTTTAGATTTCCGACCGAAGAAGTCTTACAGTGATGTCAAGTGTACAAGTCCGCTGAACGCGTCTGCAGCTAACTTCGTGATCTTGTTGTTTGATAGATCGATCCTTGTAACTCTCTTCACTGCAGCAAAGGCGCCAGCACCGACGTCTGTTATCTCATTCTGTTCCAATCGGCTGAAACGAGACGGAATTTTTCTGGCTTAGTAATCGTAATAGAACGGATGTAACTCAGAAGTGGGATATTCATCATCATCATTCTCATGCCCTATTTCTAACGCATTTAGGGTCGACGCAATATTTTTTATTCGTATATACGTTCCTATCAGCCGTAATCAGTTTTCTTTCATTTATATTCCTCACACATCTCATACACACTAGCGGCCTTCCTCTACTTTTCCATTCTTCCGCATTTATATTCATTACTATATTATCCACATGCACTTCCTCACTTCTCATAACATGTACACACTATGACAAACGTCACCTTTCCTTAACTTTACTACCACTAACGCCACTTTTGAACTCTCTTTCATTCCTGACATTATCCATTCTTGTGACCCTCACACTATCATCTCAATATTCGCCTCTCAGCTACATGCAATCGTTATTCATCCATCTTTTTACTAACCCGGTATACTGATCCATACAATATGACAGATTTTATAATAGAGTTATATATCACGCCATTTAACTTAAGAGGCAACCTGGAGTCGCAAATCACACCAGACACATGTCACGATTTCATCCAACTGAGCCGATTTTTTAACCAAAATATATTTAGAGGCCAATTTTTTAATATAATGATTTCCTTTTCCGTCATGGCTTCCTAATTATGACATCATCAACTTTTAGGAAAACCACTGATGTGCCTATTAATATTTAGGAACTACTGCGACACACTTTCAATATGCCGAGTTTGGTTATTTATTTTCCCTTGATTACTACACGTTCATATCTGACGTCATACTGACATACCCCTCGCTTACAAAACATCTCTTTCATGCGTACAAAGACCCAACAAACTCAAAGAAATCATTATGAATATAAATCCTGTCTGAGATGACCCAGTGTTTATTTAGAAGTAGCATTTATTAGGTAGGTACATCTCGGTAGCTCTGTGTGGTATAGTGGGCGGCAGTTCCGACAGCATCTTCTCCCGACAGTCTACTATCCCTTCAGGGGTGCAACGGCAGGGAGGCGGGCAGCGAGGTTCGGCTGAACACTCTCCCGCGACGGCGGTTGTTGGACCTGTTAAAACAAAACGATTGTCCAGGCTCTAGCATGTGACATTGCAGTGATATTTCACGTGTATTATTTCTTTGAATGCGAAATGTCTAAACCAAGAACGTTCGTTTTAGAGACATCTAGTTTGTTTATTTTGTACTAACAAACAAACGTGTTGCAGCTATTAGCCTAATTATTTAGTGACATCTATGGGTTAATGATGGAACTGTTGCCTCTTTTTTTCGTTACACATTTTCGTTTCATAAAACCCAATTCACACCATCCCATACGAAGTTTCACTTATCACGTATTAGATTTATTATTATTATTCAGAGAGCCGATATTAGCTGAAAGACCCTGAAATTATTAGACGAATCCGACTAATCCATTGTAGAGACGAAAGAAAGCATATACTTCCAGCTATCTGAATCATTTATGAAAAGTGTAGAAAACAAATCTACATGAGCTCGATCTAGTCACAACACTCCCTACTAATTCAATGTTTCGTCCTGTTTTTTATTTTCTGTTACGCGCGCGACCTTTCTTCGTTATCATTTCTTTTTGTCCGTTATCATGCCTATGTAGCGCATCTAGATGTAGGGCTTCAACTAGCCGCATTAAACATACATTAGCGGCACTTTCTTCACTTAATTCTTGACTCATATTTTGAGCCGCTAAACCAATGGATTAAGTAAGTTATATTATAACTGATCATGCAAATTGGATTAACTTACCGCTGCAGATTAACTCGTGTACTTCGAGGTCGGTGAGCAGAGCGCCTCGCAAAGCGGCCGGGGCTTGGCATCTGACATTGTCATATGAAAAACAATCAATAACTAATATTAGGAGTCGTCCATTGCTCACGTGATGTTTTAGCAACATTTTATTCCTTCCTATGATGCCAAGATCATCAAATGAATAAAAAGATTCAAACTTCAAACCCAACTTTATATGAGGATAATCTTTCGGTGAAGGAAAATATCGTAAGGAAACTATACAATGGCATTTTATAACAATGCCCGCCTGAGTAACTTTCGCCTTTAAGTTCAAAAACCTGATACCAAAGACCAACAGGTGTCTTCCGGCATCATCACTTGGAAGCCTTAACTTTTAACCGTATTACGTAAGCATTTTGATGATATGGGGAGACGGGGATCTGATGGTGATGACGTAATCCAATACTTACTTATAACTTTTCGTTTTTTTTTTCTTCAAAATTATGTCAATGCTTACGTTAACATACGGAATTGTGGTAATATCTTTGCTGATAAAAGGGAAGGAGGGAATCATCCAGTCAATAGAAACACGTACACTGCTGAACATAGGTATGACCTTCACCAGGTCGTCGGTCCACCTTGTGAGAGTTCTACCCACGCTACGTCTTCCGATGTGTGGCAGCCATTCAAGAACCCGTTGGCCTCGTCGGGCATTGGTTCTGCGAGCAATGTACCTAGCCCACTGTCACTTTAGCAATCCTTCGGGGAATGTTATTTACTTTGGTTCTTCTGCGGATCTCCTTATTCCTTATTCGATCACGCAGTGAAACTCAAAGCATAGCCCTCTCTATTGACCTTTGAGGAACTTTGAGCTTTGTTATTAGGCCCATTATGAGCGACCACGTCTCAGTGCCGTATGTCATTACTGGCAACACACACTTGTCGAAGACTTATGTCTTGCGTCTTGAGACACCGCCGTATTTCGGACGAGGATATTCTGCGTAGCTTCCCGAACGCGGCCCAGTCGAGTTGGATTCGACGATTAACCTCTTACTCGAAGTTGAATCTACCTAATTAGACTGTTTCTCCCAAGTATATATATGTGTCAAGAACTTAGAGCGTAGAGTTACCGATTTTTATAGGAGTTGGCATAAGAGGAATCATAAGTGCCTTCAATTCTGCTCACGTATTACGGCTAAGGAGAGAGATGTGATATTTTGTATATAGTACACACACCTGGCTCCTAAGCCGATGATGCCGGCAGCTCGGACAGCGGTTGCAAGCCTTGCCACACGACAGTCACATACGACCGGGTTGTCGCTGAGCCGCATCGTGCTCAGCCTGGTGACCGCTGCCGGCTCCAGCGCGAGGTATGTCAAGTTATTATTATTTAATGTTCTGAAACCAAAGATGTACAACTTACAAAAGCTCGGCTCTACATTTACATTTAATATATTATATAATCTATACTAATAAATAAAATTGAAGGGTCTATTTGTAATATTAAAATTTATTATTAGTTTTATTACTAAATACATATGAATGTACATATATACATAGCTAACACAATTTTTAAAATTTTTGTCTGACTGTCTGTTTATTCCGGCTAATCTCCAGAATGGCAGGGCCGATTTGGACGGGATTTTTTTTGGTAGATAGCTGAAGTTACTCCGCGTAACTTAGGCTACTTTTGATTTTCGGAAATAGGGCTCCGCGTAGAAAAATTGAAACTTATTATAAAAATTGAATAAAATCCGATTCAATTCACAGTTTTACGGGCAAGTGTTTGAAAATAACTAATTAGGGTTCCGTGAAAAAGTTAAAACGCAGTGAAGAATATATGAAACTCAGGTGCAGTTGCAGGCACACAGCTAGTTTATAGATAGAAAGAAAAACCTGGTCGAGTTTCTTGCCTGCGCGCTCTTCTCGATTGGGTTGTTTTCCGAACCGGTGGTAGTGTTTTGACGTTCATAAGCGCCTTCTTAGCGCCTAAATTGAATAAAGAATTATTTATTTTCATTTGATTAGTGTTTTTAACTTAAGGATGGTAGCTACCCAGGCAGACATTATTAGAAAATTTCGAACCACCATGCTATGGTTTCCTCACGATGTTTTCCTTCACCGAAAGCTCAGACTGATTATAGAGTTGCATAGGTGAGCTCGAACCCACGCCCATTGAAGTGGAATTCGAACGCACTATCAACTGCGCCATCATCTCTTCAAAATGATACTTCAAACGAAATACTTGAGCAGTTAACATCAGATTCAATACTCACAACACTTCCAGACTCTTCAAATTCTCCAGCGCTTTCTCGTCGATGCATTTCAACTGGTTCCCATCGAGATGGAGACTCTTCAGTGCAGTCAACCCTCGGAACGTTCTCCTGCTGATCGCCGTCAGCTCATTCCGGCTTAAGTCCCTAGAAAATGAGAAGATATTCTTACCCTCGACACACAATAAGGACACATTAGGAAAGGCATCGTCTAATAATCACATGGGTTCGAAAAGGAAAAACCCCCTCCGGTTTGGAAAAAATCATGAGGTCGAAAATCTGGCAGATGACCGAACTTATCAGTTGCCTTATGTTCACCGTCACAAACGGACGTCATTACAGAAGCGCGAATAAATTCCTTCGTATAAAATCTAAATATCCTATAAATGGAAGTATCCAAATGTCCAATACTCGTACAAAATTGCAATTTAAAGTTTTTTCGCGCTTTCATAATGACGTCCGTACCTGAGTGCGCTCACAAGGCGACTGATAACTTTGGTCAGTTCAGTCGTTCGCCATACCAAAACACGGTCCGATCCGAGGTGACCTTGACACGTCGTTGCCAGGGAAAGATTATAGATTTTTTTTAAAAATCAATCATTTTATACCTTTATTTAAAAATAATATTCTGAAATCTTTTAAAAATCATTTGTGACAAAAATTATACGATTTTTTTCTTTGCGAGTTAATCTAAAATCTCACCACTTATCACTAGTTTGGGATTGAAAAAATTGTAAAAAAACACATCAAGTGATTAAAAGACGACCCCCAAAACAAACTAGGATTAGCTTACGTATAGGATAACTCAGTTATATAATTAGCACTAGACATACATTAACGGAAGGATTTGAAATGAAAAATTTACAAGGAAATTGATACAGTCGTTTGTTAATAATAAGAAAATAGTAGGCGTAATATAATTTCAATTAATCAATGACTTCTGTTTTACATTAGGCACTATTCCACAATATAATATCTGAGAGTTACTGTAATAATTACTTAGAAACCTCGGATCCGAATTACACCATTCTCTTTCTTAAAGATAGTCATTCTAATATGGTCATATTTTAGTATTAAATCACCCATCAATGAATGATACGTAACTAATTGAGTGTCGGGCAAAATACATAACTTTCATGTTGCCAAAATACATCACGGGTAACGCATGTATAGTATAGTGTTATTTCTGCTCCATGTTCACAAAATGTCTCGTTTTTTTAAATGTATTTCCGAAGTCTGAAACTTTAGTCTTTGGATTTTTAAAAAGTCTCTTTCACAATAGCACTATTCCTTTTGAAGCATTCGATAAAGCATTCACTCTGAAAATCCATTAAACCCTCATATTGGCTTAGACGCCATCTTGTTTGGAGAGCGCGGGAAAAGCGCAAATGGCGGATTACGAATGTCGCTTCGGAATGAGTTTAAAAGGGGATTTTGTATTGACAAAAACGGATTTTATTTAACTAGTACACAGAAAGATCCTGTTAACGACATATAGAAAGCCTTAATTATATTAATTCAGAACGTAAATATTTTGTAAGAAAATCGGAATTCACACAATTTTGTTATAATTATATTTATGTTTATTTTTGATGGCTATTTACCACGATACATTTGGATTAGGAGTAAAGAGAATAAAAAATAATAATCCGAGAACGGGTTCTTATTTAAATCAGTCGCCGTAGAAGTTTTGTTGAGGGGTCAACACGTTTTTTTTTTTTACTTTTGATCTGGGTAAAGCTTATGCGAGTTAATTGACTATATAAGAAAAATTAACATTTGTCATTTCTTTTACAGTATAGTAACTTTAAAAGTCAATCCAGCTACATACGCAATTCTGCCAGCATCACGTAAATAATCTTCAAATTTTAACAATGCTTTATCAACATGGTAACCACTCATGAAATTTTGAACAAAGAACCATCCAACATTACTTTCCGAAGTTTAACTATATTACGCAGTGAAGAAGATATGAAACGCGGGCGGAGCCGCAGACATAGAGCTAGTAACAAATAAAACCCCTGTATAACACGCCTTGATTCCTCCAAAGAGACCTCTATAAAATTTGAATAAACCTTATTGTGAAGTAATTTGGACGCGGGTAACACTTTATAAATACAAAATAACTAAAATCATTTTAATCTGAACTGTTATTATTTAATAGTAAAACTATCAAAAAATACTGACACTGGCGAATGTTTCTGCGACGCCAGTACGAACTGAACAAAAAACAATAAAGTTTATGAAATGAATAAGATTACATTCGAGTTTTTGGCGGGATCTCAGTCTGTCATAGCAGTTGTTTTCTTTAATTCAATAAACTTGTGTATTTGATTCTATATCATGTAATCTTGGTGGCGTTTTGTGTGATATAGTTTGGTTATTGTGAACAAGGTAAGTTTATTGTAGAAAATAACACCTAACATTTTTTTTTGAGTGTCTACAAAGCTCCCAGAAAAGTTCGAGCAGGATGCACAACCGTTTTGCTGGAACTTGGTAACGCTGATACAAGATTTAAATTACATCCTACTCACAGGACACTGACACAAATTTTGTGTACAAAGATTGACCTAAACTAAGAAGAAATTACATTCACCTGAAAAAATTGTAAAGGTACCATAGGATCGTAGAAAAAAAATACATTTCTTCATGTATTATTTTAGAGAATAGTGAGTCTCAAGAGCGCGGGGTTGAATGTACACAAAGGAAGCCATATTGCATTATTTACGCGGGCGCGCTTAATTTTCTTCAAGGAAGTATAATATGAGGGTGTGTTTATACGTAGGGTTGTCATAATAAAAACTATGAATAAATTAACAAAAAACTAGACAGCCATGGAGACTGCCGACAGAAGTGAAACTCGAGACTTTGGAAAAACCTTTTTTAACGTTTAAATTTCATAATTTGATAATTGAAATTATTAGTATAACCTAAAATTTTACATTTGTCTGTTTTACACATTTATTGCTGCTTCGAACAATAATTATGTACATTTTTATATACTTTATTCATAATGAAAACATATGATAGCATGCGTAAGCATTAAATTTGTTATTTATCACTGAGCGCCAGCACTAAAACGCCATGTTATACTTGACTTACTGTACCATTTTGACGGCTGAACGTCACATTGGTAAGGCGAATATATTAGTTTTGATCTACCGAGGATCGCTCAACGCCGCTAACGAAATTTTTACTTCAATAATTAACCACACCTGTATAAAGTTGAACACTTAACATCAGCTGGAATGCTTTTATATAAATTAAAAAAAACATCCTTTTTCTTTGTGTCTTCTCAAATGTCAATTAATAGCAAACTTCTCACGTAACAAAATATACATTAAAACCTGATCAGAGAAAATATCTATGAATTTAAAAATCAATCATAAACATAAGACAGTGATACTAGAGTTAAAAGCAAACTAACATAAAGACAAACGAATAGAGTTTGAATTATGTAAGAACTAGCTGTGTGCCCGCGAATACGCCCGCGTTACATATATTCTTCACTGCATTTTTTTTATACGGAATCCTATTTTTTTTAGTACTAAGATGAAGTAAAAATATTTATAATAAATTCCACCCCTTCCTCGTAAAACTGTGCATTGAATCGAATCTTATTTAAATGTTTACGAGTTTTTTTTTACGCGGATCCTTAATTATTTTCTTAAATTAAGAGTATCCTAAGCTACGCAGAGTAACTTCAGCTATCTACCAAAAAAAGTACCGTCAAAATTCATATATACATTCATATGTATTTATTAAAATAAAAATATTTTGACATTACAAACAGACACTTCAATTTTATTTATTAGTATAAACAAGCCTTAAGATGGCGTTGTGAACCCTACAAGACGTTTATGGTATACAGGCGGTCTTCCCTCGGGATCCGTCAACGGACGAGGGAAGCGAAAAGAAAAAACATAAATAAATTCTTTATCGCCTTCAAAATATTGAAACCGTCGTTGTTTGAAAGCATTTTTTTTTATTGCCCTATAAGCTGAAGGTTCGACGCGGTGTCACCTGATTGCAAGCGGTTGAGAATTGGAAAACATCTAGGTACATCTTTCAATAGTTAACTAATAGTCAACAAGCAAACTATACAACTAATGGAAGATAACCCTTTTATTAAGATGTTATTCTACAAATAGTCTCTTTGGAATATTAAAATAACAACATTTTACTAAATAAATATTAATGTATATAAGACAGGTATATACTATATATATTAACAAAAAAAAAAATTTTTTTAATTTGTCTGCCTTTTGTTTCTTCCGGCTAAACTTCTTCTTAGAACGGCTGGAACGATTTTGACGGGACATTCTGTCAGATAGCAGAAATTATGGCGCGTGTCTTAAGGTAATTTTATTTTTCGAAAATAATTAGGGTTCCACGTAAAGAATTCTAAAGCTCATGAATTAAGAACAGAATACTATTCGGTAGACAGTTTTGCAGGTTATTGGTAAATTAATTTGCGAGAAATATCTCTGTTTTTGTTAGTTCGAAATTTTTTTAGATATCTGTGTTAAAAATAAAACTCATGAGACTGCGAATAAAATGCGTTTCAGTGGTGAAGTTTACTGGCAAGTGTCTGAATTTATGAAAATTGTCTTAATTTAGGGTCAAAAAACAGTGATCATCGAAACAATATTTTCCAATTAACTATATTACAAAAATGTTTGAGGATACTCTTAATGAGCTCTAGGACAGCTGGTCTATTACTGTCTTATTGCGGGTGCTATACGTATGAACCATAGACATTTACATAACATAAGCTCACGCCTGTCATCCCCGAAGGGTTAGGGCAGAAGTGAAATAGCGAAACTACAGCACCCACATTTCGCCAAGCTTAGTTCCGTCCCAGATGTGACAGAGGGCGAGCCTGTTGCCATATCGGGCACAAATTCCAAACTCCGGGATGATACTGAGTAGAAAAACCCAATACCACTTGACCCGATCCGGAGATTGAACCCGAGACCTCAGAACGGCAGTCGCACCGTAATACAACTGCGACACCGAGGCAGTTATAGATATTTACAAACACTGTAATTACACTGTTTAGGAAGCTACGCAAAATCTTCTCGTCCGAAATACCGCAGTGTCTCAAGACGAAAGTCTTCGACCAGTGTGTGTTGCCGGTGATGATATACGGCACTGAGACATGTTCGCTTACAATGGGGCTAATAATGAAGCTCAGAGTTGCTCAAAGGGCAGTGGAGACGGCTATACTTGGAGTTTCACTGCGTGATTGATTCAGGAATGATGAGATCTGTAGAAGAGCCAAAGTAACCGACAATGCCCGAAGAATTTCTCAACTTAAATGGCAGTTGGCTGAGCACATTGCTCACAGAACCGATGCCCGATGGGGCCAACCGATTCTCGAAAGGGTGTTCCACGCAGCGGAACACGTAGAGTGAGTAGGACCGACGACCTGGTTAAGATCGCGGTTATCCGCTGGATGCGGGTAGCGCAAGACCGGTTGCCGTGGAGATCTTTAGGGGAGACCTATGTCACGCAGAGGACGTCTTTCGGATGAATGAATGGATGGAATTAGACTAAGAAGAAAATATGTTTTGCGGAGTCGCGGGCACACATCTAGTTGGTAATAACAAATCATAATAATACGCGTTCAATACAATAACGTTTTCAGAACACTCGGGACTACCGTGATTTTGTAGCGCATCTGTGATGTTTGCTCGCGTTGAGGACTTCTATGATATGATACGCAAAAGAGTGGCATCAACCCAAAGTAGACTTTGTAGTAAATAAAAACTCGATCATAAAAACACTTACTGAAATGGACTTTAAAAAAACACTGGATGTCGTTGATTATTCGATGATATTAAGTCACATATGTCCTACATAATATTATTTGTAAAAACATTATATTTTAGGATAGTTGTAATTTGTCATTTTTTATTAGTTTATTATGGACCCTTGTTGTCTTCAATTGAAAAGAAATAAAATAAAAAATAATCATAATAAACATCAAAGCCGAACATTCAACCGAAACCGATGACAGGCAACAATTGTTAATTGAATCTATCAACTAACCAATCTTGATATCATTATTTAGTAAGTTAACACTCTAAAAGCCTGATTCAGTGCTCGTCACACATTTCTGTTGAAGGGTCACATTATAAGGTATCATTGAAAGCCGCACATTTATGCTCAGCCTTCTTTTTAAATCTATTTCTATAGCCATTCTTTGCGTATTTTATTGGTAAAACTTAAGATACATTCACGTAATTAGAACAATGATTTTTTGATCAATTTTATATATTTGAGGATCTATGGATTAGCACTGTACGTAGCGTTTTCCTTTATCAACAGAAGTTTCAATTTGTCGCGACACGCGCAAACTCGGAATCTACGCGCAGTTATATCATATAACAATTTATAACCGAATCATGGATGTGCAAAAGGAAATCGATGTATAAACAGAAGAGGGAAATGTCTTTAACCTATTTAGAAATAGACCATTATATTTAATTATTTATTTTTAATTTACGACTGCGTGTGGTGCCGGCAAGAATAGTACCACCTCATTTACCCGTGGGTGTCGTAAAAGGCGACTAAGGAATAAACCAGGGAATGGGCAGCAGCATTCTCTGAGTACCACAAACACCTACTGCGATCGCCAACCTGCCTGCCAAGCGTGGCGATTATGGCTATCGCAATGCACAGTTTTACGGGGAAGTGTTTAAATTTATGAAAAATATTCTTACTTTATCTTAGTACTAATTTTTTTAGGAAAATAATCAGAATATATATTTCAAAATCTATTAGCTAAAGAAATCGATAAAAGTCGAGTTTCATCTCTAAATGTCTAATTAAACCCTCTCAAATTATCATTTCAATCGATGTTCCAATAAAGACGACGTGCAACGGACGTCCGTTCCGGAAGACGGGTAGACGTCATCTGCGGCATTTCGCCGGAAACACCGCCGCCATCTTGACAACGCCGGATGTAACTAAGAGTTAATGAGTTCTTCTCTGCCTTGTTTGAACTTCAGAAACTACGCGACCGATATTTGTGTTTATTTTACTTTATAGGAAGATTGTTTAATATATAATAATTATTGTTTATTGATGCCATTTTGTACGAAAAAAAAAACCGTTTTTTAGCGGCACTTGGTCTATTATACATATTATAGTTTGACAGGGTTGTATAGAAAAGACAAATATAATATGTTATAACAGGTATGTTGAGTAATTATTATTTATTGTCTATTATGTATATCGCAGAATGTAATAGCCGAAATAAATTTTGTTTTCAGTGTAAGCAATAAAATTTTATTACATTATTAACGTAGAATGTTCTATTTAACCCCTTGAGCCCCTTCCCGGCGTTTACGTCAGCTTTCCATTGTTTTCCTATTGTCTTTCTATTGTTTCATTTTTATGGGTACTCGACACATTACTAAACTATTATAATAATAACCTAGTCTATAGAAGTACCTTTTGGGAGAATTGTCTATATTCAGCGAGGTGTTATTAATTAAAACGAGGTTGTATGGAAGCGAAGTAGCGAATTTAACTTAGTATAGTAATATATAATAGGTCCTTTTAATAAATCCATTAGAGTCACCGGGCGCCATTTTGCGTGGCGCCGCAAAATGGCGCCGGTTTCATGTCATCTACCTATTAACCCAAGAGCGAGCGTTCTAATTACTTAAATTAATTATTATGTAAGGTCCTAACTAAGAGACACGACCTATCATACGTCTAGAGGATACCTTCTAAAGGTTTATCTATTTGAATTACACGCGGTCACAGATTCAATGGAATTATATTTAGCTTTACACGTATTTAAAACTTGGTAAGTTTTATACTATACTTGTAAAAGTATTTCAAGCAAACAATAATGTCACATAATTGTTTGTTTAACATTAAGAAAATCATAACTTTTAAGAATATATTTCTTTAACAATAAACGCAATGGCGGTCCATCCCTAAATGACAGATCTCTTCAATATAGATAATTTACGAAAACTTCCTGTTTAAATCGTCTAAATAATGGAATCAAAAATAGGTACTTCTTTAAAAATTTACACGATATAGGCTCAGTGCTTTGCCACAATCTCACCTGATATTAAGTGACGTCGTGGTCCAGGATGGTAAACACATTAAGCCTAGTTACTGGTTCTCAAGTGATGCTGCCGGAACACACCTATTGGTATTTGGCGACAGATTTTCGAACTTGAGGGTGGTAGCTACCCAGACGGGCATTGTTAGAAAATGCCATACCTAGAGGAAACCGTAGCGTGGTGATAGGGATTTTTTTTAATATTGCCCGTCAGAGTAGCTTACACCCTTAAGTTTGCAAACCAGTCGCCAAACACCAATAAGTGTGTTCTGGTTGCATTACTTGAGAGCCCAACCGCTAGGCGTAATATGTTTACCATCCTTAACATTAGGTGAGATTATGGTAAAAAGCGCTCAACTTATCCTACCTTACATTATATAAAAGACAACGTTTCTCTGTCAGTCTGTTAGTTGGCATATAAGTCAAGAATTAATTATTTAGATGATTCTTTGTTGTAATATTATGTGATCAGGTTAAGTTTTAGTATATACTATCTGTGTTCCCGCGGCTGCACCCCCGTTTCATAAGTTCTTCACTCCGTTTTTTTTTTAATATAGAACCATAATTATATTCCTTTTTTTTTTTGTAATAAGATAAAGTAAAAATATTTCTCATAAATTTAAGCACTTGCTCGTAAAACTATGTCTTGAATAATATTTCATTCAATTTTATATTACATTTTTTTTTAAAGTGGAACCCTAATTATTTTCGATAATCTAAGGTACCCTAAATTACGCAGGGTAACTTCAGCTATCGACCAAAAAAAGGCCCGTCAAAATCGATTCTGTCGTTCCGGAGATTACCAGGAACAAACAGAGAGATAGACAAACAGACAAAACTTAAAAAAATATATATTTTTGGTATACGTGTCGTATATACAATAATATCCATTTAGTAAAAAAAAAATGACATTACAAACAGACTCTTCAATTTTATTTATTAGTATAGATTTGTTTATATTATAGTTGTATACATAAAAAGTCATGAGGGTAATAGTAAATGAAGTCGACACAAACTTGTAATTTTTTTCTAACCTAGCTAATACTGTTGACCGGAAAGGCCTTTACAGATTCACCCAACTTTGGGGGCGAGTGCTGAAACACTCAGCCGCAAAAGGTAACTAGCACAAGGGTTACCAAAGTGGTACGAACCTCGGCTTGGTCGTTACCTGAGTGTGCAAACTCCCGTGGAATTTTGATCCTAGCTAATCCCTACATTTTTATTTAACACATAAAAGGATCCTTACAGGACCTATGTACCTGCGTGTAGCGTGCAGGAGTGTGTGTGCAATGTTGTGCGTGTAATGCTCAATGCATGGGCAGTGTCAATGTATCGCTCTGGCGGTGACGTCAAGAGCCTCCCCAGTTGGGAAAGGAGACACGACTTGGGTCGCCGCTGTCCCCGACGGCGGAATCGGCGGATTCGCGGGCGTGGGCGCTAGCATGCATATTTAATCGGATGATAAGGAAAAAACCTATTTTCGCATAAGATTATATCTTCGGGGTCGGTAAGGACATTTCGTAGTCTCCGAAACTATTTCGGAGCTAACGGGTCGGTGGAGTACGCGACGGCTCTCGCTAAGAGCGAATTTGGGTGTCGCTGCGCGATCGAAAAAGGCGCGACACTGGGACTTGATTACGCAATGAATGGATGGTATGTTCAGATCTCTGTGTAAATCCACATCCCTCTGATACCATCGGGCATCTACGGCTCTCCCTGTGAAATGGTTCTAAACCACTTTGAAGGAAGCCAGATCTTTGTATCCGAAGGCAGGGGCGCAGTAGGTCAGAATGGGCCTAATTACCGTTTTATACAGATTAATCTTATGGCAAAACGTATTCCTTGTAATATATCACACGAGCCAACGAATATATGAGTCGTATAGAATCAAAAGTGGCTATCTATACTTCAACTAATTTTTGGTAAAGTGGAAAAAAAACTGCCTCGGTAGCGCAGTTGTATTACATACGACTGCCGTTCTGAGGTCTCGGGTTCGATCCCCGGGTCGGGTCAAGTGATATTGGGTTTTTTCTACTCAGTATCATCCCGGAGTTTGGAATTTGTGCCCGATAGGCGACAGGCTCGCCCCCTGTCACATCTGGGACGGAACTAAGCTCGGCGAAATGTGGGTGGTTGTAGTTCGCTACTTCACCTCTGCCTAACCCTTCGGGGATACAGGCGTGAATATATGTATGTATGTATGTATGGAAAAAAAATTTTTTTTTTTTTTTTTAAGTATATGAGTGATGATTTATTTATAAAATGTACTTTAAACTATAGGTAGTTCACTTAATATGGCAATATGAAGTTAGTAGCACAAAGTTTTAAAATAAACCAATATTAACGTGTTTTTGTTAGCGATTGTAGATAGCTGCCTATGATTCTTTACGACTCATATGGAGTCGCGGGCGCAGTTGGTACAGTTTAAAAAAACCTTAATAAACCTTAATAACCCTAACCCTGAATAATAAATTTAAGAAATATAAGTACAGTAATACCCCGCTTTACGCGAGGGATACGTTCCGAAAAAAATCGCGTTTTCTGAAATTCGCGTATATCGAGGTTTATGATTAAACATAGTCAAAATTTAATATAAAAAAATACAAATCATTTTAATCAATCACTTTAATTCTAAGAACACTTTATACAATACATACTCTTATTTTTTACGGAAAAATACATCTATTGTCTTTACAATATGTTTATATGCACACTTTCGCGTAATGCGAGGCATTTGAGCGCGAAATTTCAAATTCGCGTTATAGTGAAACCTCGCGTAACGGGGTCGCGCTAAGCGGGGTATTACTGTACCTTAACTTTGCCCTCCCAATGCATCTTTGATAATTTTGAAACGTGGATACTTTTAATACCAGAAGTAATCACAATTTAGTCGTCCCTTGCTTTAGACTTAGTTAGTCCAATAAAAGTTTTTTAGGTAATAGGGTCAGGTTCTACAACATTGTCCTGTTGAGCCTGCTACAGGGGACGACGCGGTGCATGTGACACCGATCCCGTATCGTCCCCTAAATGCGGCGGGTGGCCCCGGGGGGTTTAGTGGGTATTTCCGGCGCTTCTCACCGGGCGAGTCCCACACTGGTGTGGAGACGTCCCTCCACTGTAAGTGACACCCCTCTCTGTGCTTCCCCTTAAAACCGTTTATCACTATGAATTATATCATTTATATTATGCTTTTAAAAAAACAGATCCGAGTTTCTTGGCGGCTCTTCTCGACCCGGTTGTTGTTCCGAAGCGTTGCTAGTTCTTTGACGTACATATGCGCATTCTCAGGGCCCAAATTGAACTGTAAATTGAATTGTAAAAAATGTCCTGATACAAAAACGGTAACATATCTCTGCCGTCCGTATTAAAATAACGGCGTGATACGCACAGTTGAACGGGATGTCAATTACATAATAGAATTATCAATCTAACAATAAAAGAGTATATTTTTATTGAACGCAGCCAGTCTACTACGTGAGTACTCGTCTAGTGATGGGATTAGTCGATGTGAATTATATCGAACGTGACTCATGAATGGGAAACTTTACTATCGTATTAGCGGATTGCTACTGGTGTTTGTTGTTATACGTGTCCGGATATAAATGAATTCGGAATGGGTCATTTTTACGGGTTGTTTTCATATACATATAAATATATGAATATTGAATCTCTCGTTGAATATTGAATGGTTTTGATAAATGACTGTATGGAAACCTGCTTTTGCAAATTATTGTTATAACATGTAATATCTAAATATAGCGTCGACAGCGACAGATAAGGACATCGTGGATTACAACCTCAAAATGGCTATAAAGAGGCAAGATGATAGGGTGATAAATACCATAAATGAAAAGTTAAAGTCACACTCACAGTAGTCCCGATGTTGTGACCAGGGTTTGGAGAAAAATAAGGAAAGAGGAGGGCAAAAAAAGGACAAGAAAAAAAACAATAATATTAGGTTCTCATTCATAGGAACTCATTAGGTTCATAAAGACCTTTTGTTTTTTATATCTCTGTATTTTAAGAGATTTAATTAATTAATAAAAACATATCAAATTAAGCTTGCGAACCAAGAGCCTGTAGTGTGTGGATTTTTATTTATCGAAATATAAACTAGCTACCTCACCCAGCTTTGTCCTGACTGAAAAACATTTAATATTCAATAATAATATCGAGGAAATTAATTGGGGTAATAACTATATTACTTTTAAATTGGGCCATTAGTCAACAAGTGACTTTTAGGTTACATTTTTTTCACCGGCTCCTAAAAATATGGTTGACGAGTCATTCGATTCGGAATCGCATGTACAAAGTTTCTGAAAAACTTCAAGGTGCGCTCGCAAAAATTACAAAAGTTATAAACAACTAACTGAAAAAAGGGGTTTGGTTTTTTTGCTTATATCTCAAAAACAATTTGAGATATTTCAAATATTTAAAATGAGAAGGAAATTCCCTAAAAAAGTCCCAACTCCCGAAACTATAGGATAAATATTTATAATTTTTATCAAGGGCTGAAAATACGTCTGAAAACGGGTACTCGGGTTTGCGCAAACCACGCCCTCTTCAAGCACTTCAATAAAAATATTATTTGAACGTATTAAAATTGTTATTTGAAAAAAATTGAGGAACTTACAGCATAGATCAACGAATAATAATCCACCAGCGAAAAGTTTTATTGCTATTTTTCATTATATTAGCTAACACTAGAAAGACGGGAGCAGTCATTTGACTGCAATTTGAATTTAATTTTTGAATAACTCAAAAACCACTTGACTTAATGTACTGAAACTTTGTGACTTTTATTAATATTGCTAGTTAAATGAAACTATGTATGAAAATAACTCACATCTCTTTTGTTTATTATTTAAAATCTTGATATACCGACAAAGACGGCGGCAGTCATTTGACGGCTGGTATCCGATAAGTGTTTATTTGTAATATGAGAAGGTAGACTACAAAACAGTGTACGCTTATCCATTGTTTGTAGTATGCTAGTCAAATGAACCAGTATAGTTTTTCGACTGCCAGCGAATTTTGTCGAAATTATTGTGATTATTGAAAAATGTCTCGAAGTCTTCAAAATAAAAAGAAATACTTTCATTATTGCAAAATATTCGTGAAGATGAATCGGATTGTGGCTCTAAAAGTGGAGAACGCGATAGTGAAGATGATAATACAGTACCACCTATCAGTTCGAGTTCCTCTATGGAAGGAAGTGACCTGGAAGACCAGATACCTCTAGCAACTTTACGAAACGTTGATTTGAGATCGAGTTCTCGCAGCCGTGGTCGCAGCCGTGCTCGTGGTCGAGGCCGTGGTAGGACTCATAGTTCGGAAGATTCTGAATTCCAAGATCTTATCACTTCTATAGACGGTACGTCATGGACACCTCAAATGGGATATACTCAAAGTGGTCGTCGAGCACGGCACAATATCATAACTGAGCAAGCAGGGCCTACCTCATATGCTCGAAGAAATTTTACGGGACATTTGTCAGACTCATGGAGGCTTTTGATTGATGAATCTATATTGAGACATATTCAGAAATGTACTCTAGAAGAAGCTAACCGGCAACTAGGACACAACAACTGGATACTAACTTTGGAACAACTGGAAAGTTTTATCGCTATATGTTATGCTCGAGGTGCATACGGAGCAAAAAATATTCCAGTAAATGAGTTGTGGAGTAAAACATGGGGAATACATTTTTTTTCAAAAGTTATGCCTCGTGACAGATTCAAAGAAATAATGAAGTTTTTGCGATTTCATCACAGATCTGAGAGAAGTTTACGACTTCAACAAGACAAATTTGCACTAATATCAAACGTTTGGAAGAAATTCATTGAGAACTGCTTATCTTGCTACAAGCCAGGAGAAAACGTTACAGTAGACGAACAACTGTTTTCTACTAAGATTAGATGCAGGTTTCTTCAATATATTGCTAACAAGCCTGATAAGTTTGGAATAAAATTTTGGCTTTGTGTTGATGTAGATTCAAAGTTTGTGCTCAATGGCTTTCCTTACTTAGGAAAGGACGAAACCAGGCCACAAAACCAAAGCCTCAGTGAATCCGTAGTAATGCGTCTAGTGGAACCTTTTGCAAATGCTGGTCGAAATGTAACCACTGATAACTTTTTTACATCGTTGAGCTTGGCGAATAACTTGCTTGCAAAACGCACAACCATTGTAGGAACTTTGAACAGGGCACGACGAGAGGTTCCGCCTTCCGTCAAATCACTTCATATGACTTTGTTTGAAACAAAAATTCTGAAATGTAATACATGTACCCTTACAATTTATCAAGGAAAACGAAACAAGAACGTTTTATTGCTCAGCACGTTACATGAAAATGTTGATATAGATGCTAATCATCCTAAGAAAAAACCAGAAACTGTGATTTTTTACAATGCTACCAAGTACGGCGTGGATGTGGCTGACCAGATGGCAAAAAAATATAGTGTCAAAGCGGCATCTCGAAGGTGGCCTGTACAGGTATTTTTCAATATCTTAGACCTTGCAGGTATAAATTCCTTCATTTTGTATAAAAAAAAATGTCAGGTACCAACATAAAACGAAGGAATTTCATACTAAATTTAGCAAGTGAACTTAGCGGCAAAGTAGAAATCGAACCGAGACCCTCTGAAACTGATCCCTTGCCCGAAGAGTCCACACCTTCTACTTCTCGATCTTCTCAAAATCCGGAAATTCGGAAAAGGCGAGAGTGTTATATACAAAAGTGCAAAAATAAAAGAAATAAATTATGCGACACTTGCAAAAAGCCACTTTGCGGCTCTTGTAACAAAAACAAAATGTTAAAATGTAAAAATTGTACATAAATTAATATAATTATCATACATAATACCCTGTGTTATTACTATAGCTACCATTTTTAGCACTTAAATTTAAAAAAAAGATTAAATAAATTGGGGCAGTCATTTGACCGGTCGCCGTCTTTGTAGGTAGATAGATTTTCCCGTCGTTCTAGTTCTAAGTAACAATTTCATGATAACATTGCAAATTCAATTTTCGTTAAATTAAAATCACAGATTTTTTCCCGGTAGTAAAGTAATTCTTTCAAAGGGATTCTTTAGAATAGATTCCTGTCGGTAAAATTAAAAAAATGTTAATTTTCAGATTCTTATTAACAATTAAAAAAATTAAATAAATAAATCGGCAACAGCTAGTATAATATTTAATATTTCTATACTCTTTTCTCCTATTTATTTATAAATAGTTTTTCTTGATTTTTTATTTAGCAGCTATTGACAAGCCTTACACACAAAAAGAAAAAAAATTGAAACAAACAAAAGTTTGGAAACAGTTTTGTCTGTTTTTGCAGGTTTATAATTCAAGAACCACTGAATCAATGAACATGATGATAAATCGTATATCAAATTATCAAATAAAAGAAAAATACTACCGGCACATTATTTCCCAAAGAAATATAGTTCTATGATTTTTTAAAAGAATAACTTATATATCGATTCACAAAAGTTATCAAGCTTAATCTAGCAAACAGACAGACAGTATGTATGTTAACAAAGTGCGTATTAAATTAACCCTGTATGTGGCTTGTATGTTTTATAGCCGTAGGTACAAGAGAAACCTCACTTTGAAATTGGCCTTTTTGTTATGTTAAAAGGATGCATACAAAGCTTCAGGGTTGTTAGGTTGTTCATACCATGCTACATTGTAAGACGCCATTACTTCTTTCACCATACAGGATAAATATGGAGTTTTAAATAAAACATAGGGGAGGTCAGACATCACATGTTTCCGATTAATCAATTCCGTTCAATTATTACTTAAGCCAAATTGTATACATTATTGACTCCCCTTGTAAGCAATAGTAGTGTAAAATCTCAACCCTGGAAAGAATCTCATGGATTAGAGATGTCAAAGGGGAATGTGGGACTCGTCCGCTCGTGAAGCGCCGAGAACCCCACTAAAATTCTACCGCTACCTTCCTGGGGCGACACGGCACTGTCAAAGCGTCGCTCCGGCGGCAGGTCCGAAAAGGACCACTGCCTTTATATTCACTCTTGGGGGCACTTCGACCTCCTTTCTAAAACATTAGCCACTTAGATCTCCCCCTCTCCTCCTTGGGTTCTTGTAAGAATAAGAACTGTGGTACAGACCTGGGTTAACTGACTGATTGCCGAGTGGTGCCGGCTAAGAATAGTACAACCCCATATCTTTCCATGTGTGTCGTAATAACCATCGTCATGTCAAATTAACGTCGATATAAACCAGGGGATGGGTAACAGCATCCTGTGAGTACCAAAAACACTTCACTGCAATCGCCAACCCACTTCCCAAGCGTGGCGATTATGACAATTCCCTCTTATTGCGGGAGACCTTTGTCCAGCATTGGACGCCTTATGGTTGAATGGAAGGTGAAACTGTGTGTATGGTGGGATTGAAAGAGCATTATTCTCTATGAGCTTTTACCCCGGGCAGAACCATTGGCTCGGAGCACTACTGCCAACAATTAATAAGATTAAAGTAACAAGTTGAGAAAAAGCGGCCGGAATTGATCAATAGAAAGAGTGTAGTCTTTCATCACGATAACGCTAGACCACACACATCTTTTGTCACACAGCAAAAATTAAGAGAGTTTGGTTGGAGGGTGTCAATGCATCCGCCATAATTATAGTCCTTGCACGTATAGATCTCCACCTGTTTCGGTCTCTTTAAAATTCTTTAGGCAGTTTCATTTTAACATCAAGAGAGAACTGCCAAAACTATTTGCCGTGTTTTTCTTATCAGAAGTTCCGAAATGTCTACAGCAACGAGATCATGGCACTATCTACAATAGCCCAGAGAGTTATCGAACAAAATGGTACAAATATACTGTAATTAAATGCAAATACTTTTTTTTTTAATTTCTTGAATTTTCATATAAGACACTTTTTCCGCAATGTAACATTTGACTGGTTTTTACATCTATCGGCGCTTCGAGCAATAGTTATTTACATTTTCATATGGTTTATTCATTATGAAAATATACGATAGACTGAGTAAGTATAAATCATATTTATCTCCGAGGGCCAACATTTAAACGCCACCTTTTACTTGACATGCTGAGCATTTAGTCGGCTGACGTCATATCATTTTAGGTGACTCGAATTTATAAGTTTTTCCCCTACCGATAATCGCACAACGCTGCTAAGGCTTCATAAAAACTATCGATTTATTTCTAACGGTTTATATGTGTCACATCACTATGTAATGCATGCGTACGCGCCGAATCTTAGCCCACAGTGAGTAGACGTTGACAGCGCATGATATATGCCTATGTGAATGGATTATGTAGCGCAACGCTTCCTTCCACCTTACATATTATCATTATTAGGGTAGATATATCCAGTTGTAATACGTAAAAGTTTATTTATTATAGAGTGGATCATTACGTGAACGATAGTGTTATCTAGAAATCAGGAGTGGGGAAATGAATTTTTTTTTTAAATACTGTATAGGCTCAGTGCTTTGACCCCAATCTAATCTGATGTTTAGTGACGATATGGTCTAGGATGGTTAACACACTACGCCTAGGGGAACTTGTTCTCAAGTGATGCTGCCGGAACACACCTATTGGTATTTGGCGAGAGTTTTTCAAACTTGATAGCGGGCATTAATAGAAAATGCTCTACCACCTTGCTATGGCTTCTTTCACCGAAATTTCAGGCTGATTTTAGAGTTGCATAGATGGGCTTGAACCCGCGTCCGATGACGTGGAATCCGGCCGCAATATTAACTGCGCCATCATCGCTGCACTTCACTTGTATTACTCTATCAAGCCATCCAAAACGAAGTACGAACATAAGCCTTTATCAAAGTGAGGACTCATATCCATAACTTCTGGAGTAAGAAGAAGATTTACAGTAGTTTATTTACATAGAAAATTATAAATCTATTTTCTAAGAATTATTAAGTTAACAATATACATATCTGTTTGATTATTTAGCATGAAAACAATTAGGAGAAACAAATTAAGACATCAATAGAACCCTTTGAGCCTTGGACAAGCGATACTTGGGGTATGGATGGGTGATTACTGATCAGTGACGTCATTATAAGAAAAATTATGAAGAATTGAGAAAAGCGCCATCTATCGGTCACTATATCTCTAAAAATATTTCCAACTCTTATAAAATCTAACTAATAAAATTAACTAAATTATTTTCGAAAAGATCGTAATTTAACATCAGACATAATTGATCATAAAAATAAATAATAATATCAAAGATAAAAATACTTAGTTGTCTCCGGGGATCGATAGATGGCGCTGTATTAAATATTACCGACTGCATAGAGTATGTCTCACGGAAAACAGAGCCCAGAACGTTTGTTATAATGACATCCCAAGCACACAAGCTATAAGGTAGGTAACAAGCACCACGGAAATGTACCGAATTAAATATACTGTGTTGTTCGTAAGCGTATTTTGGTTATTATAAACACAGCATAGGGAAGCCGGGGGTCAGTACGCGGGGACCACACCACGGTTAGGGTTGTCAAACCCTTACTCACAATCTCTGTAGGTGTCTTAATCTCGTAAATAGACCATCGGGCAACGTCCCTAGACGGTTATTGTTCAATTTCCTGCAAAATAAAAATTATGATCGTACGTGTGTCGTACTCGGAAGAGCGGTGAAGTTCGTTATTCAAATGGAGCTCTCTGATTGGTACGATTTCATTCTTACAACGTTATGACTTTGTGAGGAAAACGAATTCACATTTTATTTTTAATTGTTTTTGGTCCATATTATATCCACAAAATTGTAAATTTGTTATTTTAAGGAGAGAAATATATTGACTGATAATTATTGAATTCTTGGTTGTTTAAATATGAGATGATATGACTTTCTTTGGAGTATTCATGCATTTATTGTTAAATTTGCAAAATCTTATTATTAATTGTGTCTTGGAAGATATACCTTTAATAGTGAAGTAGGTTGCTCAAAATTGATTGATTTTATTGGTTGATTTAAATTTGGAACGATTTCAACTTCATAACATGTGATTTTCTATTGTATTATATGTACAGAATAACAAGATAAACGGTCACAAATTGATATCGAACTTTTTGAATTCAGATCGTTGATTGGTCGATTTAAATTTCGAGGTATATAATTGGCTAAATAAATGCTTAGGTGTGATCTTTTAATGTTTTTACTTACAGTCGCTCCAATGCGTTGAGCTCGAGGAAGGCATCACGCTCGATTGTATGTATTTGGTTTTCTGAGAGTTGTCTGCAAATAAAATGTAATCAGCAATATTATATTATCATAAAGTATATCGCCACTCTTTTGAATAAGATATAGGAATTTACAAACTTTTGATAGTTCGTATGCACCTTTTCAAGAAAAACTCGCATCTTTTTATAGTTATTATATTATAAAATTAATATAAGTAATTAGTCTGTAAAATATAGCTTGATTAAAATGATAGTTATCTGCAAAAAGAGCGACATAACTTTGCTGGAACGTCTGACAATTGATTAATATTATCACCTGAAAATTAATTAATATCGGGCAAGTAAATCGTAAATAAAGGCCAGGTACCGACGTAAATAACCGACGAGCATGTATGAAAGCGCTCATGAAAGTAGAATAAGCGAAAGCGGTGTGTCAAGATCGTAGCAAGTGGAAGGACGCAATGTCTGCCTACCCCCACGGGAGAAAGGCGTGATGATATGTATGTGTGTATGTATGTAAGTAAATATTTTTTTAAATATAGCGCTTGATATATAAATCAACATACTATCAAAGACTATTATATATATATTTATCTATGATAGTATATGAAATGAGTTTTAAATCTACAGCAATTCACAATAATTGGTGTTCATTAAAAAATAATAATAATCTACGACGCTCTTACAAGGTTACGTTATGTTGTACAAATGTTAGAGACGGGTCAAATCGACAGATGCAAGTCGATTGAATAAAATATTATTTCAGCGCTACTGTGTTTTTTATACAGGATGCAGTAAAACGGTGTGTGTCGGCTCTTGAACTACGTTCGCCAGTCCATTGCTTCTCTTGTTGCCATTTTCACATTTCGTGCTAACAGTCCTGTTATTTTTGTACAAATACAAGTGGGCATTTTGTGTATTTAAAAAAAAAAACCTTTTTCCTTTATCATAAGGTAATAAGTAAATAAGGTCATCAATAATACGCGGGAAATTATGACAGAAGATTTGGAACTAGAAACCCGCTTTGATTTCATATGTGACATTAAATTTTTGATTAAATAATTAAATGTCTCTCTAGGATTGTTAGGATCGCATAGAAATCGCATGAGACCCGGTAATTCTAGACTTGTTATGTTTACCACATCGTCACTTAAGATCAAATAAGATTATCGTCAAAGCGTTGAGCCTATTGCAGTATGAAAAATTAAAGGTATTTTACTAATATATTACTGAATTTACAACATAACATACCCACGGAACATTATTGTACATATTTGACAATTCCAGTTGTAATTAGTAAAAGGAAGGAAACTATTCTAATGACAGAGATATTATTTTACGGAAACCCATCGTAAGTACTTTGGTTTGATGTCACTTTGTTACTTCTGACTGGAGCAAATTGACGGCAGCTGCTCTTTCTCAACGGAAAACGTTTGTCACTAATGAGTCATAGAAGATTTAAAGGTGGCAAAAAAAAGTTAGTAAAAATGATAAAAAAATTTACAGAAAAATAAAATTAGAAAAACATTATATTAAAAATAAATCATAATATAGTCTCTGACTATAATTAAGTTTGTCGGTAATATTTTTATATGCCAAATAATTATAAATTTTAAACCCATTTTACCGCTTCAGATTTTGTCAATTTGGTTCACTGATTTAGAACAGAAATTAATAAGATAAATTTCAGTGACAGAAATAATTTACGTCTTTAAAAGTATTAAG
This sequence comes from Samia ricini, assembly GCA_014132275.2. NCBI lineage: Eukaryota > Metazoa > Arthropoda > Insecta > Lepidoptera > Saturniidae > Samia > Samia ricini. Next base: position 7,122,737 of record AP028167.1, read on the forward strand.
AGGATATGCAAGCGGCTGTTACTTCATCCAAAAACGTATTCCCATGTTTTCTCCCTGGTTTATGGTAAATATTTGTGTACCATATAATATATATTAACCACCGCCATGTCCATATGTTTTGATTTTTTCCATTAAATTATAATAGAAAATAGGAGAGTCTTTGAAATGAGAAAAAATACTCAATATTTACCGTCGTTTTCTGACGTCCGTAAAATAATTTCGGTGAATAAAAACAAAATCAGCAAAACATAGAGGCATAGCCAAAGATTTTCTTATTGTATAATTTAAAGAAAAAGTTTAAATGGGCCCAATTTTGGAGGTTGAAACAGGGGAATATGAAGTGACGTTTTCGTCTATTTTGGACAAGATCAATCCGTGCGGTGCCGGCCAAGAATAGTACCACCCCATATCTTCCCGTGGGAGTCGTAAAAGGCGATTACGGGATAAAAAACAGAGAATGGGCAGCAGCATCCTCTGAGTACCACAAACACCTACTGCGATCGCCAAGCCGCCTGCCAAGCGTGGCTATTATGGCAATGCCCCACTTATTGGGGGAGACCTATGTCCAACAGTGGACGTCTTATGTTTGAATGGAAAATTAATCCGAGCTGCAGATGTGCCTTTCGTGTTTTTGAACTCGTTTCTTTGGGTCGCGACGCGATACCAATAGCTTCTTGAAGTGAGTTGCTTTTTGAAATTTTTACCGCACGCGTATCCTCTTAAACGGTTCACCATTTTTATGTAAGTAACGTTGTTAAATAAAATAATAATAAATACTTACAAAACTTTCAACTCCTTTAAGTTTTGGAAGTCGCTTTGGAATATAATACTAATGTTGTTCCCCTGGAGATCCCTGGAAACAAAAATGTCATTGAATCCTCGTATTATACAAAAGGCATCCCTCCCTATTAATTAGTTGGCAAAGAGTCTCGAAGCGATGATAGCGCAGTTGATGGTGCGGCCGGATTCCGCGGCAATAGACGCAGGTTCGATCCCCATCTATCCTACTCTAAAATCGGCCTGAGCTTTCGGTGAAGGAAAACATCGTGAGGAAACCACAGCATGGTGGTAGGGCATTTTCTAATTATGCCCGTCTGGGTAACTACCGCCCTCAAGTTTGAAAACCTGTCGCCACATACCAATAGGTGTGTTTGTCACTTAAGATCAGGTGATATTGTAGTCAAAGCACTGAGCCTATCCCGTGTAAAAAAAAACCAATCAGAATGCTAGTAGACTAGTAAGGAGATGGCTGAGAAAACGATTGCATGTAACTGAGATGCGAAAGCTGTGCGAAAAGATTGGATAACATCACAAATGAATTTATTAGAGGGAGTTTGAAAGTGACTTTAGTGGTATAAAAGATGAAAGGTAACTGTTTCTCGTGGTGGGGGGTATATGTTATGAGAATAGAGAAAGCGCATGTAATAATGAATATGAAAAGATGGTAAACAGAGAAAGGCTAAAAAATGGATGGATGCTGTGTGAGAAATAATTTATACTTCTATACTAATAAATAAATATTTTTTATACGACATAGATATGTATACAATTTATACCAAAAATACAATTTTGAAAATGTTGTCTGTCTTACTTTCTATCTGTCCGGGTAATCTCCAGAACGGCTGAACGGGTTTTAACGGGGCTTAGTGTACTTTTGTTTGTTCCGTACAAAAAATTAAAAACTGTATGAAGTATGAAGATTTATATGAAACGCGGGCGCAGCCGTGGGCACACGGCTAGTATGAAATAAAAAGTAAATGAATAGACGGCGGCAGGTTTGGACATATGGAAAAAGAACACATACTGCGCCGACCCCGAGCGAGTTAGGAACAGGGCGTGAGAGTTATAAGTCGCACCCCTCTCCGTCTCCACCTAAAACAGTTCGCTAGTTATTTCGACCTACATTCTAAAATTTATGTCAGGGCCTCTCGATTATTTTTATAGGGTTTTTTCATCACCCATATAGTGTAATAAGTAGATATTTATGGGCCAATAAAATCCTCGAGTTACTCGACACCGCAGAGTACTTATTCAGCTAGGGTTGCCATTTACAAGCTCCATAATAGGTTTCCGAATAATTTTAAAGACTGCAGACTGCGTTTATTCGTTAACTAGCCGTGTGCCTGCAAATCCGCCCGCGTTTCACATGTTCTTTAGGTGTGAGTGAAAAAAGTGTATATTAACATAAAAAAAACCAATGAATGATAAAAAATGAAGATTCTTTTGTTTTTATTAGCGAAAACAAATATACATGAGATTAAATCGAAAAAAATACGGGAAAGGATTTTTGATTCCATCGAATAAAAAAAAGAACCATCTACGAAAAATTCCGCGACGAATGGTAGCAGTTCCATTTCGATATGTTCAGTAGTTTTGAGGTGAGGGTGGGTCAAAGGAACCCCATTTTCCCTTTATATATATATATATATATATATATATATATATATATATATATATATATATATATATATATATATATATATATATATATATATATATATGTACAGGTCCATGAAAATGATTTTAACTGATTTTTCAACATAATTAACATATTATAGTTGGAATGTTTCACTTAGAGTTTTTTTTTACACTGTATAGGCTTCATTTATTTGACCCCAATCTCTCACTAACCCTTTTTTTTTTTTTTGTCGAGGGGAAATGCATTTGCGCACTACCCTTACCCATTGCATTAGTGAGACCGAAATCCCCCAATGCAATGGGTAAGGGGGTGCGGAGGGACGTCTTCGCACCAGTGTGGGACTCACCCGGGCGTGAGGCGCCAGGAAATACCCACTAAAACCCCCCGGAGCCGCCCGCCGTATTTAAAGTAGGGGCGATACGGGATTGCATAGCATGACACCGCGTCGCCCCCTGCGGCAAGGCCCACTGGGCCCCGTCCATACTTAAGCCCAATGGGGATGGGCAGGAGAATACCGCTGCCTGGCACACAGGCTCTCCCCCACCCACCTCTTCGCCCGTCTCTCAAAGAGAGATAACATCCACCCGGAGGAAGAGAGGTGATTATCACCCTAAAGCCACAATCACCTCTCTCCCCCCCACCACTATTCCCGCCGGCACCTGTGACACAAGTGGGATCCGCATCACAGAGCCTATATTGATACGGGAGGCACGGGCTCTCCCCAGCCCTCCCCATCAACCCTCCACTTTCCTCCTTCCCTGGCCTTACGCCGCCTACTTGTTGCCCCTAAAGGGACCTCGCACTTGAGATGAGGGGAGGCAATACGCTCCCCCCATCTGATGTTCATCCGGTCTCCCCTCCTCTGCACACCGCACACATTTGGGCTTCTCAACCCGACACTCCACCGCTTTGTGGCCATGTGCACCGCACCTATAGCATTGGCCCATCCTGTCAATTTCCGCCGTACACACCGCTCGAACGTGCCCCAGGCCCATACACTTAAAACAGCGCAACGGCTTTGCGCCAAGTACCTGAACCCGGGCCACGCTCCACCCTACCTTCAATCCCCCCTTTTCCGCCACCTTTCGGGCCGCCTCCAACGGTAGCGACACGAACAGAGTCCTCAATCCCCTGTCCGTCTCCCTAATCGGCCCCGCCTTCAACACCTCCATCTCACACTCTCCCTCCTGCGATATTCTCACCAGTGCCTCCTCCCTTGTTACTGTGTCATCTAGCCCAATGAGGCGTATATCCGCCCGTTTGTGGGCATAGAGACTACCGCCACCTCTTGCATCACTGCCTGTAATTTGCCCGCAAGAGTGTTCGCCTGCTCTTTTCCCCCCCAGGCCCCCTACCTCGAAAATTCTAGATCCCACAGCTGTGGGTCGACAGGACAGACTCTCTATGCCCATCGCCTCTAATCCAACCTTATCCCTCGCCTCCGTTAACACCTGCCCATAAGTGAGCCCTCTTGCCACTGCATCTGTTCGCAGTGTAACAATCACCGCAGCCGTCTGCGGTGGCGCCGGAAGCTGCGGCTTCCTCCTCCTCTGCTGATCCCTCTGTACCGGAGCACTTTCGCCCGTCTGCACCAAAGTCTCAGTTGGTACTTCCCCCTGTGTGTTCTTCTTTCTCCCGCCCCTAACCTTCCGATTCACTCTTATCCACTCAGAGTGGTCCCCGTCCTTTCCTGTTCCCTCATTTGTCCCCTTACTTGGTAACGGCTCCCACTCCATATCCAGTGGGGTGGTTACCCCTGCACCAACCCCTCCTTCTACCACCTTATTCAACCTCTTTCGCTGAGGACCCCCAGATGAGGCCAAACGCTCCTCCACCATTGAAGCCAACCGCCTTTCAGCAGCCTCCATCCCACTCTTAAATGCTTCTTTTAGCCTCTCCTCCGTCTTAGCTAAGACGGGGGACACAACCTCCTCTCCTTCTTCAACACCACAGGTGTTTTTTTTTTTTCCCCCCAGCCGCAATTAGCTTTTTCACCACCTGATCATAATCAACCTTCTTAGCCTCTAACTCCGCCCTCAACATCTGCAATTCCGCCTTTATCTTAATCCCTTCCCTATACTTCTTTCCTACCCTCTCTGCCATATCTACCGCAAACCTCGTAACGTCCCATATAAAACGCCCAGATCTCCTTATCACCGATGCATCATCCCCCTCCCCTAAGTCTTCCTCCAACTTCTGCATTGCAGTCACGCAATCCTCCGCCCAATCCAACACCTTCTTTGGTGCAACATTCCTGATGTTATACACCCTCATATCATCCTTATAGATGTCCTCGCCCCCCTGTTCCCCATTCCGCTTCACATACGGCCATTTAAACGGGAATAAACGCCGATCCCTCTGACTATCAAAGTCCGCCTCCTCCCCAAGCAACTGGGGAACATGAATCCCATTCTCATTCTCCTCATCCTCATCCAAATTACACCCACACGTCCTCCTTTCCCCACGTTTAGGGCATTCCCACCCCTTTCTTCGCTTCATAACAGGACTACCCCTGTCCTCATACTCCGAATCCTCTTCCTCAGACATGCCTATCTCCAACTATTTAACCACCCTTAATCAAATAACAACAATCTCTCACTAACCCTAGAGGTACTGGTCTTTAAGTGATACTGTCGGAACAGACTTATTTGGTGTTAGGCGACAAGTTTTCAAACTTGAGGGTGGTTACTACCCAGGCAGACATTATTAGAAAACACCTTACCACCATGCTCTATGGTTTACTCACGATGTTATCCATCACCGAAATATTTTAGGCAGATTTTAGAGTTGGCTATGTGGGTTCGAACCCGCTTCCACTGACGCGAAATCCGGCCGCACTACCCACTGCGCCATCAAAGCTTCAATAGCTTCTAGACTTTAATGTGTCAAGTACCCATAAAAATAAGACAATAGGAAAACAATGGAAAGCTGGCGTAAACGCCAGGTTAGTGGTCAAGGGATTAATACAATATCTTGATTTTTATCTTGTATTAATTTCGTTCTGAATGATGATAATTATATGATAAATATTATGATAATTAATATAAAATACAACCCACCCCCAGATCGATGTGAATGGGATGATGATACGTCCATTAACGAAATCGGTTTTTAAAATTTTAATTGCTTCGTTATTAAATATCGAATTAACGAACATGGCCGCATTCGCATTAGTGATGCGACACTGTCGATATACTATCTCGATTTATTATATTTTTTCATATTTCTAGCTATGTGCCCGCGGTTCCGCCCGCGTTTGATATGTTCTTTAGATGTGAGTGAAAAAGTGCATATAATATTTCATTTATACATAACCTAAAAAAAACTAATTAATTACGAAAAATGAGAGTCTTTTGTTTTTATTAGCAGAAAAATGTACATAAGTGTAAATCGAACAAAAAAAATGAGAAAAGGTCGATGGAATGGTAGTAGTTCCATCTCGATATGTTCAGTAGTTTTGAGGTGATAGTGCGTCAAAGGACCCCTATTTTCCTTATATATTTTAATTGTGCAATATTTTTCAATTAATTTAACACAATCTTGGATATGATTTCTTCAGGCCCAACGTTGTGTTATCGCTTATAATCTTAAATACTCTGAGATTGCGTACCACTTTGGTGCCCTTGTGCCAGTTACCTTTTGCGGCGAGTGCCTTCAGCACTCGCCCCCACAGTTACGGTGAAGCTGTAAAGGCCCTTCCGGTCAACAGCATTAGCTAGGTTGGATAAAAAAAATATGGCGACACTTCGTTGGAGTAAGGGAGTTTTTATGATATCCCAGTATTTACGTTCCGTGCTTTTTTTTTGGGATACACTTAACTGTACACACACAAAATACCACCAAAAATACTTAATATGCCCCTATATTACGTAATTTTCACGTAAAGCAGAGAGCGAAAAAAAAAGTGAGGTTCTGAAATTAGGTCATTTTTTTAAATATGATAAACTGTTTCCAAAAAAAAACTAATTTCGATAATAACAATTTACAAACGTCCATAACTTGACAAATGAACATCCAAGAAATAAATATATGTCTTCATATTTATACCTAGTACAACTACAATTAGGCCGAATATAAGCGAATATCAATATCTCACATCATTACGCATAAAAAAACAAAGTCGCGCCAAAAAATTCCGATATTTATTATTCTTTATCATCATAACTTTCCGTCTTTCCTAATTCCACTCTGGGGAAAAATCTTTCCCAATCTCAACATCTTATATGTTCCTTAAGTCATTTGCAACCGTTTATTTTAAAATTTAGTTGATTAGTCAATCCGGAGATAAAATTACAGTTAGGTATAATGAATACCGAACGACTTGTATGACGCAGTGAGCTATCGTCGATTACGACAATGTCTGCCCGATTATTTACTCGGAAGTTTTAAACATTAATTGCTTCGTAATTACCCGCTGGATTAACAATCATGGCCGGCTGTGTGTTAGTGATGCGCTGAGTTTACAATCGATAACAATATTTCGATTATTTTTATGCTATACTGTGTCCGCAGCTGCAACCGTTTCATATATTCTTCAATGCATTTTTTAAACGGAAGCCTAATAAAAAAAATTTAGTACTAAAGTAAAAATATTCCTCATAAATTCATCCTCTTGAATAAATTAAGTATAAATGTGCATTGAATAGGATTTTATCAATTTTTTATGAGTTTTAATCTTTTACGCGTAACCCCAATTATTTTAGAAAATTAAAAACTACCCTTAAAACCCTTAATAACTTCAGCTATTAAACAATTTATAATTAGGTTTATTCATACATATTATTCAATGCACTTATGCTGTGCTGTGTACGGTGGAGTGGAGAGAACTTCCATCGAACAATGAATTGAAATCTAAGCGAAAACTGTAAGAAACAGAAATCAGTAATAGACAAAGTGGGAAAACAAAAAGGGAAGGAGGATTGAGACCACAAAAGAAGTGTTGAAAATTATTTTTTCATATAGGGGGTACCGTGTGGTGCCGGTCAAGAATAGTATCTCCCCATACCGTCCCAGTGGGTGTCGTAAAAGGCGACTAAGGGATAAAAACCAGAGAATGGGCAACAGCAACCTCTAAGTATCACAAGCACCTACTGTGATCGCGAAACCGCCTTCAAGCGTGGCGATTATGGCAATGCCCACTCATTGGGAGAGTTGAATAGATGGATGGATGCATATAGGGGGAACAAAAAGTATGTACAGGGATTAGAAAACGAAATGAGAAAAACAAATTGTGTACAACTTTAACAATAACAGAAAAATATGGAGATAAAGTATCGATATGTGAACGTCTAAGTTTATCGACAGTTAGCTTTATCGACAGATCCCCGTCACTATGTGGTTGGTAACTCGAGAGCTCACCATTCAGCCGACAACACTGCACGCTCGCAATCATTTATATGATCATACGTAATTTAATTTGATTGCGCGGACACAAACTCTCAGATTTTCTTCTTCCTTTTTTTATATATTTGGGTAGCCATTGATCAGATTTCAAGTTTGTCTTCAAATAACCTTAATTAGCATTTTGTAATGTATCAAAAATACAATTTTTAACTTTTTTGTCTATCTGTTTATTTCTCCCAGCTAATCTCCGGAACGGCTGGACCTATTTTGATGAGGCTTTTCTGGCAGATAGCTGAAGTTACACGGCGTAACTTCCACCCATCCATTTTGATCTAGCTATCATATATATATATATATATATATATATATATATATATATATATATATATATATATATATTGATATGTATTGGAGTAAACATTTGTCATTCTGATATTACAAACAGACAGTTTAATTTTATTTAATTGTATATATGTATATGGTTACTTGATATAACAAAATATCTAAAACATAACGGGAAAGTATACCTATGATATAAAAAAAATAATCATGTACAATGGTGCAGTCGTTCTTGAGTAATTAACGTATAAAGAAACAGGCAAACAGACTCAGAGAGAATGATGGGTAATGTACAACGTGCTGTTTCTGATTGTGTTTTATGATTTTAGTATCGTTGTGTTATATTGCTGAAGTGGCAGTATAAGTACGTTCCTAATGGATAAATGCATTTACGGAATGAAGGTCACACGTGGTGTTGCCAACTTTAGAACTTGTATTTAGGGGAAAATTCAATTAAAGGTTTTTAATACCTGTGCTGTGGTAAAAATATTTAATTCGCGGCTAATAATATTTGATACGAATGTTTTAAAGATTTTACTGAGAATCGAGAGGTGATGGTATATATCTTTTTCCCGGAAAACTAATTTTAGTACAGAATTTGTATGAAGCACGTAAAGTGTGACGTCATATCGTAATTGTAAAGTCATGCCCCTTTTCTCTAAGATAAAATCAAAATTTTAGAAGTTTCTTATTTTTAATCTGATTTTAAACTTCAGTAGTTAAACTTATTCACAGTCTAGGAAACAATAGAAAATAATCAGTCAACATTCTTATTCAATACTAGCTGTGCCCGTGACTTCGCTCGAGTGGAATTCAGGCGTCCCGTCCCGTGAAAAGTACCCTATAGATAATATAGCTTTATAACAGTGATAGGATTTCCAATAAACTACTAACAGATCAAATTTCATCGAAATCGGTTCATTAGATTTTGCGTCATTGGCGAACAAATTAATAAACAGACCAAAAAAAATTCGAACTTTCGAAATGTGTCGTGTAGTAGATTCTGAAGTCCTACATAGTAATATTTCAGAACATTCCAAATTATTTATTAAAAATAATAAGTATAGCGCCATCTATGAATAATCTTAAGAAATACATAGATAATTTGCTTACGTAATCACCATTCATAACACTAAGTCACCCATGTCATGAACAAAATATGAACCGTCTAATTATAACTAGCATTAAATAATATTATGTTCCCGCCATATTTACATATTGATATTATAATTGACATTCAGTTCACTACTTCCATAAAATGACTCCTGAATATAAAGGCTAAAATGCTTAGATATTATATAAAAATATTGTTTTCTCATTTACTATGTCTTAGATATTTATTATTTACATGCTATACATAGTTTTGTTCAATGTTTTGTTCTCGAATAATACTTAAACGCATTTATTTACAAACTCTTCTTTCATACTAAAGACGCCGCGTGTCATTCAAATTACTATAACTTTTAATAGAGTCGGCCGATTGTAATGAAATAAAGTTTTGATGTTACCCCAGAATATGCTTTATAATTTTTAAAATTTACTTAATACTTTCCAATTGATACCTGCACAAACAAACAGACATTTCTAAAAAAAATATTATCTATTTTTAGTCCCTTGCAATAATTCTTTTCACAAAAATCGAAAATATACGTGAAATTTACAATTTTATCAATAGTATAGGTAAGAACTACTACAGTTAAACTAAAATCCCTTTAAAACGTCTGTAAAATCCCCGATATTGCGATACAGCTGGCAATATTAAACACAGGCGCCAGTTATAAAATGACGTTGTCAATTAACATGAATTGTCCTGAATTTGGTTAATTAATTTTAATCACTCATTTCTGTATATATTTATAAGGAAAATAGTTACGTAAATATTTACTATATGTTTGTTTTTGATAATTTGAATAGTCTGACTTGTTCCGCGGAGTGGTCTTTGTACAAGGGAAGAATTATCAGCTAAGTGTTGACATGCTCTGCGACTGCTACACTCATCTTATTATAAAAAAGACCACCAATATTATATTTTAAAGAAACAAAATTCGTACATTCAGAATAAATAACAAAAAAAAACATTTCTATGCCTTTAGAAAGTAACTGAAAAGGAGATGCATTTTTACGTTAACCAAAATTTGATCAGTAGGAAGGTACATATATTTTGTTTTAATATCGATCCTGCGAACAAATATCATTTTAAAACTGTCGTTTACACGCGAGTCTGCTGCCAAAAACTCATTCCTAAAACAGAGAGCACTTTTTACCGTAACACCATTTCTCAATTACAGATTCGATAATAAAATAGAAGAAATAAAACCTGTTCCATTCATTTCGTTCATTCAACATCAGGAGTGTCGCGCGCAATTCGCGATTCGAATTCAGAACGTCGGCCATTTGCTAAACTTAATTTATGACCGTCCGGTTCAATTAAGCGCGGGACGCATTGCGTTTGACGTTATATAATCTGTCCAATGTTTACGCGTAAATGTTGCTATGATAATCTAAACTTGTAATAAAAGGGTAGAGGGACAAAGTCTGTATATTGAAGATATTTCAGAAAAAATTCCATGAGGGATTCAGAATCGACAACAGAACACATTTCGATGGTTTTTAATTTTTTTGTCTGTCTGTTTATTAATTTGTTCGCCAATCACGCAAAAACTACTAGACCGAATTGGATGAAATTTAATATGATTGTCGTATATACTCTGTAGTAACATTTAGAATAAACTTTTATACAAATATACATTTATCTAATGCGTAAATAGCGTTTATCTTTAAAACTTATTACACCATCATAATACATATGTTTGGTTAATAGTATTATAAATGAATAGTGAAATAAGCAGAGATAAAACTAAATTAAATCAACATCATTTATCTACATTTACTTTAAAAAAATTATATTGGTATTTCTGACGATTATTCATAGATGGTGCTTTACTTCTTCTTTTAATAATTTGGAACATTACAAGGATATAGATTATCTATACTAAATAACACTATTATAATAAAGAGCTAATAAATTAACTGTCTGCCTATTTATTAATTTGTTCAAAAACTATCAGTAGTACCGATTTCAATTAAATTGAATATGGTAGTAGTTTATACTCTATAGTAACATCTATGTATTTACATAACGTAAGAAATCCGTTTGACTAGATCAGAGATCCCCAAACTTATTTTCTCTACTGCTCACTTTGAAAATAAATTATTGTGAGCTAAAATGACTGATGATTCACAAAAATATGACGATTGAAATGCTATCAAGAATCGTTGAACGATTGACCACAATCCAGAGTACAATTGCGGGATCGGTTTTTGTAGCTAAAATTCTTGGTAGCCATTTTTGAACTTGATTTTTATTTCCTCGTTCGTTGTCAATTCTATAAGTTCTTCTTCCAGCTGAGGCGATATTTCTCTGTGTTGACATTTGAAAGCGGATCCAACACCCAGTCTGGTATTTCCAAGTCCAAATGTCCTGGTATCGTTCGGTGAAGTCAATGTGGTGATTTTCCAAATGTTGGGAGTAGGCAAACAAGTCATCGTTACTGCAGGGTAAACGCGGAAAATTGTGAAACACACGTCTGCTGATATTCTTTTTGTGTAGAAGCAGTTTGGCTTCAAAAGCAGCAATGAAAATTTTTGTTTTAATTAAATTTATTTCATCGCCTTGAAGTTGAAGATTCATATTGTTGAACAGTTTATAGAGGTCTGTCATGTAAGATAAATCATTCTTCGATGTAATTAGCTTGTTGAGCAATTCTGTATCTTTGGTTTCCAAGAACTCTATCACAGAGTCAAACAGGTTGTAAAATCGACACAGAGAATCGCCTCTTGATAGCCAATGAACTTCAGTATTAAACAGCAAACAGTTGAAATCTTCGTCATTAGTAACTCAAAGCTGTGAAATAATCTATCATTCAAAGAGGTTTCGCAGATTTTATTGACTGCATTGATGACATATTGCAGTGATTGAAATAGTCGTTCACTTAAATTTCAAGCAACCAAATATCGATGAATAACGCAATGTAAAGCAAGGACATCTGGAATTTTATTTTTTCAGCACGCTATGAAGCCTTTATTGCACCTTGTCATAGCCGGAGCACGAATTTATTTCTCATCACATAACTTTTGCAATGTATTGAATATGGTTTCGTCTTTTGTATCGGTCTCTAGATTTCTAATAAAAAATAGTTGTTCATATATTTCCTCATCTTTAATCTACCTCACGTACCAACTCCTATAAAAATCGATGAATCTACGCTCGAAGTTGTTGACAGTTATGTATACCTGGGACAAACCGTTCAGTTATGTAGATCCAACTTCGAGAAAGAGGTTAATCGTCGAATCCAACGCGATGGGCCGCGTTTGGGAAGCTACGCAAAAATCTTCTCGTACAAAATACCGCAGTGTCTCAAGACGATAGTCTTCGACCAGTGTGTGTTGCCAGTGATTACATACGGCGTTGAGACGTGGTTGCTTACAATGAACCTAACAAGGAAGCTCAAAGTTGCTGAAAGGGCTATGGAGAGGGCTATACTTGGAGTTTCACTGCATGATTGAATCACGAATAAGGAGATCCGCAGAAGAACCAAAGTAACCAACATTGCCCGAAGAATTGCTAAACTTAAGTGACAGTGGGCTGGGCACATTGTTCGCAGAACCGATGCCAGATGGGGCCAACGGGTTCTCGAATGGCTACCAGGAACCGGAAGATGTAGCGTGGGTAGGCCCCCCTCAAGGTGGACGGATGACCTGGTGAAGGTCGCGGGATCTGTTTGATGCCTGAACTGTTTGATTTATGCCCTTGCTTTGCTTCCGGTCTTTGGGTCTGGATCACACTCGTCCGGTCTGTCCTTCGGGGGTAGACCAGGAAGGCTAATGTTTAAAGTATGGGGAGCAGGGCTATAAGGCCGTTGATCGTAGGGCTGAGGTAGGAGGTGACATTCATCACTACATGGGTAGTATGCAGTGCAGGCCGCCATTCAGGCCTATTAGGGCAAGAAAGGCTGAGTGCATAGTTTCGGCGGGGTTTAGACTCTGTCGTATTGCTAAACCAAAGGGGAGGCCTGAACTGGCCGTGGTGACCTTCTCCGCGGGTAGGGGGTTGACGGGACAGGACATAGAGTATATTTTTATGAATATATTGATAATGAGATATATTTTATCTAGAGGGGCAATATAGGCTGTCTATTAGAATATAATTATGTGAATTCCACGCGAGTGAAGTCGCGGTCACAGCTAGTATGTAATATTTTTGTATTTATTACTCTTTTTTCGAAATTAGCTATGATAATAATTTATTTTCTTACCAATTATTTAATATATTACTTATTACTAAGACGTTTTATGGTTAAAGAATTGTAATAGAAACACATTAAAATTTATAAAATTCTTCTTTCTTTGTTCGCGATATTCGTAACAATTTCGAATATTAAAGGACAGGTAGAAAAGTGCGTAGTTAGAGAGAAAGAGACAGAAATAATAAGCATACTATAGTTTTTGACTATAGAATTATTATTTTCTCCTCTTTGTTAGCATTCGTTCTTGAGGAAACTTACGCATGACTACATTTTTGGACGTGGGCATACGTAATTTTTATCCCTTTTCTATTCCTTACTAATTATAATCTGTCTCACAGATTCAAACCAAAGAAGTGTCACTTGTGACACGTGTACAGATTGATTACCGATTTGTTTTTTTTTTATTTGTAATTTTTTGTTACCTACTACTGTAATAAATTTGTTTTTGTATTTTGTTATGAAACCGTATTAAATTACGAATAAATGTTTTTTCTCTCTCTTTAATTTTTACCGCAACACGTGTGTGTTACGTGTGAAAATTTATGGGGTTGGCACGCAATGCGGAGAAACTTCTGCGCGCGAAAATAAATTCTTTATGGGAACCTGCAATCGGGTGAAATTAATTTAGCGGATAGTTTATTTAAAATTAAATTGTTGTATGCGTTGCAAGTTTGTTCGTTTCTTTATGATACTCAAGTACCGGTTTAATAAGCAGTTGATACAAACTTTTACATGGTAAATATATGTATTTTTATAAATATATAGTTATCTATACTTATAATAAAACTGTAAAGAAGAACACTCGGGCGCCGGCTAGGACGAGAGAAGACCCAAAAGTTTGGAAAAAACTGTTTTTTTAATGTTTAAATTATAGTATGTGTAAGGTATTGTCCACGAAACTTGCGCCAGTGGTAGAAAAGTTGAAAGGTTCCCGTTTGTCGTGGTATGGACATGTTATGAGAAGAGAGGAACCGCATGTGGGTAAAATAGTAATGAATATGAATGTGGAAGGATGGAAAAGTAGAGGAAGGCCAAAGAAAGTGTGGATGGAATGTGTAAGAAATGATATGAAAGAAAAAGCAGTGAATGATAGGGACGTACGGAAGTGAGTTGGGAAAAGGCAGGAGAATGATGATGTTTAGTATTGTCCACGAACATTAATTTACATATAAAAAAGAGTATTATCGCGTGACACTTGTCACATATCATTTGCGGTCTAGAATATATACAAGTAACTCTATAAGCAAGAATATAACATTATATATATCAAACTCCCTGTAACTGAGCTATTGAACGTTGTATTTTACTTTCTCGCTGTTATAATACGAGTTTATAATGAAGATTACAATTTACAACAGTATGAATTGCTCAAATGCTCAAAGGGTAATGGAAATGGCTATGCTTGGAATGAGGAGATTCAGAGAAGAACCAAAGTAACCGACATTGCCCTAAGAATTGCTAAACGGAAACGGCAGTGGGCTGGGCACATTGCTCGCAGAACCGATGCCCGATGGGGCCAACGAATTCTCGAATAGCTACCACACACCGGAAGACGTAGCGTAGGTACGTCGGTGGTAACAAGGTGGACCGACGACTTGATGAAGGTCGCGTGAGTCCGCTGAATGCGGATGGTGCAGTACCGGTCGTCGCGGCGATCTTTGGGGGTGACCTATGTCCAGCAGTGGACGTCTTTCGGTTGAATGGATGAATAATTAAAATTGTATAATTGAAAGTATTAAGACAAGAGTAAGAAAGTATTGCATGATACTGCATCCAATATAGAGCAGACTTACTTTGACAGAGTTGATTTTATATACAAAGTTTTCAAATAGTTGTTCGAACAATTTATAATATGGGACCTCGTCAATCACTTACAAACAAGTTGCCGGAATATAGTATCTTAACATTGCCCTTCCAATATATTCTCGATAACTTACTGTAAGCCCGCAAAAATGTAGATAAAGTTAAAACTTGTGAACGATCAGCATAATTTTAATACAGGGAATAAACATAAATTAGCATAGTTCCATATTTCAGACTTAGTAGAACTAGATAGTGTTAGATTTTACAATACAGTCCCAAAACACATAACCGATTAACCGGACAATAAGTTCAAGTACCATGTCAAGCAAATTCTAATTTGCAAATGTGTTTATAGGGTGGATCATTATGTGAACGATAGTGATGTCGGGAAGCGACAGTCTTCTCGGTGCATCAAGTAATAAATTTTGTAATTATTTAATAGTCATTTATTAATTAATATTTAAAAAAAATGGAAATAAATAGATCAAGTTTCTTCTCGGTTCTCGATGGCTAGGCTGTTTTGCGAACCGGTGGTAGTATTTTGACGTTTATAAGCGCCTTATAAGGATCTAAATTTAAAAAGTATTTTTGAGTATTGAATTTGAATAATACCTTATCATTTAAAAATGTACATAGAGTATATATATACATTTTAATTTAAAACCATTAAAACCCCCCGTATCACTTATTAGAACCGTTTAGGAGTTTGAGGGGAACTCGTTAAAACTTTTACTCGACCGACAGTTGTGGAATTCACGGTACTGACGATCACAGAAGTGTTTCGATTAATTACTAATTAATGTATCCGACTATTATTATAATTATTATTCTTACTATTAATCCGACAACGTAAGGCACTTTGTGGTTTCCTTTACGAAGAAACTCAAGATTTTAAAGTCAACATAGTAATTTCAAATAATGTCTAGATGTGTTATTATATGAATTTGCAAAAAAAAAAAACATCATTCAAAAGAAAAACAGCGATGTTGTTATTCTATAACCTACGCCATTTGTTAGAATTTTTTTAAGTTAATATTTATGTGAATAAAACGTTAGTTTACAAAATTACTGATCCTTTTTAGTACAGAACATTTGTGTCATTTATCCGTGTGGTGCCGGTATAGAATAGTACCACTCTATATCTTTCCGTGGGTGTCGTTAAAATCGGCTAAGCGATAAACCAGGTGATGGGTAGCATCATCCTCTGAGTACCATGAACTCTGCGATCGTCAACCCGCCTGCCAGTCGTGCCGATTATAGCAATCCCCCCTTGAATTGGGGGAGACCTATGTCTAGCAGTAGACGTCTTTCGGTTGAATGCATGAATATATTTGTCTATTAGTGTTGGCAGTTGTTAAATGTGAAAAATTTCCCGAACGATTTATTACACTGCGCTATATTTTTAAACTATGTTATTGTCTCACTACGTTATATTCGTTACATTATATCATTATTCCTGACTGTGTTCGAACCCCTAACGCCCATATTATTTGAGTCAGCAATATAAAGTATATATAAGCCGTGCATTGTAATTTTTAACTTAGTTCTTTCTTCGTCCTTATTCGCTCCATTATGACCTGACATCGGTCCCGGCCTCAGGCATGCCCATTAGCTTGAACAGAGTATAAGCATCAGAGGAAGACAAGGGCTGGAACTATCACTTGTTTTGGTGGATGGCGAGCGGCTGCTTGTATCAAGCTTCCCCCTTGTATGGAAGACAGTCCTGACTCGGTATGACGAAGTTTGTACCAGTTATACCCATTGCTCAGTCCTGCCGCTGACAAAGAGTATATAATCAAAAGACGGGACAAAACATACAAAAAGATGAACAAAGCTGAAACATGTACTCGAATTGTATACCAACAAAACAAACAAATATGGCGACTGCGTTAATGAGTGCGATAGAGTCTTGTAGGTTATAGCATAGCAAGACATAGATAACTGCCATTATTTCTAGAACACGTTTCATACATGTTCAAGCTTCACTTTTTTACAAGGTAGTTGCGCCAGACTGGCCACTGGTACGACACGGAGCATGCAGATCAATCCCGTGTCGCCGTTCATATACGGCGGATGGGACCATGGGTACCACTAGGGTATTCTTGGCGCTACTCGTCGGGCGAGTCCCACATACACCCCTGGTATCTCTAATACAGGAGACTCTACTCCCGGATTAGACTTGACATTAGCATACGTAAATGCTTTTTTTTCCCGCGTAAAAAGGTTCCTCTTATGTAATGTAAATTTATTATAACAAATAAATTACATTCAGTGATTCAAAATGGTGGTAAACACGATGAGGTTACAGGCACTGGTTCTCAAGCGATGTTGCCGAAACATAGTAAACAGTATTTCAAACTTGAAAGTGGTTGCGGTTAATATTAGAAGATATATGAAAAAAAAAATGTTCGAGTTACGAAGTTACTTATAATTGACTTAAAACCACAGAATATGTTCAATCTGTGTAAGATTGTACCGAGCTAGACGTGAATTAATCTACGCAGAAGCGAGTTTCACCCGCCACTCTCCAAGTTTTAACTTCACTTAAATAGTTCACGATAAGTTTAGAAGGGAAGACTATGTGCTTCCAAGTTATCACGAAAGGAATGTCGAAGTTTTATTGGGTACGTACACTATCTCTCGTGTGCGGTTTTGTCTGTGTTATCACAAAGGTATTTCGGATGTTAATAGGTAATTTACATTTATGTGTGAAGTTGTTAATTGTAAGTATTAGGTCCTTCCATAAGAAAGTAGCGTTTTATTTGGAAGCGTTTTGAAACGATGATGGCGTAGTTGGTAGTACAATCGGATTTCAGGTCAACGGATGCGGGTTCAAATCCTCCTATCCAACTCTAAAATCAGCCTTTGGCTTCGGTGAAGGAAAACTTCGTGAGGAAACCATAGCATGGTTGTAGGACATTTTAAAATAATGTCCGCCTGGATAGCAACCATCCTCAAGTTTGAAAACCAGTCGCCAAATACATCTAGGTGTGTTCCGGCAGCGTCTCTTGAGAACCAGTACCTCTAGACTTAGTGTGTTTACCATACTATACCAAATCGTCACTTAACATCAAGTGAGATTTTGGTCAAAGCACTGAGCCTATACTGTGCAAAAGAATAAATAGTAAATAAGTAGATTTCTTTTACATTAATCGTAATAATTTATTTATTTATTCAATCTTACAAGTATGTTTATTAAATATGGACTTCCGTATTTTATAGGCAGTTTCACTGTTTCAATTGTGGGAACGAAAATAATTACTTTCAATATTGTACCTTAGAATAAGAAAAAATACGGTAGCGTATACCCAATTTGTGATGTTCTGTACATTATTAGGATGTGGAGTTTTATATACGAAACTCATTGATATAAACAAACAAACAATATATTTTTACGTTATCGCAGAGAGTTTTAGAAATGTTCCGTATGGTTCAAATACGGTTATATGGTATGATTAATTGATTCAACCGAAAGACGTCCACTGCTGGACATAGGTCTCTAGAAAGGGGGGAATGCTATAATTGCCATGTTTGGCAGACGGGTTGGCAATCGCAGTAGGTTTTTGTGGTTCTCAGATGGTGCTGCTGCCTATTCCTTGATTTATCCCTTACTCGCCTTTTACGACACCCATCTATCCATTCAACCGAAAGACTTCCATTGCTGGACATAGGTCTCCCCCAAAGATCTCTACGACGACCAGTCTTGCGCCAACCGCATCCAGCGGATTCCCGCGACCTTCACCAGGTCGCGGTCCACCTTGTGGGTGGCCTACCCACGTTACGTGTCTTCTACGACACCCACGGGAATTGATACTATTGTTAGCCGGCACCACACGGAATATGGTATAGATACATATAATAAACGCAGGTGTAAACAAAGCGCATGGAAATAAATAAACAATTTATTCCTTATTCACGCGGTAATGGCAAACATAATATGGACATATTGGTAGTAAGGGGACCCCACCCGTGCCGGTACTCCCCGGACTCAATATCATGGTAAAATGAACCGGCACTTACTTTGTACGGTCGCGTACAGAACTGTTTGTAATTAAAATTATCTATACTAATACATACAATTGAAGTGCCTATTTGTAATATCAAAATTACAACGTTTTACTAAATACATATGAATATATATAAGAAATCTGTAACAAAAAGTAATTTTAAAAAAATTATTCTGTCTGTCGGTTTGACTGGTCCATTTTGACAGGAATTTTCTGATAGCTGAAGTTTTTCCTCGTTAGCCTAAGTTACTTTTTTAAAATATTTTTGAATAGAATTAGGGTTCCACGTAAAAAAATTAAAACTCATGAAATTATGAACAAAATGCTATTCAATGGGCAACACCATCAAAACATTATTTTCTCATGATTATTTACAAATTATATTACGCAGTGAATAATATATAAATCGCAGATGGAGAAAATGGGCACACAGCTAGTCACAAATAAAAGAGCGTATGTACCAGACTATACGTGTCAGAAGTGAGAAGCAAAACATCTTTGTTTAAAATTGTAAGGCAAATTAATAGACAAACTGAGAAAAAAGTTTAGCCATTATGTCTAAAATAGCCACGCGAACACTTCTTCAAGAACGAATATACAAAAAAAAGAGGGAAAAAATAATAATTCTGCAATCAAAAATACAGCGTGTTTATAATTTTTGTCCCGTTTCTCTCTCACTGCGTATTTTTATCCGTCCTTTAATTTTCAAAATCATGATTTTAATATTCTGACGCTCATTTGTATCTTGACGCGATCTTGAAGTTTATGGTGCCCGTTAAGATCAGTACCACCCCATATTTTTTCCGTGGGTGTTGTAAAAGGCGACTAAGGGATAAATCAGGGGATGGGCAGCAGCATCCTCTGAGTACTATAAACACCTGACTGCGATCGCCAAACCGCCTGCCAAGCGTGCCAATTATGGCAATCTCCCCCTTTTTATAGGAGAGCTATGTCCAGCATTGGACGTCTTTCGGTTGAGTGTATAGATAGATCTTGAAATCTTATTCTTAGGTGGTTCAAATATTTTGTTCAGGTTTACCCATCCTCCCCTTATCAAGAATGGTAACCGAAACTCCTCGTGATGATGTAACAATTGGCATCTTCTTGAAAACATAAAATAGCTATAGTTCCTCGCCCCCCGTATCGATGATTACGTAAATTTGAACGACCCATGTTAACGCACGCAAAGAAGAGTAATTTAACAAAAAAAAAATCTAACACTTTTCTACACGAGTATACGCCAATAAGAAGCCTGCTTCGCCGCGTGAACGGGGCTCCCTTTTAATATTAGACGGTGGTCGGAATAGGGTTCTTCTGTTGGAAATGTGTGACTTTTTTATAGTCGACGTTCGTTTGTAAAATCCGCCTTACAGGTCTACTGGAGCAGGTTCGATTTCTGTTGTTCACGGAGACATTTTAATTCCGTAACATTTTCTGATATATTGTGGTGGTCTTTGTAGTGGCCGTATTACTTTCGTTCGTTGCAAGTTTGCCTAAAGAGCAATGTTAAGAGCTTCAATGCATGATCGAATCAGGAATAAGAAGGACCACAGTAGAACCGACATAGGCCGAAGAATTGTCAAACTAATATAGCACGTTGTTCGTAAAACTGATGAATTCAATGGTATGTATATACCTATTATGATGTTTTTTTTAATGCACAGCACAGTGACTGTACTGGACCTGATGGTAAGTACAGTACAATCCAAAACAGCGGCGACTGACACTGAACAGAATTCAATGCCTGTCACCGCTGTCATGCAAATGATGTGTTTATAATTCACTATAATCGAACCAAACAGAACTAATTATTTTACAAAAAAAAAATCTATATTAAAAACAACTATGGATATGAAAAGGATAACATCTATTGAAATTGAAGTGTCTGTTTGTAATGTCAAAATACATTTGAATGTATTATATATACGATAACAATACTAAAAACATAACTTTTAAAATTTTTGTCTGTCTGCCTGTGTGTCTGTTTGTGCAGGCTAATCACCGGAACGGCTGGACCAATTTTGACGGGACTTTTTTTGGCTGAAGTTACTCCGCATAACAAGAGGCTACTTTTATTTTTCGATAATAAAAATCCGATTCAATAGGTAACACTATAAAACATTACTTTCCAATGATTATTTTAAAAGTATATTACGCATTGAAGAGTATATGAAACGCGGACGGAGTCGCAGGCACACAGCTAGTGTGTACCTAAATTGTTGAAGTTTGAGAAAACAATTATAATTGAACTCACAAGCGGTGTGAATCTCCTGGCAATCTCTTGGGCACGTGCAGTAGACCACGGTGAGCGCAATCAGCGCTCGGCGTGCGGCATGAGCACGCCCAAGGACAAGCGCCACGCGCTCCCGCTCAACGCGCACGCGCATAGTAAGCCGAGCAACGTGAAGCGTACGAGCATGCGCGCCGACACGCTCGGCAGCAGCGCTCGCATCGCGGCCATGTACCTCACTGCTCCCAGTATCTTGATAATATCATTACGTCATTTTTGATACCTGAAAATTAATAATAAACAACTTTTAAAATAATAGCTAACAGGATTTGCGGGCGACGTTTATTCTATACAAATGTGTTCCCTGGATAATGGTATTATAGTAGTAAATATTTTTATACCACATCCTCCACTACTTAACCGATTTTTAATTTTCTTTCAGTTATACAATAAGAAAGACTTTAAATGCCTCAGCGTTTTGCATTTTTTTTTTTTGTTTTTATTCATTAAATTTGTTTGACGAACGGATCAAAATGACGGCAAAAATCGAGCTCTTTTTTCATTTACAAACGTTCCTAGTTTCTACAATATCTAGTGTACAGAAAAAATCAAAACGTACGTGCATAGCGGTGGTGAATATATATTATTTACTATAAAAATATTTACGATACTGCTATTATCCTGGGAGGAAACAGGGACTTTTTTTTAATCGACTAAACCCTGTTTACAAGAAGGTCCTGGACAGCTTCACCGGACTTTGAGGAGAGCGCTTCAAACAGCGGATATATGACGTTTATATGAAATAAACGCCGCTCGCATATTCTCTTAAAGCCGCGCAAAACATGCGGGCCGGATCGCGTACATTACACGGTGGACGACTGAAGTTTTCGTTTATATCACTTATGCAAGTAACAATCAGACAGATGTTATCCTGAACGACAGATTCGAGATACGTAACTGGTAAAATATACATCGGTTAAATTTAAGAATAAAAAATAAATGTAGGTACAGATAAAACTTCAGTTATATTGTTAGTATAGAACTGGCTGTGTTGCCGCGGCTGCGACCGCGTTTCGTATATTCTTCACTGCGTTTTAATTTTTTATACGGAATCCTAACCATTTTCTTAACATATTTTTGGTTCTAAGGTAAATTCAAAATATTTCTCAACAACTCAATCAATCAACTGTGTATTGAAACAGATTTTATTCAAATTTTTTATGACTTTTAATTTTTTTACGAGGAACCCTAATTATTTTCAAAAATTAAAAGTACCCTAATTTACGCAGAGTAACTTCAGCTATCTACCCAAAAAGACAGACACTTCAATTTTATTTATTAGTATACACGTCAACGTGGAAACGGTGCTTTTAGAGTCGAGTTCAAAGTGACGAGTTTCGGAAACTTCGATGTAATTTGTTACTCATAATGTTGTCAAGAGATGGCGCTAGTACGGAATTAAACCTGCTAACATTACGTCGGCCGCTTAGAGTGTGGGTCCGATGACAGTATTCTGTGCACTTTCGGTGAAGATAAAAAACATTGTGATGAAACATATAGTATTTTTGGTATTTGCCAGTGCACATTACTTGTGCATGAGGCATTATTAATTACTCTTTGCGATAATTACTCGCTATTGTATCAAGTCGGACGCGTTTATATAATTTGTATGTACTTTAGTGTGAAACTTATAATTTTTTCTCTTGTTATACTATACTAATTAGCTGTGTGCCCGCGGCTGCACCCGCGTTTCATATATTTTTCACTGTGTAATGTACTTTTTAATTTTTTAATACGAGAACCTAATTATTTTCCAATCTTTTTATTTGCTACTAACATTAAGCAAATATAATTCTCATAAATTCAAATACATGGCAGTAATAAATACCAATTATATGAGTTTTAAATTTTTTTACGCGGAACCTTAATCCATTTTCGAAGAAATAAAGTAGCTTAAGTTACGCGGAGTAACATCAGTTTCAGCTTAACGTTCAAGAAAAATTTAAAAATATATACATATTAAAACAAAAATAAACCTACAAGTAAAATTTCCTTTTTTATTTTTTTATTCAATTCAATAATTTGATGTCTCCATTTAGTTATTTTTTTTTCATTTTTGATTAAGTTAAATTGTAATTACTTGAGTTTTTAAATCTACTGCAAAATATTGTTTTTTTTGTACCATTATTTATTTTAAATTTTTATTTATTCAAAATATATATATATATGTTTTCGTAATTTTAAAAGTAAGTCGCGAAGTTTTGTAATATATATGTATTTCTTTTGTTAAGGGCGGTAAAAGGGCTGGCTGAAAAACAGCGGAGTTTTATCACGACAATATGCGTACGAGAGTTAACTCCATAAAGCGGCAAATTGCTGACGCCAGTGCTTATTACCATGTGTTTCTTTTTATTTATATATGTACTTAATTGTAGTTGTTCCTTGTAAATTTTGTAATCTCTTGTAAAACATGGTAATAAATCTCTTTTCTTCTTCTTTCTTTTTTTAACTAACAAAAAAGTCCCGTCCAAATCGGCCCAGCCGTTCTGGATATTAGACGGAACAAACTGACAGAAAGAATTTTAAAAATTGCATTTTTTGGTATAGGTATCGTATATACATTCATATATATTTAGTAAAAAAAAAACAGACACTTAAATTTGATATATTAACGACAACAAAAATTTATTTTCTTTGAATGTATCTACATAGCGCTAGGTTCTGTTGTCTTCCGTCATTCATACTTACATGTTTCGAAATAGTCTACGCTTCAATTTTATTTATTTTATTAGAATTTAGACAAATATGTTCTAATAGACAGACTATATTCTCCGTCTAGATTCAACCTATCTCATTACCAATATATTGTCTATCTATAATCCCGTCCCGTCACACGCGGTGGAGGTCACGGCGGGTAGACCAGGTCACCTCCCAGGTAATGCAATTCCCAGTGCAATGAAAGGTCCCGCTTCCCTCCGAGGTTTGGCATTGTGGCAGAGTTCAGACGCAACCGGTGTGGGTGCCCGTACTGAGCCGCCGACTGCGCTTAGCCCTCGCGGGGCACCTGAGCTGAAAACTATGCCCCCTCAGCTATTCTTGCCCTAATAGGGCCTGAATGCTATGCTAGGCCTGAATCAAAGATATGCGAAAATCCTATAGATTTTGCTCTATATATAATTTACCTTCCTAACGGTGAAAGAATTTTCAAAACTGGATCAGTAGTACCGGAAGTTACCGCGGAAATCCAAACTCACAAACTTTACTTCTTTACAATATTAGTATCGATGTATTACGCATACACTTATTTATTCTTTTTTTTTTAATAACATAACATAAGCTCACACCTGTTACTCCCGAAGGGTTAGGCAGAGGTGAAATAGCGAACTGGACTTCTCGACTGGGTTGTTTCCCGAAACGGTGGTAGATTTTTGACGTTCACAAGCGTCTTTTGAGCACCCCAAATTGAATGAATAATTTTTTTGATATTGTTTTTTTTTATTTGACTATGGTATACATAAAAGTGTGGCCCGCAGTGGTACCTCGCATTGACCTATGTGTTCAGTGTGACGACCACTGACGTAGATAGTTAATACTAAAACTATAAAGACAACAGAAAACGATGACTTCCAATTTACATGTAAGTACAGTCGAGAACAATGAGGACAGACGTTCCCAATTGACCGGGCCGGGCGTCGAACGCGTAAATTCAATACCGATGACACACAATTGAACCGACGCGACCTCGATTTAATTGAGTTTTATTATCGCCTTCACAATAGACACGCGGACACGACGCCGGTCTCTCTCGTGTAAGAATCTGGTCTAGGGGTCGTTCATAAATCACGTGATTTTTTTATTGATTGATTCAACCGATATACGTCCATTTCTGGATATAGATCTCCCCTAAAAATGTGGGAATTGCCATAATCGGCACGCTTGCCAGGCAGGTTGGCGATCGCAGTAGGTGTTTGTGGTACTCAGTAGATGCTCCTGCCCATTCCTTTACTCCTCCATTAATCCCCTTTACGACATGGCTGTAAACAATGCCTATTTACTTATTGATTTATAATTCAAATATGTAGTAGACGCTTTAAAAAATGGTGATAAAAAATTCCTTAGGAGTTTTGTGACATTTCAGAAATCACATTCCGTATTATTATTTCCAACTAGCTGTGTGCCTGCGGTTGCGCCCGCGTTTCATATATTTTTCACTGCGTAATAGATTTTTTATTGTTTATACGGAACCCTAATTATTTTCTAAAATATTTTTGCTACTAACATTAAGCAAAGATATTTTCTCGCAAATACAAATACCTGCCAGTAAAACTGTGCATTGGATTTTTTTACGCGGAACCCTAATTAGTTTTCTTTAAATAAAAGTAGCCTAAGTTACGCGGAGTAACTTCAGCTGTCTAATAAAACAATCCCGTCCAAATCGGACAGACAAAAATGTTAAAAATTGTGTTTTTGGTATAGGTATCGTATATCTAGGAGGGGTGCGAAGATGGTCCTACCTCCACGTGGTACATCCTGGGCAATGGCTAGAAGCGTTCTAGCTAGCTGAGAGGACCTACCCAATGCAAGGTGTAATGAGAACCGTGCCGAGGGATGCGTGGCTGGGGGGAAGCTCAGTCGTGAACGGTACCTCCCTGATACCGGAACACCTCAGGGTGTAATTTTTCTCTTCCACCGACATGCGGGGCTCTGTCGGTCTAGCCAGACTCTAGTTCTAGGCAGTGAGTTTTAATAATGTGGGGCGATCACAATAGATCTTACGTCACAGTGACACAGGTCAGTTCTAGCCTGCATAGCCAGAATAATAATAGGTATCGTATATACATTCATATCTATTTAGTAAAAAAAAAAAAATGGAATTACAAACAGACACATCAATTTTACTTATTATTATACGATGTTCGATACAAATTACGATGTTCCATTGAATATATGAGTTTCGTTTTATGATACGAAGTTATCAAGCGGCACTATCAAAAGGAAAATGGGGTTCCTTGGACGCACTATCACCTGAAAACAATTGAATATATCGTGATAGGACTACTACTATTCGACGTGGAAATTTTCGTACATGGTTATAGGTTATTTATTTTTTGGATTCCATCGACCCTTTCTATTTTTTTTTACATTTACTCTCATGTACATTTTCACGTTTCGATTTACTCTTTGATTCCGCTTATGAAAACAAAAGACTTTCATTTTTCTTCATTCATTTGTTTTTTAACTACATTTAAAGAATATATACAGAACGCGGGTGGAGCCGCGGGCACCAGCTAGTTCAAGTAGAAATTCATAATCATCTTTCAGGGCATCCGAAAAGGTAAAACTTATAAGAGATTACACAACAAAAAAAAATAGCCCATCTATATATGTATTTTATATTTTAATATTTTGAAAACCGTATTAAGACCAGACTCGAACGAAAATAAAACCCACTAAGTGTTCCATTAGGAAAGATACCGGGGTTCGATTCCCGGGCTATCTCTCTCTCTCGAGTGCTCGAAGTGCGTGCGTTGCTTTTATCATAACGACTTGTAATGCGTGTTACGGGAGTTATTAGGGTTGTCTTATAATATTTTATGTCATGTAGATTGTAGCATTAATTTAAAATACCGCACTAGGGCTATCGAATTGTGTGCACGTCGATTATCTCTCTATGCTTGTTGGTTTAATTATTTTGTACTAGCTGCGTGTCCACGGCTGCGCTCACTTAAATATAGGTTATTTCTTTTTTTTTTTTGTACGGGAGCCTAATTATTTTCTACATTGTTTTTGCTACTAACATTAATTAAGTAAAGATATTTCTCACAAATTCAAATATTAAATGCCAGTAGTTTAAGTTTTTTGAGATATTCAAAAAAATAAGATCAAAATATATCGAAATTTTTAATTTTGCATAACTTTTGAAAAAAATACATTAACTTCTTTCCTTTGGCAGAACTTCGTTATATGATAAAAGAAATCTTCTGAGCACACTTTGTCCAAATCGATCCCAACTATTTGAAGTGAAATGACCCACTAAATATATATGACTCTATATACGATACATACTATACATTCATTTTTGTCTGTCTGTCTGTTTGTAACGGCTAGTCTTCGGAACGGCTGGACTGATTTGGACGAAACTTTTTTGTTAGACAGCTGTAGTTACTCCGATAAACTTAAGCAACTTTATTTTTTTGAAAACAATTAGAGTTCCGTATAAAAATTAAAACGCTGGGCAGAATATATGAAACGCGGGCGCAGCCGCAAACACGCAGCTAGTTTATGAATAATAATAAGGTTTTTTACACAATAATTTACAGTTTTACAAACAATATTTTACTTTTAAAAACCACATCTCTCTCTCCGTTAGTTTATAGATTCGAGAATCACTATTTTTAAACTTAAGTGGACAAATTATGAAAATAAATATCACAACTTTCTCATTAAACATTAGCGGGCTATATTTTAAACTAAACCATTGAATGTTTAAAAAATATATCGCAGTTAATAATTGCTAAACAATAGATAGGTATATTATAAGTGAGCGGAGCCGCGCGAACAGTCTAGTGTGACATAAAATGTCCTCGTTTATCTGTGAAGTGACAAACTATAAGATAATTAACGAAATAACCTTAGCTCTTCAGACGCGTAGCCATCAATCATTCTTTCGCTGGAGAAGAAATAAAACGAAATAAAGATGAAAAAAAAGAATCATAAAAGGCCTCACACCAAAACTTCCTGAGCCGGTTAGAGAAAAAAAAATTGAATTGAGCTGTCAAACGCCATTGTTCGATTTTCAAACTCTAATTCACACCTCGTGTTAGTGATGTCACCGTGAACATTATCGATATCGAATTAGTTTCATTTAATTCACTACTATTTCATATTACAATAGATTTTATAATAAAAATGTTGAAGTAGACAAACATTTAAATTCTTCATTTAAGTGGAAACGCGGTCGGAATAATTGGTATTTGAGAAATCTATGTGCTATCGCGTTGCACTACAAAGAAATAACCGTAAAGCGCGAAAGGGACACCTGTAGATCGGGATAATTATATCTATGTAAAATAAATGAAATAATCACTTTGTATTCCCCTGTTTGCTACTCCAAAACTAGGCCGATATTTTTTTACAATTATTAAAAAAATATTTTTTTGCTATGCCTCTACGTTTCGCTTCTTCTTGTATTTATGGATTCGTCATATTTGTTTGACAGACATCTAAAAACGACGATAAAAATCAGGAATCTTTTATAGCGTGCTCATTTCTACATAATTAATCTATATGGTATAAAAATATTTACTATAATGCCATTATCGAGGGAGGAAACATGGAATAAACGCCACTCACATTATAGGCTTCATTTCTCAGAAGCCCGACTATATATATATATATATAAGAACCATTAGGCTGATCATAATATATTTAGTAATGGTTTTGCATCTTCGGGTCTCCGTTTGAGTTTGGATCTTTGATCTATAATTGGGTATAAAAGCATACTTTGTAATATTATATAACATAGGTATTTGTCCGTATAGAGCTATAATATATTTATGATGCATTCTATAACTAACTTAATGGTGTTTGTAAGTTTGATTTGATTTCTTCTAAACTAACTACGATTACTAATGAATTAATATTTATAAGAAATCTGTTTAATGAAAATGTTTACATGACCGGAGTGCGTGTACTTATAAGAATACGTTTTAAATTATCAAAAAATTTAAAGTAGAAATCAAACACATCTTGTTTTATCTCTGAAACTATTAACATAATAGTTTAAATAAAAATAAAATACACAAAGTATATAGTATATAAGTATGATTTCATCAAATTTCGTAGTATTAGATTTACACGCGAAACCCACCAAAAATATAACTCTTTTTTTAATATTTGTATAATTAATAATTGTATAGATCCACATGCAAATGGTAGAAATTTATTACTGCAATCTAAAATCATAATCAACGTTAAAAAGATGGCTTTTAACTTAAAAGCAGCCAAAAATAGGATCACTATTGCTGGAGATTGAACTGAAACGCTTTGTACATCTTGTTATCAACAAAATTCATTTCAAGCGAAACACTGAACATAGTTCAAACAAACGTTATGGAAGTGTTAACTTCTGTATCAATATAATCAAAAGTATAACCGCAACCAGTGCTTCCAACAGCATATCATTTAAAATATCACGCTCTGTTACGTAACAAACCTCCTTCATGTTCGTCAACCGTTTAAAAAATGTTATTAACATCGATAACAATTTACAAATATAACAGCCACATCCCTATCAAACCAAGAGCTTTGTTCCGTTCCAATTTTAAACAAGTCGCTCAACGGGTCCTCACTAAAGTAGGTAAGTACGATATAAAATCCAAAATTGACACTTGTAAGGAAAGAGGCAAGTGAAATTCTCGGAAGGAGTTTTTTTATTGTTTACTATGTTCGGATACAAAGCGATTTTGGGTCACAGCGGTATGTAATGGTTTTGTAAGCTACCGAAGAGAATTTGTTTAATGTACACATGCATTTTTACCTTTATTTGCTTTTGTTTCTGTTGTCCAACAGTTATTGGATTGTCACGAGTGCTTCTACATTCATCTGTCAGGGCCGGATTTAGGGAACGGCAACGGGAGATATTAAATTTTTATTTTTAAGTTTGAAATATTAATCGTGCCTCATTTTTATTGGGTAACCCTATGACGAAGGACTGGAGACGGGTTAAGTGGTAATAAATCAGATAAAACTCCAATATAACCTCTTCAGAACCATTGCCCAAGGCTTTGAGTATCATTTGCGCATTCGTTAGTGATCCTAAGCGAGAACAGCCCCTTAAAGAGAACTCCCACTGAGGTGTCTAACTGCGATATCAGTCGAAGCCCAGGTTGTAAGTTTTCTCCGGTTAGGGATGTACTCCCTCCTCAAAATCTCGGAAGCCACGTCCACGCTTTCTAATCTATAAATCCGTTCCCCATTGGCAGTGAAACGACTTGTTTAAATAAAAAAAAAATAATTCATCATTTTTTTTAATAGTTCGTAGAATATTTGAATTATTGTTTACAGAATTCATACTATAATATTTGACATTACAGACAGTATTTTGCAATGTCTGATTAGTTCGCTTGCTTTTACAATAGATATGTTCTAGCTGCTAGAATCTAGCACAAAGCTCAGGTGAAATTGTCATGTCCCTTCAGGTAAACAGCGGTAAAAAAGAGATTTTTTCACATATATGTACGAAGTCCGTTATAAGACCTGTCATACTGGTATGGATCGGAATGTTGGGCTAGTAAGAGGATGGAAGAAAAGCGAATGTTGAGATTGATGTGTGGCGTGACCAAACTGGATAGGATCAGTAATGAGTATGTTAGAGGAAGTTTCAAAGTGGCTCCAGTTATATAATAGAAAAGATGAAAGGCGATAGTTTGTCTTGGGATGGACATGTTTTGAGAAGAGACGAAACGCATGTTACGAAGAAAGTGATGACTATGAAAGTTAAAGGATGGAGGGGGAGAGGACGTCCAAGGAAAAGATGGATGAAGTGTGTGAGAGAAGATATTAAGTCAAAAGGGGTGAATGGCTATATGGTGACTGATAGAGATTTATGGAAGAGGGAAGACATACTGCGCCAATTACAAATAACAAATTGGGAGCAGGACGACGACGATGATGATGATGATGATGATGATGATGGTGAAAATACCGGGTATTCATATAGTAAAAATATATATATGGACATATAGTAATCGAGTACCATAGGAACCGTTCAAGGATTACGTAAGCATCAACGAGCCCAGGAGTCTATGTAGAACGGTGAACGATGATTAAGCAATGTTTACTTCCATCCATTTAACCGAAAGACGTCCATTGCTGGATATAGGTCTCCCACAAAGATCTCAACAACGACCGGTCTTGCACCACCCTCATCCAGCGGACTCCCGTGACCTACCCAAGGTGTCAGTCCACCTTATGGGGGGCCTACCCACGCTGTGTCTATCGGTACGCGACAGCCATTCGAGAACCCGTTGGCCCCAACGGGCATCAGTTCTGCAAGCAATGTGCCCATTACCAAGTTAAGCAACTCTCCGAGCAATA
The DNA here is from genome assembly GCA_014132275.2 of Samia ricini. Classification (NCBI taxonomy): domain Eukaryota; kingdom Metazoa; phylum Arthropoda; class Insecta; order Lepidoptera; family Saturniidae; genus Samia; species Samia ricini. The sequence continues at coordinate 7,154,282 of AP028167.1, forward strand.
TCGGTCACTATGGTTCTTCTGCGGATCTCCTCATTCCTGATTCGATCACGCAGTGAGACTCCAAGCATAACCCCCCCCCATATCCTTTGACCAACTTTACTAATTACTTGTAACACACTAACGTACGACTTGGCTGCATGGTTTTGGTACCTTTGTTTATTCCTTAGAATGGAATAAACAGAACCAAAAAAAAAATTAATTTACTGAATTAATTTTGTTAAAAATATGTCAATACTTATGTTACCAGTGTAGGAGGGGAGAAAATTACAAGCTTTGTTTACTGTTACTGACAAGGGGGAAGGAGAGTCAAAAGCATAAAAAATTCTGCTCGCGTGATACTTGAATGGCCCCGTACTAGGTTTTTTTTGGTTCAATTTATTCCTTTTAAGGAATAGGCAAAGGTACTGGCAGACCATGCAGCCAAGTCAGACGTTAGGAACACTATCAATAAAAGAATAGCGGTAACAAAATGGTGGCCTTCTGTTACGACCACAACGGCAATGATTGGGACATTTCATAATTCACACTCCGCGTCATTATTTTCACTTCACTACATTTGTGTATCATAACTACACTATATGACGTAAAACGCCACCACAATTACATAATATTTAGTCAAATACTGCAAAATAATGAATGAAAAAGAAGGATGATAACGTGACAGACCAAAATCTCGCCAAGCACCCCCGTGCCAGAAGGTATCGTAGGGGTTTTGTTTTTTTTTTTTTTTATTTCAAACTATAAACTAAGTAATTAACGTTTTATGGTCATTAATTAATTCTCACGTGTTTTTAATAATTATTATCAGAAACACACCGGTTTTTAATTTACGGATTTTGGTTATAAACGAATTATAACGTTATAAAAGCTAGCATCTTTCGGTCTGTACGTTTGTCTGTTATTTGGATTATAACTCGAGATACATTGAACCGATTTACAGATTTTTTTTTCTGTCTGTTGTTACATGTTTGTTGTCAAATAGAGAAACTGATAAGATTATTAATGAATTAAACATACCAAAGTTATCATCATCGCATTGCTTTTAATAATTTAATTAAATTATTCCGCGTGGATGAAAGTAAATATCGCCCACTATTAATCTGAAAAACCTGTCGTCAAATGCGTATGTTCCGGCAGCATCACTTGAGAACCAATACCTGAGGCTTAGTGTGTGTTACCATACTGGACCCCAACGTCACTTAACATCAGGTGAGATTGTCGTCAAAGCGCTGAGATTATAAAAATGTGATAAATGAGGGAAAACACGGGCATAAGTTGTATGTATACAAATACTACATTGATTTTATTGTGTATACATTTATAAATGATTATATTTTATAACTAATAATTATACACAAGTGTTATTTCTCACCGGACCATTTCGTAGACCATTTAGTTTTATAGACAAACTGGTTATGCCTTGCCGCCCGGATTCGCACGTTTATTTATATTCTTTGTAATTATTAATTACATTTGTCTATATCTTGAATATTGAAGAGTACAGTAATATATTGCAAGACAACATAATATAGAAATTTAATTTTTATTAATAAAACTTGATTCGCAGGCGACTTACGAAGTTGTTGATTGTTGTTTACCTAGGACGAACCATCCAGTAAGGTAAGTCCAACTTCGAGAAAGAGGTTAATCGTCAAATACAACTCATTAGTCATGCAGAATCTTCTCGTCCGAAATACCGCATTGTCTCAAGACGAAAGTCTTCGGCCAGTGTGTGTTGCCGATGATGACTTAAGGTACTGAGACGTGGTCGCTTACAATGGACATTAATGAGAAAGTTCAAAGTTCCTCAATGAGTAATGGCGAGTCCTATGTTCAGAGTTTAACTGCGTGATCGAAACATTAATACGATTACTCGTAAAAGAACTAAAGTAGCCGACATTGCTAGAATAATTACCAAATTAAATAAGCAGTGGGAAGGACACATTGCCGAACCGATGCACAATGAGACTAATAAGCTCTCAAAAGGCGACCACGTACCAAAAGATGCGCCGTAAGAAGACCCTCCAACAAGATAGTACAACGGATTGGTTAACGAGAATTCGCTGAAAGCGGATGCCGCAACAATGATCGTTATAGGGATCCTTAGGATAGGCCTATGTCCACTAATGGAAGTCTTTGGCTGAAGTGATGATAATGAGAAGACTACAATTACGTCAGACTGAATCTCAACCACAACATACAAAGTGTAACAGTCGACACAAAGGCACATCGTATTTTGTGATCTGCGGAGTGTGTAATCCAGATCGTAAATATCTCAGTCATCTTCGCTAGTATTAGATTCTTGTAGTCACTTTACTATACAAGCAACAGAAACATTTAAGCTTATTATTGGAAGAGCCTTAACGATAGTGCGAGTACGACACGGGTCATAGGTTCGAATAACAAATGTCATCATTTTTATTATCTAATTTATTTAATACAAATTGTTTGTTTATAATTTTTCCGTTTTTTAAATATATTTTTGTAATATAAATGAAAAAATTACATATTTCCGTCATTAATATAATCACATCCGGACTATTACGGAAGTTGGTTGGTAGATACTATTGACTTCCGGTATTAATATAATATTCGGTTTTTTTTATACAAATAACTTCACTGTTGAACTGATTCTGAGAATGTTAGTAGTATAGTTTTAGAACGCGTACTGACTTATGTTTTAATCGTGGTCCAAACAAAGGCCTACAATCGCAGCAATGGTCAAGGAACACAGTCGGAGTAAAACACCGACAAACACAGAAGTCGATCATCGCAAAACAAATGCTGGAGAAAGTCCCAACCACTGGAGCTAACGACATCAGATAACAATCTTCTACAACTGTCATAATTTAGTAGGAACATCAATTGAAATTTAAAAAAAACTAGGTAGCCATGGGAACTGCCGACAGAAATGAAAAATCGAAACTTTGGAAAAACTGTTTTAGTTATATTTAAATTTCATATATTTTTTTCAATTAAATAACCTATCATTTAACATTTGTCTGGTTTTTACATCTACTGACGGTCCGAGCAATAATTATGTATGTTTTTATTTTAATATGCAAACCATACGATAGGCTGCGTAAGGATAAATTTTATAATTTATCTCTGCGCGCCAGCACTTAAACTCAATCTGTACTTGGGATACGTAGCATGTTGAATGGGTAAACATTAGCATAATTTGAAACAAAAATAAATAAAGTTTTAATAAGTTAATATTGCTTACATAATTACCAACCATTCAGACCCTTGACATGGGTCATCAAAATTAAGCAACACATAACTGACTCCCATTAATACTTTACGTAATATTACAGCGGACATTCTCCCCTCCCCATCGGCGCGGAAAAAAAACTGAACACACTTAACAAAGCGTGCGGTTTTGCTGTAATATTATCTTTTAACAATAAAAAAAAAATTAACCATTATGAACGGCTAATATTTAGTTTATTAAATAATCTATTATCGTTTATAAACAGGTCATAAAAAATCTGAGTGGCGCCTCTATTATAACCTATTTGATGAGGTATCAAATTTTTACAACTTTCAACAGAATAACGTTAATCTTTAGTTATAATGTAAACAAATCAAACAATCCCGTAATTTATGAGTGTTTAAAAAACCTATTAATCTTGGATTAGCTCGGAGTGAAGCAAGTCAGCAAACTCGAGTTCAAAATATAATTTATTTTCATAGGAAACTTTTCTATTAACCTATGACAAAACCTCCGGTGTCACGGTGTGTCGTGTCCGCCAACTGTAATCTATTATCCCCTTCTGTTTCGTACGTTCACACCTTTCACTCGCTCTTGCGTTTCGTTTTTCACATAAATTAAAGTTTTTAGCCGATACCTTGACTTGTCATATCATGTTTTCATTTGCTATTACTTACTGCTTGACAAGATTTAGATTTTGATAACATACGTTTTTTAAACACCTATTTAAGGACGCATACTTCGCCCTTTAGAGGCCGTTACGCGAGCAAAATTTTAAAACATCTTTGGACATTCACTCCCCCCCTCCCATCATCATGACGTAAGCACTGACATAACTTTGAAAAAAAAACTAATAGGCAGCATTGGGATTGCTGACTGTAGCAAAAACTGAAAACTTTCCAAAATTTTTTTTTTTAATTAGCTTGGTATCTTAAGAACGTGTACTTAATGATGTTTTAACACGCTTCGATTTATACAAAAAACATTTTTAAAAGTGAAATTAGTAAGTTCTGAGCAGGTAATTAGATAACCAACGGAATAATTTCATAGTAATCGTTTCGACTAGAACATTTTTTTCGGGCATTTATTAGAAAATATTTTAGACATGGCAACACAAAAGCTTATGTATCTGCCATCATACTGAATATTACTGTAGCATGTTGTAGATAACTGCTGACACATAGCATTTATGACGCGAATTTATAAGTGTTCCCCAACCTCTCGAATAGCTAACCCCGCTAAAGAATTTCTCAGTTTAAAAAATACAAATATGTAAACATTGCTTACGCAATCACCATACAAATCCCACTGTACCCGTGTCATCAAAAATAAACAAAGTAGATTCCCGCCGTCCCCATTAATACGTAATACTTGACTGACCCCTTTTTCATAAATTTGAAGCGCCTATAACCTTCCTTAAACAAATTCTCCAACTGTATAGACAACTAGCTGTTCCCGCGTCTCCGCTCGCGTATAACTCAAGTTTTAAATCAATTAACGGACAGACAGACAGGCTGGTATGTGTGCTTTTTAAATAATGCAAAGGTATTTTTATGACGTTTTTGTCCTTATTCAATTATTTTTTTATAAATTATTATACTATTTAACGTAACTAAAACCTAAACAGATATTATAACTACGATTTAAATAAAGAATCATGTAAATCCGTTTAATAGTTCTCGAATTATAAACCGACTAACAGACAGACAGACATATAGACGTTATATTTTTTATTCTTACGTTAAATAGTTATATATAAGTTCGGCGAAATGTGGGTGGGTGTAGTTTCGCTATGTCACCTCTGCCTAACCCTTCGGGGATAACAGGCGTGAGCTTATGTTATGTAAATAGTATGTAGGTATGAGGTAATAAGAATCATAGATAACAAAAAACAATTCCAGTGTCCTTTCTAATCCCTAAATTATATAAAGGAAAACGCTTTAATGTCTGTTTGTCCGTTAGTAATAATAATAATAAAAATTGTTTATCCAATCCTAAATATACATTTTAATTACATTGTACTACTTCTGCCAATTGCATGGCAGTATAATGGCAGTTGTAGCCTCAGTTTTTAATCAAATTTGTCTATAGCTATGTAAACTGTTAATTATAATTATTTAAAAAGTAAAATAAAGCATTTAAGTCAAATAAAATGAAGAATAAACAAAATTAACGAGCGGACCTGTGTGCCCACAGTTATTGGCCTCCAAATATTCTACAGAACCCAATAGAATCAGTAAAAAAAAAAAACACTTTATAATTAATAATACCACCGCAATTAACAATAAGTATTAATTTTCACAAAAAAAAAATTAAAAGCAAAGGAAGCCCGCTCCATGTGGGTTTTTAACCCTATCGTAAGAGCAAATGCACTTAAGTGATACACACGCATACAAAATTAAGAATTACTCACACTCTCTCTCTGAAGTGGGATCTCGAATGCACATTTTTTCGCTCTGGCAATTCTATTTAAATTATTTCGGCCATTGTTCTTTTTCAAAATGGCCGTTGCGCGCCAACAGCTTTGAAGTGTCTTTAAAAGTATTATATTATTATTAAATACTTTTGATATACATACACTAGTTTTTTTAACAGCGACTTTGTTTGCATGAGTTCTATAGTTATAGTTTGTGCTTATTATGTATGGTTTGTTAAACGATGTTAAATATATTACAGTTTAAAAACGTAGTCGACACCGGATAAATGTGGTGAATCTATTGACAATTGGGAACATTGTACCGAGCTATATCTATTACGGGAAAACCAAAGAAATATATAAGCAAGTGTATTATTGTGTAAACTAGAATAAGAATTAAGAAATACTAATAAAATGAAGCTATTATGGTACAGTTGATTGTGCGGCCGGGTTTTAGCGCTTCCAGATATAACATCGTGAGGAAAACTATAGCATGGGTGTAGGGCACTTTCTAGCAATGCCCGCCTGGGTAGCTACCACTCTCAAGATTGTAAACCTGTTCACTAAATACCGATAGGTGTGTTCCGGCAACATCAGTTAAGAACTAGTACTTCCAGGCTTAGTTTGTTTACCATCTTGGACCAGATCGTCAGTTAACATCAAGTGAGACTTTAGTCTTTGTTGATCCTCCCTCCACCTTTTCAATAATATTAATCAAAGCATAGATCCCCAGACTCCATTGATGGGGACGTAATACTTGCATGGCCCCATAGTAGTATGCAATAATCGCATTCAGTACCAGTCGCGTGTTTACTGTCGATCTTACTCAATCTCACTTCATTCAATTGCCGTCTAAACTAGATCTGAAACGGATAGATGTTGCGCCGGATATGCCGGTTACCGGATAGTTACCGAATATCCGTTTCATCTCTAGTCCAAACGATATCTGTATACGCAAATATGAATATTCGTATACAAGTTTGTAGAAGGGAGTTGATAAAAATAAAGATTCGATCAAATCTCTAAGGTAGATTATCGATTCAACAAACAACTCTGAGGGCGCCAGATTTCCCCAAAGAAAATAAATGATTTGAACAAGTCCCGTCATTAATAAGTTAGATTTGATTTGAGATTCCTATGTGTCCTTTTCCTCAGGTGTTCTTGTCGTCAGATAAAAACGAGAGGAGAGGTGCAGGAACTCTTTTGGTTAGCGGTTGGAAAAGGGGGCAGGGGAAAAGGAAAACGGTTCTCCCGGATTCGAGCTGATAGGAGAATGCGTACATCTCCTTACGTAAAAAGGTTTGATTTGACATACATAAATGAGTGAGATGATGAATTCATCTTCCGATCTCTCGCGTTGAGATTGCTTGCTTGCTTATTTCTTTTTTCTTATATGCCAGTGGCAAAACTTTTGTACGGTCCGCCTGATTGTAAGCGTTCACCGTAGCCTAAGGACGTCTATGACACAAGCGGTATCACATGCGCATTACCAACACTTTAAAAATCTTATCCACAGATTTTAATTTTTTTTTATTGGCTTTAGAGATTTGATCAAATATTATTTTATCACCTTTCTGCTACATACATGAAAGATAGTTAAAAAAACTAATACATTATTGTAATTTTAGTAGTGATCTCTATTTATTAATTTTAATATTAATTAATTAATTAATATTAATTAATATAATTAATATTAATTAATATTCTATTAATTTTGAAATAAAATACAACCCATATTGCTAACTGATAATGCAGTTTTTTATAGGTCAAAGAATTCCTAAAATAAGCTAAGTAGTTTTTTATGTTTATCCAAACAAACAAACATTACAAAATTAAATCTTATTTTTCTTTATATTATTAGTTTAGGACTTAGATATATATACGGTCGGTCGGTTAAACCAAATAGTATATAGGTAATCGTTACGCCGAAAGCCGAATTTGATACATCACCCGAGCGTGGATAAGAGAGCTCGACTAACGAACCGGGCGCGGCTTAATCTGATCTACGGGATCAGGGGTTCTGAACGTTTTTCATTATTACAGATTTTTACCAGCATTTAGAAAAACTTATAGATTCGCGTTACCAATGCTACGAAGTCAGCCGTCAACAGTGTGTCTAGTACAAAATAGCGCTTAAGTACTGTGGCACTAAGAGATATATAAATAATAATACAATTTATGCTTTCGCAGGCTATCGTGTGTTTTGATTCAAATCAAATCAATTGTTAAAATTTTTATTCAATTTAGGCAGTAAGAAGGCGCTTATGAATGTCACTACTACCGGTTCGTAAAACAACTATACAAATCATAGTCTTAACTAATGTTAGCAGGAGCACAGAGATGTGGGTTAATTTCAGACATCACTATCGTTCACGTTATGACCCACCCTGTAATGACCTTTTGAGACTAAAACTTGCTTGTCATAATAGTTGAACTTATTGTCAGGTAAATCGGTAATGTTACTTGGGATCTTATTGTAGAACCGAATAATATTACCTATAAAGCTTTTATTAGACTTACTTAACCTAAAGGGTGGGACGGACAACTTGTCTTTACTTCTAATATTAAAATTATGACGATCATTCACTAGATCGAGCTTATCTAAATTTCTACGAATATGCATTAAGTTATCGAAGATATTCTTGAAAAATGTTATTTAGAAATTCGCGAGGTTTCATATTGTATATTGCTCGAACAGCTTTCTTTTGTAACGTAAAAATGGTGTCTACCTCTGCTGTTGTACCCCATAGTAAAATACTGTAAGACATTAAGCTATGAAAGTAAGCAAAATAGACTAACCCAGCAGTAGCAATATCCGTCAACTGGCAAATTTTTCGAACTGCAAAAGCAGCGGAACTAAGTCTTCTTGCCAAAGTTTTAATATGCGGACCCCATTGTAACTTATTATCAAGTGTGATACCTAAAAACAGAGTTTTTTCAGTTGACAAAACTATAGGCTTAGTTAAGCCTACTAAATTCCCTTCTATCTCTAATTTACAATCAATATGTTGCACATTGGGCAACATATTATACATTTCGTTTTCTTAGTTTTCAGAAATAAATTATTCAAGGCAAACCATTTAGAAATGTTTGCTAGTGTATTATTTAAGACCCTAATATCCGAATTTTTATCTTTTTACTTTAAACATAAGTGAAATATCATCTGCAAAAAGAAACATATCAGCAGAGTTATTAGCCATTAGCGCGGTAAGTTATTAATATAAACCAGGACTAAAAACGGTCCCAAATTCGATACCTGCGGAACACCGATTCTAACTAATGATCCAGTGGAAGTAACCCTATTTAGATTTACTTTCTAACATCGGTTTGTTAAATAAGAGGCCAAGAAGGAGACAGATATTTTAGAAACACCATAATGTTTTAGTTTCAGTATAAGTGTACGGTGATCAACGCAGTCAAAGGTCTAGTAATACACCTATTGCATCCTGCCAATCCTCACAGGCTCCCAATATATGACTTATTAACGTTGCACCAGCGTCAGTGGTAGATTTGGATTTCGTGAAGCCAAACTGCCGATCATCTAAAATCTTTTCTGCTCTAAAGTATTCAACTAACTGATTAATTGTAAACTTTTCGAAAACGTTACTGGTCGATGGAAGTACTGAAATTGGTCTATAACTTTCCAGACTACTTCTGCAACCTGATTTAAATAAGTGTACCACTTTAATTATTTTAATTAAATTAAGGAAAGTGCCTTTTGCTATGCATCCATTAAATATGTTAGCCAAATATGGTGAAATCTTAACAATCATAGATTGAAGAACTATTACCGATATTCCCCATATATCTTGCGTATGTTTTAAATTTAATTTCTTGAAAGCTTTCAATATGTCATCTGCAGTAATAGATTATGAATAATCTATATGAAAGTGTACATAATTACGAGTATTGCCCATAGCGCCAACATATGTCAAAATCAGACAAATTTTATATGTTCAATCTTAGGTTATGTTAATAAGTTAATAATGAACAAGTTATTAAATTAAAACAGTTTTTCCAAAGTTTCGAGTTTCCACTTCTCTGGGTAGTCTTCATGATTGCCTACTTTTTTTTCATTCATACTTATCTAAAACGGCAGATTTTATGCTTTCAGTGTATCTAAAACATTTTTCAATTTTCATAACGATCGATTAGGTGGAGCTTTAAAATAAATGAAAGAACAAATTTCTATGATTTTTTCAAATTTGTCGCCTATGTCTGTCAGTATGTCTGCAACGCATCACGCAAAAACTACATAAATTTTGATGAAAGCCATTCTATATCACGGATTAAAATATAATTTAAAATATTTTCGTAAATTCATCCCCAATTTGGTGCAAAATTGTATGTTTGTTTAGTTTAATATGTAGATATCTATATATTGTATAGAAATCAACATTTTACAAACACTGATTTGCACGCGAACAGAAGCACGGGTGCTATTAGTACATATATATACCAAACGATATTACAAGTAATGTTTAACTAATAGACCCCTCCAACTCTCTTGAAGTCTTTACAGTATGTTTTGTTCTTCCATACGTCCCTGTCAACCTGTATTTCTTCATTTACTCCTTTTTCTTTCATATCATACACTCCATCCACATTTTTTTTGGCCTTCCTCTACTTATCCATCCTTCCATATTAATATTCATAATACTTTTATATTTCACATGCGCTCTCTCTTTCTCTTCTAGGGTGTCCGCACCACGACAAACGATTCCCTCTTAACTTTCCAACCGCCGACGCCACTTTCAAATTCCCTCCAATATATTCATTACTGATTTTATCCATTCTTACCAAAGCATATATCCACCCAACATTCGCATCTCAGCTACGTGTAATCATTTCTCATTTTATAAAATTGACTTTACTTCGTTTATAGTTTATTTTTCTAAACAGTGTCCACAAAACGTATCACTTTCAAAACTTTTTTTTTACCGAACTAAAAGTAAAAGGTTTAGAACCTCTGTACGCATGTACGTAACCGGACCCAGTGACGATATCATCAAGTCACGGAGCCACAGAATGCACGGACGTTTTGAAAAAAAAAACATAATTGGAATACAGAACGTAAATATTTTGACGTGCTTAGTTTTTTTGTCAATCACCAAAAAAAAACTAATAAATAAATGAAGGCAATCATGATAAATACCTGTTCTGGATTAGCATAATCACTGCACTGGATCTTGGTATGTTCGATCTAAGTATCCTAAAAGCCCTGGATAGCTTCACCCAGACTTTGTGTTGAACGTTTAGGGCTCTCAGCCTGGTAACATGTCGATTTACGATGGAAGTTTGTCAAACAGTTATTATAGGTGAATCAATACGTGAACGGTAATGATGCTGGAAATGTCACCCCTCCGTGTACTTTAATATAGCCTTGATATATACTTCCCGTGTACAAAGCTTCATCGATATCGGTCAAGCTGTTAATTCAATGTCATATTCGATTAGTAACAACTAAAATGTGTTACAAATTTCTAAAACAAATTAAATGTACAGACAAAGTTTTAGATTTATTTTTTGGATGAATAAATTAAAAAAATATATTACAAAAAAAAACAGTCATCGAATTTCTCGACTGGTTTATCTGGGACGGAGCCTAAATTAGATAGTTTTTTTTTTGATAGTACATCCACACCTTCCACCACAATTTTTTATTATTATTTTCACTCAAAATTATATTAAGCGTATTAATTTTTCTCCGATGAACGTACAATATCTTATTATAATATTTACTATCATTTTGAACAAACTAAACACCAAACAAACACGCTATTAATATCTGTTAAGTATTTAAATTTGTATGTGCGAGCGAAACCGCATGCACGTTTAGTGTTGACACACAAATGTATCCTGTTTATATTATTGTTGTATCCGAAAATACAGTTAACTTTATCCGAAGCCGTTATCCAAAACAAACAACAATAATGGAATTAAATTAACAAAGAAAATAAATGCATCATCGACACGGGGGCACATCACTCGGCGCGTTAAGTGATTTACCGCGAAAGGAACTGATCGTAAACGGTGGGGGGGGAGCTAGGGGGGGACGGACGGGGGTCGTGCGTACGCGCACATCGCAGGTGACATTCCAAATTTAAAATAATTTAAATACTTTATAGTCAGATAACTGCATAGTTAGTTTGTTTGCTTTTTTTTGGTCTCAAGTAATAAATCTCTTTGGACATTTTTACTTACGGTCTTTTATTTGAGTTTTTTTTTAAATAAAGTAGAAATATGAAAAAAAATTATTGTAGTTTTTGATGGGGATCTTATTGTGTCATGTTTTTATTTCTTATTTATAAGCTTATAATATTATTTTATATTGAATTATTTAATTATAGGGGCATTTCACGTTATGTACTTTGCATCACCTTTCTTCGCAATACTGCACTTCTACCGTTTTATTTTACAAGATATTTTTACTGTCTCGCGTTATATAAAAAAAATAGAATTTGAAAGCGCGAAGGGGTCGAAATTATAATCGAAAAGCGCTTGCTACGGCAAAGGAATTGCTCAGTGAGCCACTTCCCGCCTTTAGTGTTTAGCTCGCCATTATGGTCAAATAACCTCATCATACAGTATCCCATTCGCCAGAATAAACGATATTCATACAATTGTATTCAGAAACAGTACATTGACTGGTATCTATGTAATAAATTATGATGTGAGAAGTAAATTTATTTAGAATCCAAATGGGACAGAATACCATTTGCGATGCATTTCATCTGTTGTGTAAATAAAGTACATAGTCCTAGAACGATGAAGTCACTCGATAGATGTGAACCCATGAGTAAAGCCTAAACGCTAAAATGTAGTTTTGGGTGTTTTTCACAATACACCAATCCTAGCGACTCGACGAATTAACGAACGACCTTCCATGCTATATCACGAAACGTATACAACACTATTAATGATATTTAAAAAAAAAACTGTCTTGTTTATAGAGCACACGTATCAGAAGGGAAATTTCTTTGGCAATCGTTTAGTTCAACGGCGCTTTTCAATCTCGAATCTTACAAGTTAAGATAGGGATCAAACCGAAAATAAATCAAGAAAAGAGAAAAAATTGTTGAAATTTCTGGAAACCAGATTGAGATCGCATATTGAAACCGTCCGTAAATCTTTGAGACGAATTATTAGTAAATTATTATTAAAAATAGATAGATAAAGAGAAAGAAATACAAAATATTTTGTAAAATACATTCACGGGCACGTTTCCTCAACAACAAATATAGCAGAATGAGGAGAAAATAATTAGTTTACACTCAAAAACGTATAGAGTGATTTTCATTTTTAGCTAATTATCTCTCTCTAAGTATTTCAATCCGTCTTTTAATATTTTAAAATTGTGACGTTAATTTTGTCAAAATCAAACAATTCTTTATCCAGTTTAGGTCCTGATAAGACGCTTAACAACCTAAAAAAGACTAACACTGGTTCGGAAAATAATCCAGCCGGAGAAAGGTCAATAAGAATATGGTTTTTTTTTAAATAAATCTATAACCAAAACGTATTTGTCAAAGGCAGAGAGTGGGGTGTCACCAGATATCACCATCTTTCACTTCAAAAAACGATATTTTATTTTATCGACTATAATCACGTCACTATGGACTCTTTATGATTGAACGCAGAACGCAGCGGCGCGTGCGCAACGATTTCCGACGGGCAGAGGGTTCAAGGATCGAATCTCGGTGTTCCTCGAGTTATATTTATTTATTGAGCGTAAAGGTAATTCTGTATGTTTACAATTGGTTTAGTGGTTTAGCGATTGACGAAAATTGTGGCTTGGAATATTATCTATACTTATAAATAAAATTGAAGTGTTTGTCTGTAATGTCAAAATGTTAATTGTCTATTAAATATGTCGCATATATGAATGTATCGACGATACCTATACCAAAAAAATATTTTTTATTTTTTTAAATATTTGTCTGTCTGTCTGTTTGTTCCCGTTAATCTCTGGAACGGCTGAACTGGTTTTGATGGGACTATTTCTGGTAGAGAGCTAAAGTTACAAGGCGTAACTTAGGGTACTTTTAATTTTTTTAAATAATTAAGGTTCCGCGTAAAAAAATTAAACTCATAAAAATTAGAATAAAATCCGATTCAATGCACAGTTTTACGGACAAGTTCTATAATTTATGAGAAATATTTTTATTTTATCTTACTACTAAAGTTTTATTAGGAAAATTAGAGTTCCGTATGAACAAATTAAAACGCAGTGCAGAATATTTGAAACGCGGGCGCAGGCGCGGGCATACAACTAGTCTTAAATATACGTGAACATAACATTTACTCGTACTATAACTAGTAGTATTAGGGTGGTGCGCTATCAACGCTTTACCTCTGTCATTTAATTTATATAGAGAAGAGTTAGATTGTATTAAATCAAGCTTATGTAAAAGAACAAAAAAAATTCCATATACAAATCACACAAGAATCCAGACATAAGCTGTTAATTTTTTTAATAGAATTTAATTATTCTGACATTTTTGACACTGGCAAATGTGCAATTAAAGCTTTATTTAAGAGAAAAAAACGTGTACATAAATTTCGTAGCATTCGAACGATGGAATGCGACCAAGGAATGGAACATAACACCGCATAATCGACGTAGTTCAATGAACCCATTTTAATAAATTTAATAATTGGATGCCTCTATACATGGATAGATCGGGAGAGAGGGAACGCACTCCGCCCTCCCGCGGGACTGCCTTATTGGATTATTCGTTTCAACAAATATTCCTCCACTAACTTTATCCCTCGATACTGTTTATACGATTCTGCAATATCAATAATAATAAATAAAATTGAAGTGTCTGTGTGTGATATTAAAATAATAACTTTTTACTAAATACATATGAATGTATGTACGGTAACTATAATTAAAAAAAAAATGTCTTTTTGTTCCGGGTAATATCTGGAACGATAGGACCTATTTACAAGGGACTTTTTTAGCAGATAACTAAGTTATACAAAGTAACTTAGGCTACTTATATATTTGGAAAATAATGAGGTTTTCGCGTAAAAAAAAAAACAAAACTCAGAAAAATGTGAATGAAATCCGATTAAATATGCTCAGTTTTCCAGGCATTAGTGAGAAAAATCTTAAACTTTTGTTAGTACAAAAAAATTTAGGAGAATAATTATAATTACGTGTATAAAAATTTAAAGCCCAAAAAATTGTGAACAAAATGCTTGTGTTTAACTTAGTTTAACAAAGTGTTTAACTTGTTACTCAACACATATTAATATATACCATACTTAAATTAATAAACTAGGCAGAACATGAATAAAGATTAAAAGCGATAGGATAAATGCCGGCAACAATTTTTTTTTTTGCATTTAAGAAACTGTAAAACGAGTACATTATATTTGTATTTTTATGTCATCAAAATTATAACAAAAAAAGACTGAAAATGTAAACAACATCTCGAAAATAAATCTGAGGATAGGGGCTTAAATAAAAAAAAAATTCCATACTTGTAACAAAACTCAATTACAAATTTTATTATCTGTCTGTTTGTTCCGGCTAATCTCTAGAATGGCTGGACCAATTTTTTAACGGGAGTTTCTGGCTGATAGATGAAGTTAAAAGGTGTAACTTAGGCTATAATTGTTTTTGAAAAATAAATAGGGGTTCGCGTAAAAAAAATTCAAACACGGGAACTCAATTTTGAACAAAGTCAATGCACAATTTTGCTCGCAAGTGTTTGAATCTGTGAGAAATATCTTTGCTTTCTGTTAGTACCGAAATAATCTAGGCCCTGTACCAAAAAATAGGGACCATTTTTCTCAATGTTTCTTTTTAAGTCTTTATTTTTAACGAGAGTTTGTTCGTAATGAACTAGCCACCCTCATCCATTCAATACTTTATATATATAAGGCCCATACTAATATTAAAATACTGAAAATTACAATAAAAATAATTAAATACGATTATTTAAAAACTATATTACGCTTACCGTAGATAAGTATCAATGTTATGCAGTGAATAAAAAAATAATGCGGAATAGAAAAATTTATAAGTGGGCAAAGCCGCAAGAACACCTACTATTTTATGTATATAAAAATATATCAGATCATACAGGAGAAGCCACGAGCGCAACTAGTTCGAAAATTGTACCCACGAGTCGACCATTCGTCTCTACAAAAAAGGGAATTAGACATTTTGAAAATAATAAACAAAAAACTAATTTAAGAAAATATAACTGACAAGTGACCATAGATAATAAAACTATATCGTATGTCAAACGGCGCCCACGCAGCGGGGGTGGTAGCTGCGTCCTCCTCTAACGCTAAGCAAGAAAGAGACGGCTGTAGGGTTATTAACAACAAAAAATTAACATCGAATTTCACATATCAAGTGACACGTGAGTCGTTTGAGGTTTTGTGGTTTGACTACCTGCACGGTTAAAATAATGTATAACTAGTTCGCGGGTAGATTCTTGGCTTTTTTTTACTACTACTTTATATTAATAAGGAGGGAAGGTGGGTAAGATTTTGAATTTCTACCTTCAATATTTTGTCACATCTCATTGATAAATTAATTATAACTTGTGATCGTTTAGTGTGCTAAACTCGAAGGTCTCCAGGACGACCGGTCTTGCGCCACCCGCATCCAGCGGATTCCCGCGACCTTCACTAGGTCATTAGTCCACCTTGTGGGGGGCCTACCCATGCTACGTCTTCCGGTGCGTGGTACCCATTCGAAAACCCGTTAGCATCATCGGGCATCGGTTCTACCGAGCAATGTACACAGCCCACTGCCGCTCAAGTTAAGCAATTTTTCGGGGAAGTTCGGGTACTTTGGTTCTTAAAAAACTATTAAACTAAAATGTATTTTAGTTTTCTGCAGTTTTTCACTATATTAACTTGTGGCTATGCCAAATCGTGATACTCGCGTCTTCTCCGAACGAATTATAATAACAGACCTTATTAATTAATTCATTTTAGTTTTATACCGTGTAACGTAGTGGAGTTTGTGCCACTCAAGATAGTTTTTTTCCCAGTACTCTATCTACATCATGATATGGTTCCGCGCCTGTGGATATAACTTACTCTGAAGTAAAATAACATTCAGTGTTATTTTGTATTCGTGTTTTAACCTTATTTTGTCTATATTAATAAATAAAACTGAAGTGTCTGTTTGTAATGTAAAAAAAAAAAATTGTTTTACTAAATAGATATGAATTTATATTAACAAAAAAAACAATTTTTAAAATTTTAGTCTATCTATTTGTTCTAGGTAATCTCCGGCACAGCTCGACGGATTTTGACGGGACTTTTTTTGGTAGATAGCTGATGTTACTCCGGTTAATTTAGGGTACTTTTAATTTTTGAAAATAATTAGGGTTCCGCGTAAAAAAAATAAAACTCCTAAAAAATTGGATAATATTCAATGCACAGTTTTACGGACAAGTACTTGATTTTATGAGAAATATTTTTATTTTATCTTAGTGCTAAAAAAATATTAGGGTTCCACATAAAAAATTAAAACGCAGTGAAAAACAAATAAAACGCGGGCGAAGCCGCGGGCACACAGCTTTTTAAAACGGTTTTTTACGTTTTTTAACACAAACTGACACACAAATCTTCCATTCCATTGACTTGCATGTGTTACCGTTATCAACTGAAAGATACAAGATACAATTACCATCACGTGGGATTGTAGGTCAAATGCTGGACGATAGAGAAACTAAAGATCATCCCCCGTGAATTGCGTGAATGCATATTTGTACGAATTCCGACAGAGAAAAGGGGATATGTCGCAGTTTTACCCCGCTTTCCCCACTTTTTGGTGACGTCGGAATGAACTTTGCACGTGTCCCTGTAGGGTGACCACACACATTTCCAAAAAAAAATGCACCGTTTCCTTAATATAAGTCCTGCAAATAGATAATACGCTATTTGGGGCATGGGCTATGACGTATGGAGTCGTCCATTAATCAGATGACGTTATAGCAACTTTTTCATTTATTATAATAATTAATGCTGGGATGATAATGATAGATAAATACATACATAATACATATAATTAACTAACTATTTATTTCATTATCTCAAGCGGCGCAAATATGTTACCCTTGGTGAGGGTTACATATTGTCCCGTTTGGGGTCGACACTCTGGGGCTGTGGGGTCCGAGTGCTTATAGCCTTTTTAAGGAGCTCGCGAGTCGTCTAGTCGATACGTCTCGCGTCCAGAGGGCCGATCAATATTTGGCACAGCGAATTAGCATTGCGATCCATCGTGGCAATATGGCCAGCCTTCTGGGAACCTTCCCGTCTGGCGGTGAGCTGGACGGCATTCATTATTTATAGTTTTTTTTTTATTTAAATAATTATAAAGTATTATATAAATTAATGTACTTTTTAATTTGAATAAATAAAGTTTCATTAACTATTAAATGTTTTTGTTAGCTGTAGAGTTTTTAGTTGGGAATGACGTCAAACGGATTTTAATCTGACAAGATTTGGGTCTGTAGGAATATGACGTGAGCAAAACTTTTGGACATTTTGATCGTCCCTCCCTCCTATTTCTATGCTATAATTATAATATATTTGTATGTGAGTCATTGTTTCTCTTAAAAATGGTTGCAATTTTTCTTTATACTTTTCAGAGTTTTTTTTTAATACTGATTATGGTCAGGAACACAATCTCACATGATGTGAAGTGACGATGTTGATCAAGATGGTAAACACAGTAAGTCTAGAGGTACTGGTTCCCAAGTAATGCTGCCCAAACACACCTATTGGTGTTTGGCGGCAGGTTTTCAAACTTGAGAGTAGTAGCTACCCAGGTGCGCATTATTAGACATTGTTTTTCCTCACGGTGTTTTCCTTCACCGAAAGCTTGGTCTTATTTATTATATAGCTAGATTGTTAGGTTAGAACGTACGTCCATCGATACAAAATCCGACGGCATTAACAACTGTGCCGTCATCGGCTCATAAGAAAGTTTCAAACAATTGTATTTATTACTTTTTCATTTGTTTTAAACATACCAGATACTAAAAATTCATCTAAGAAATCTTTACGTTACGGAGACACTATGACTGATTTTGCGCGATTTAGTAACTATGACTCAGTTTACCGACACCGATCCTGCTATCCGCTTATCTGCTCTACCGACCCAGTAAAAGATAACTACGAGACAAGAATAATAATTATTTCACATCCCAAACATATAGTAACAAAAAAAAAATACGCATGCAACTCCGCTAATAAAATACGACACACAGAATGATTGCCACTGTATTTCCTACCCCTATTTTACAAGGGGTCGTAAATGAAGGGTCAAACGTTAGGGTTCCCCGTGGAAATCTTTTATTAGTGTCCGGTATGCGCAGTGTGTGACGCAACACCTGCTCGCGGAGTCGCAAGTTCAATGCCCGTGTCAGCAACCGTGTTGCGTATATTTTTATTCTAAACGCAGATGTGAAGGTGATGAGTTGTAAATCAATCGCTAGGTGTGTTTACGGTAGGGTCATTAACATCGCAACGCGGTGCCTGCGAAAGCCACCCCGTGTCGCCCCCATCCCAAATGCAGCGGACGTCCCCGGGGGGTTTTATGGGTATTTCCGGGCGCTTCACGCCCGGGTGAGTCCCACACTGGCACGGAGCTCGTCACTCCGTGCCCCCTTACCTATTGTATTGGGGGACTTCGGTCTCACTAATACAATAGTTAAGGGTAGTGCGTAAATGCATTTCCCCCCGTCAAAAAAAAAAAAAAAAGAGTCATTAACATCACTTAACATTAGGTAATATTGCAATTAGACATGAACAGACAACGTATAATTTAAAAAATAACAGCGGGTAATTAAATACGCAATTACCTGATGAAAAAATCGTCACTAAGAGACAATATTGTGAAAAACCACTGTCAGTCGGTTGTAAGCACTCGACGAGAGAGGTTCCTCGTATTATAACAACACTGACGGGATAGAAATTGCAATAAAAACGACAACCAGTTTATATAATTTAACTTTCAGTTAATTTTAATGTATTTTAAAATAAATTAAATTTATCAATTAATTTGAGTTAATGTAATTAATTTAATACATACTAGTTGTTGCAGCGGATCTGCTCGCAAATAACAAATTGATGCAATAGTACATTTGTTCATTTCTATTGAATTATAATTCAATTTATAGCGATGATGGCTTAGTTGGTAGTGAGGTCGGATTTCGCGTCAAAGGACGCGGGTTTAAACCCACCTATACAACTCTGAAGTCAGCCTGAGCTTTCGGTCAAGGAAAACATCGTGAGGAAACCATAGCATTGTGGTAGAGGATTTTAAAATAATGCCTGCCTGATTAACTACCACCCTCGAGTTAAAAAACCTTCCACCAAATAACAATAGGTGTATTCCGACAGCATCGTTTGAGAACCGGTACCTATCTATAGGCTTAGTGTGTTTACCGACCCCATCGCCACTTAACATCAGGTGAGATTGTGGTCAAAGCACTTGGCCTATACCGTGTAAAAAATCAATTCAAGCACTATGACGCCAGATCCGACCGCACTAAGCCATCATCGCTATTGTTAGGTAAATCGGTGATGTTCTTTGGAATCTAACACTATTACCCAAAAAGCTTTTATTAGTCTTACTGGACCTTTCTCACCTCTGCCCGTGGTTAAGGAGACACGTCGGGTGTTGGTGAAGATGCTAATTTGATTATCCTAGTTAGAACACATTGTTAGTTCCCCAGAGAACAGTGTTGCGTAACTGACAACCATTTTTGTTTTAAAGGTTGAGCCCTCCGCTTGCGATTTTGAATAAACTATTTCTTACTGTTTAAATTAATTTACTCTAAACATAATATGAATCTATCTATCTCTCTCTTTCTTTTTTAAATTTGAGAATATAACGTATATTTTTTAACTTCAACAACTTTATGGCTGTTCAAGTATTCAAATATGGCTTACGACTCCTTTACAGTTAAACTTTTACGTTTGAGATAAGGAGTCGTCCACAAATCACGTGATGTATTTAGCAATTTTAACGCCACTCTCTCTCTCTCTTCCCCTGGTGACAGTTGATGCGATTTTAGACAAACAATCTAATTCAATTCTGGAAAATATAGCGCCGTGATAAAAACGTCAAAATGGCAACGGCGAGTCAGGATCACATGCCGCGTTTGGCTAAAAAAAACAAATACAAGTGATATGTCATTATACCCTCTTCCCCATTGTGATATTTCGTGATTTTTTCCCAACAACCGCCTTCCCTTCGTGCTTCACGTGATTAATGGACAATCCCTAATCGAAGTAACGTATTTTCCAAACGCTTGTTCTTCTCTACCGTGCCAAAAAGATTTAATTTCAAAAATCGGTTTCCATAGTTTTTATAAAATTCAGATAATTTTATTGTGAATTCCATTAAGAGCCATAAATAAAGTAGAGCTATTAATATTATATCTCACGTTTTATATAGCATCGCTTCAGCTGGAACGCGTGTTTTATATTAAGACATAAAGATGTACCTAGTTAAGGTATTTAAGAGGAGGATCTCTCATCCTGATTTTCTTTTAAATTTCTCTATTAATAAACATGAAAGTGTATCTACGATTGGCCATTTAAAGTAATTGTGCTATACAGCCAAGTGCAATATTTAGGGTCGTCGTTAAAACCCTGAGTTTTTTTTTTGTTGTGAATTTGCAAACAGATGAGTAACTTTCCTGTTGTTAAATGGTAACTGCTACACAGTATTGGTAAACTACAATATTCTCCTATCGCCTATTTGGTTCGATATCAATTAACATTAGGTAAAATGTGGTCAAACACCGCTTTGCCTATGCAGTATTAAAAAAAAAAAATTTAAAACTTAAGCGATGATGGTGCAGTTGGTAGTGCGGTCGGATTCCGCGTTCGAGTTCGAATATACAACTCAGCCTGAGCTTTCGGTGAAGGAAAACATTTTGAGGAAACCATAGCATGGTGGTAGGGCATGCCCACCTGGGTAGCTACCACCCTCAAGTTAGAAAACCTGTCGCCAAATAGCAATAGGTGTGTTCCGGCAGCATCACTTGTGGTTTAGTGTGTTTACCACCCTGGACCAAATCGTCACTTAACATCATCTGATATTGTGGTCAAAGTACTAATCCTATACCGTATTAAAAAAATATATTAACATCAACTTGAAGAAAATGTCTACTAAAGATAGCGACCGCTCTAGCAGTTACGTCGCCGCGGACAAAAAGACAAACTGCCGTCCCTTAAATATATATATATATATATATTTAGTAACGATTGATACTTTGTATTAAAAAAAAACACAACATTTTTTTAAAGTTATTTTAAAGGTTGTTTAATGAATAAAATATGTATTATAAAGTTTATATTATAAAATTAGTTTTCCTGGCTGACTGATTCTTCAACGCAGATCCCAATCCGCTGAACCTACAAACTTAAAATTTTGATAATAGTTAGCTTAGAAACAATTACTGCAAATTTTTAGCGAACGAAGAGATTTATATGCGATTTTTTTTTTTATTGGTAAATTTACCTTATCAATTTTTACAACTAAACGGCCGCTACGGCGTCCACAAGTTTTGTCGCCCTGTACGATGCCCAGTTTACCCGCTCATAGAGCGGACACTGCTAGAGAACAAAACCGTGCAATTTAATACCATAAAATTGTTTTCCTTATTCCCTTCTAGATAATCATTCGCCTTAACTTACGTGCGTTTATCAACACACAACCCACGCGTTTCTTGAACGGTCTGCCTTGTTCGTATGGTTTTGTTTTATTAACATCGCTTATTCTATAGATTGAATATCCACTGTGAATTCGCTTTCATTTAACATGCATGTACATCGATCATTTACAGATAATTCTATAACTGCTACATTATAAATTACAGTTATAACTGTAATTTAAGCTGTACTGTGATCAAGTAAGCAATGATATATATATGATATTTAGCTCTTTGTTGGGATATCAGTATAGATGCATTTAAATTGGAAGATATAACAAAAATCATTACCTAACAAACAGGCGTAATAGCATAATTATCCTTATACATAGTATAAAGAAAAGTTGCTTTACGCCTCTGTTTGTTTATCCGCTAATCACTTCTCAACCACGCAACTGATTTCCTGTGGTTTTTCACTTTCAGTTAAATGTTGTTTAACAATTCCATATTACACCTTAATTAAGCCTTTGCTTAAGCAGAAAAAATTGTAACCGAATCGCCAAAAAAATGAATTTTCAAGGCTTACGCATAGGTAGTGAATCTAAAGAAATCAATACGATTGTAGATTTTTCTTCGGGAGGACAAAATTCTATCTCTTAAGATTGGCTCACAAAAACATAGTTTCTGTGTGACCACAATTACGCGAACAAAGTCGTGGACAGAAGCTAGTCCAGTATGAAAACGTGAGTTTTACATCTCAAATGGTGGAGTGCATACCTATTTGCTACTTCACACAATAAAAAAAGGAACTAAAGCTATCCGATTTACAGCGTCTCAAATATAATACGTCGATTTGACATAAGCTTTCGATAGAGTCTCCTATAAATTTATAACACGGTATCCCGTACTCAAACATAAAAGAATTAACATCAGTACGATCCTTCTATAATTTACGATGTAATATTTCAATAAATTAAAGCAAGCGACCATTTCTGTATGATATATGCGTAGGGGTGCGCCAAGGTTACGGTTTTGGTCCCATGCCTTTACAATTAAGTATGCATTTGTTAAAATAGAAATGATTTGTAGGCATATTTTCTAATGTGATCATTATTTTAATTGGTTCTGATGATGTATTAATTTATGTGTGAATGAATGTGAATGGTTTTGAAATATTATATACAAGTTATTTAAGTACTAGCTGTGTGTGCACGCGTGTGTGTATTATCCAAATATTTTATGATTTTCGGTAAATTAATGCAAAAGTGCTGTTAATAGTAATTATTTGTCTTTAGAATTTGTTAGTGAATAAAAAAGGGTGCGTGAATGAACTACATGTGTAAGATGTTAAATTTATTTGCCAAATTATTACTAAGTGATATCTATCTGAGAATCGATGAAGGGTTAGTTGGAAGTGTGGTTGATTTCCGCGTTTATGTACATATGTTTTAATCATATAATAAATCTGAGCTTTTGGTAAAAGAAAATATGTTGAGGAAACCATAGAATGGTGGTAATGCATTTTTTAATTATGCTTGCTTCATATCCACACCTTCGAGTTTGAAAACCTGTCACCAAACAAGTGTGTTCCGGCAGCATTACTTGAGAACCAGTAATTCTAGGCTCAATATCTTTACCATCCTGGATAACATCGTCAGGTGAGATTGAGGTCTCAAGGCCGAATATACCACAAAAATAATAAAATAATAATATAATAATTCTAAAGGGAAAGACTATGCTTATAGTATTAATATTCTCTCTTCATCTGTCGTTACGTAGGTACTTCCATTCTTTGTTTCGACCTTGAAATTTTAAAGTTAGACTTCAGTTTAGAACATATAATTGACTATAATATTACTGTAAATCGAATAATTGTTTCTCTCAAGGATAATATTGTGAAATATATCGACAGACTCCGAGGTCTAAGAGTCACTGCGTAATAACATACAAGTTTGCGTGTTCAATTTCCGCTGGGACCGAGTTTATGGACGCTTTGTTCTCAAAGGTATAGTAAAGGACAATGCCCATTTCAACCTAGTTGCAAAATAAACCCAGTGTCAACTTTACCAATATATAATAATGGATGTTTGTATATATGAGAGGTGTAAAAAGAAATCCACTACTGTCAATTTTCCATATAATACCTTTTACAAGCTTGTATATTGTTTATCTTAGTTAACGATCGGTGTTAGAACTGTCTTATAAAAAGTTTTTAATTTGCTTTTAAATGCAAAACTTTTGCAGTAATGAAATTTTAGAAATGTAAACAATCCATGATTTTATTGTCCTAATTCGATTGCAGAAAGATACACCAGCTCACCTCTCAATCGTCTCAAAGAATTATATAACGAAAGTATCTGATACATTCTTCACTTCGTTTTATTTTTTTACGCGGACCCGTAATTATTCTCGAAAATTAAAAGTACCCTTAGTTACCCGGAGTAAATTCATCCATCTACCAAAAGTCCAGTCTAAATCCGTCCAGCCGTTCCGGAGATTACCCGGAACAGATAGATAGGCGAACATTTAAAAAATTGTATTTTTGGTATGGGTCTCGTATATAAATTTATATCTATTTAGTTAAAATATTTAATTTTGACATTACAAACATACACACCAATTTTATTTATTAGTATAGATTAATAAGAATCATGTTGACATTGACATCTTACATTGCTCATCTCACTCCTTTCGCTCAAAACTATTAAAATTATACGGGCCTTAATTTATGCCTTATTTCACTTCTATAACTATCGCAGATTAATATAATATGTCTGTAACATATCAAAGACACAGTTATAAGTTTATAGATCTTTTGTGTAAAATTATGTGAATGTGCCGTTGATGTTTCAATAAATTAATAGGATACTGGGCCCGAATATAAATTACGCAACAGAGATAGATATTTAAAAAAACACCTTTAACAAAGCAGAACAAACTAAATATTATTACATATAGTACACCAAGTATTTCTTCTCTATGGACAATGAGGTCACTCCATTTACACTGCTCATATGACATCGCTAAACCCTAAACCAGTTGTATGATCACCATTCACGTAAAAATTTAGACAAGCTCGATCTAGTGAATGATCGTCATAATTTTAATATTAGAAATAAAGACAAGTTGGCCGTCCCACGTTTTAGGCTAAGTAAGTGTAATAAAAGCTTTATAGGTAATAGTATTCGGTTTTACAATAAGATCTCAAGTAACATTACCGATTTACCTGACAATTAGTTCAAGTATTATGTCAAGCAAGTTATTACAGAAGTTATCCCAGAAGGTTATTACAGGGTGGATCATTACGTGTACGATAGTGATGTCTGGAATTAACCCACATCTCTGTGCGCACCCGCTAACATTAGTTAAAACTATGATTTGTATAGTTTTTATATTAAAAAAATGATATATTTATTTATTTACATTAAAATTCACAGCTCGTATAAAAATACATTTAAACTAAACTGATAAATAAAATTAAGAGCCAAAGATGAATATATAATACTTATAAAAAAAAAAAGAACCAGATCGAGTTTCTTGCTTGCGCTCTTCTCGGCTGGGTTGTTTTCCGAACCGGTGGTAGTGTTTTACACGTTCACAAACGCCTTCTTAAGGCCTAAATTGAATAAAGAATTTTTGGTTTGATTTTGAATCGATCGCCGTGAAAAATTTAAAGCAATGATGACTTAGTTATAGTGTAGTCATTTTCCACGTTCCCTTCTAAATTTTCCTGAACTTTCCGTGAAGGGAAACATGAATAAACCATAGCATGGATGTAGGCAATTTTCGAATGCCTGGCTACCTACCATCTTAAAGTTTGTAAAGTCTGTCGACATACAGATGTAGATTTGTTCGGGTAGCATCACTTGAGAGGTTAAGCGTGTTTACCATCCTAGACCATATAGTCAATTGACATCAAATGAGAACGTGATCAAAGTATAACACACAAAAAAGTGCAACCGGTCTACACATATCAATTATGTAAATATACAGTAATTAATCGAAGAACAAACAAGACCTCACGAGTTCCATTTCACACACTTTTATCATGCGCGTTCCTAACAAATGTTTGCATTCTAATGCCAATAGAGATGTTTGTATAACCTGTTAATAGTCACCGTTGCTTGTCTGTTTAATGGCTTTAAGCAGAATCCTTATTATTTGTACAATATCCTATGAAGATACACTGGAAAGAGTAAGGGACAAGGAATGAACTAATTCCGAAGAGCCTATAAGGTCATTCTTATTGCATAGTGATGTCTGGAAATGACACCCCCCATTCTGTGCTTCCGCTAAAACCGTTTATAACCGTATAATTTAAAAAACCATTAAAAACAGGTCTAGGTCTTTGCCGGCACTTTTCGAGTGAGTTGTTTTCCGAAGCGGTGTTAGTTTTTTTTGACGTTCATAAACCACCTTCTGAGGACCCAAATTGAATGAATAATTTTTAATTTTGATTCACTCAGCGAAAAAGATTCTACAGTATATCCAGACTGTAGGTCTAGGCAGTGAGCTTTAGTAGTTTCAGGAAATCACGATAGATTTATCTAGGTTGCAGTGATACAAGCCTGTTCTAGCTTGCATAGCCCCTTTCGAGCTTATAGAATATCATCAAATAATTTAGTCAAAATACTATGGATTAGTAAAATAACACGAAGTAAGGCCTAAAGAACATCCACCTATTGCTATAATTTTTTTTATCAATATTTACTAAAAAAAAGTATGTATATACTTACATGTACCTATGTAAGAAGTTACACTTCTTTGACGTAAAACTTTAATAAACACAAAAAAAGAAAATCGATTGACAAACAGAGAAGACACAGTGTTTAAACTTTTTTTTTATTTGTGCCTATTTATTTTGCGAGCACCTTTGATCGAAATACGACCATAATTCATAAAAACGCTAACAATTTTGTTTGCTTTTGATTGTCTATTGCTTAAAGTAAAACCTCAAAAGCCAATATTCTGTATACTTGGTAAATAATGTCAAGTCTGAGATTGACATGTGATTGATAATGCATTGGTAATCGTAAGGAATATATAATGATAGATGTGTGTCTGTGTCAAACATTAGTAGTCTGTGAACTGTATTGTTTTATTAAATTGATGTATTTTTATGCATAATTAAAAAAAATTAGCATTCTTTCTCTATATAAACTACAAGGGTGCGATATTTCATACTCCTCCGTCCGCGCAATTTTCATAAAGTTTTTGCATTACGTATTAATATTATAATGGTGATGACGTGATAATATGATGATGTTTTAGTAGGTAGTTTATTTGGTTCTAAGATTAACGTGATGAGATCCAGAGAGCTCATCAAAGAATAAATATTCAGGAGTTAAACGCGAGTACATCCCTAGCTGTCATTGACAGAACGCACGACACTCGATAGCGTAAATATTTGAACAGTAGTGACGGAACACGTGACTCTAATGAACACACAGTTATCGATAAATTGTTTAATTCAGTATTAATTATCAAAATACTTGATATATTATATTGACTTCATAAGAGGAGAGTTATATTGTTAATTCCTACTTGACTCCGTTGCGAGTACCGTAACGGCCACCCACCAGGCGTCTTGTAACAATGCGCCCAGCTCACTGCCAATTAATTTAGCAATTCTTCTCCTCAATTCTGATTCGATCACGCAGTGAAACTCCAAGCATAGCCCTCTCCATTGCCCTTTGAGCAACTCTGAACTTTGTTATTAGGCCCATTGTGAGCGGCCACGTCTCAGTGCCGTATATCATCTCTGGCAACACACACTGGATGAAGACTTTCGTTTTTCGTTTAGTTTTCACTTCAAAATTACGTAAACATCAATGGAGTTTGGGTCTGAAAGTGCTTTTTTTCTTTCAAAATTATTATGCTAGTTCTTACGTAGAGTAGGGGCAAGAGCTTTGCTTACTAATGTTGATAAGGAGGGAGAGGGTAGTCAAAAACGACCAAAATTTTAGCTATTTTATCTTAGTATTTCAATGAAAGATGTTATATTTTATTTTCAAAATACATGTTTGTTTACAATCCATAGCATAGATTAGGAAGATAACGGAATCTTATCTGACAGGCGTCACTTTGCTCAGACTGTTTTACCAGCTTTGGATAATGGGGTCATCGGATGCTGTGCCGAATTACTGTATGAACTACTTGATTATTGGATAATTCAACGATAGAGGGTCGTCCATTAATCACGTGATGGTTTTACACAACCCACTCAATATCCCAATACATGGATTTTCTTGTAGAAAATGTATCATAAAAATGTTCAGAAACTTTAATATTGACAGGTATAACCTAATTTAGTTATGGAAAAATTTTCAAATCGTTATGTTAGCAATGGCAATTCAAGGTTTTCTGACGGTTTTCAGATATTACACAAAGCGTGATAACTCTTTCAACAATAAAAAAAAAAACAAGTTATATCTCCGATATCTGCATCACATCCAACCCACTTGTAATGTTTCGGGATTTGTCCGAACCCTCCCCTTTCTCCCTTCGAGCCTCACGTACTTAATGGACGATACCTAAAGTTGGAAATAGTATACCTCCATTCGGATGTTGGCTACGAAAAGTGGACTTTGTTACGTAAATGGAGCGATTATGGCGCAGTTGGTAGTGCGGTGGAATTCCTCGTTTATGGGCATAGGTTTGATGAACCTACTTATCCGTCTCTATATTGAGCTTTCGGTCAAGGAAAATACATAGTGACACTGAACATGCATTACACGCACAACACTGCACACACACACTCCTTACGCCAGACATAACACGTAGGTACATAGATCCTGTAAGGAACCTTTTTTTTATTATTATTATTAAATACATCAGATAGTCTTGTGATCACAGCAATGACACTATATACTATTTAAAAAATACAGTGACAACTTAAGATCAGTTGCATTGGATGTCTATATGGTACTTAAACTTTATACAGAAAGATAAAATTTATTTATTAATGACATCGTTATGACCGTTTAGTATTGGCAGAGCATAATATTTGCTTTCTCGAATTTCAGGTAAAAAGTCAGTATAACACGAGAAACCCCGACTTTCTTTTTAATATTAGTCTGTTGAATAGACTCAGCACTCTGTAACAATATCCCCTAATATTAAGTGACGATGTCATCCACGATGGTAAACACACTAAACCTACAATTACCGCCTCCCAAATGATACTATCAGAACACACATTACAAATATATTTTTTCTACATCCTCATATAAACTAATCAACGTAATAAATACTAAAACCTGACCAGATGATATATCTATGATTTTAGAAAAAAAACATTTAAATAAGTTAATTGAGATCTAATGTACAGACAGACTTTTATATAATGTAAAAATAAGAATATAGTTTGTAATTGAAATCCCTAAACGAAGTTCATTATGGGAAATTAAAACAAAATAATACAAGACGTTTTTTAATATATGAAAGCTAATTTTAACCATAGCACAGGATCATATTAAGAGCGGTGGTCGACCAGACCGCTTCACACTAGAGGGTCGATACGTCAATATTTGTAGTACTAGAGTGATGTAGCGACTTTTAATTTATCGATAATCTTGAAAATAAGTCACATTAATACATAATATTTTACATCCTACATCGTATTGTTTTATGTATAGGATGTATGAAAGAATGACCTTTGCCTATATTAGGTTTAAATTATCTATGGTAGTATGGACAAGATGACATTATGAGCCGAGAGTGTAAGTGAAGAAGGTGATATGGATGAGGGATGGATGTCAAGAGGGATGTGTACCCTGAAATAAATTGTAACAATAAGTAATTACTGTGTTGGTGGAGTAAAGAGTTGCAAAATTTAAAAGATCTTTTATTTTAATGCACAAACATACATCAATGAATAGTTTGTAAATATTTTCCTTATTTATCAAACCATAAAAAATTGAAAAAAAATCCGCTTTGTTTATCTTTGCTACATATAGGATGAGGGTGTTCGGATGGTGATTACGTCAGTAATATTTACTTATGTGCTGAACGCTCGACACCTCAAAACGCAGAAGAAGGTCCATAATGGGCGGAAAATAGTGATAATGCACAAGCCTCGAAATAGAAAGAATGGGGAAATTCAATTTTTTTAGTCCCCTACGCACCTCCGGTATAACCCGAGACTTTGTTGTCCTTTTTTTACATTAATTTGTAATAAATAAATTATCATACCAGAAGTACATCCCTAACACGAAATTCGATACGTAGTGAGTTAATTTGGAATACATTCGACTTTGAAATGACGTGTAGTGACGCACTGACGGCAGAGACGCGGCGGACCGGCCCTCGACTAGGATCAATAGGCCAATATTTACACTGCTAGTGATGTACACTTGATTATCGATATAGTTTATAAAAGGCAACGTGTCTGCTCGCATATGTTAATATTCGAACACTTTTATACATATTTTATATAATGAAAAACTTTAGTCCCGTTGTGATTTAAAACAGAATTAAACGAAAAAATAACATTAAAACAGATAAACTAATAAATAGACAGACAAAATAAATAGAATACATTATGGGTCGTCACAATCACAAGCAAATTTTTAGCTACTTTAAAAGCCTCCCCGCCCCGTGTTGATACGTGATGAGAATTTAGAGTAATATTTAGTTTAAAAAAATCAGAAGTTTCTTTCAAATAGAAGTGTATATATATACTTCTAAAGCAAGTGATTCTCGAAAATTTTGCGAATCGTTGCCTGGCAACAGCCATTTAAGGTTACACGCCACTTTTCGGACACTACAGCGTGTTCAACGAAAAAAAAATACACGTGATATCAATTTGAAGCGATTATGGCTTAGTAGGAAGTGCGCTCGGTTTTTGTGTTAACGGACGCGGGTTCAAACCCACCTAGGTATCCAGCTCTAAAATCAGCCTGAGCTTATGGTAAAGAAAAAAACCGTGAGGAAACCAAAGCTTGGTGGTAGACCATTTTCTAGTAACCACTGACTATGTAGCTACCACCCTCAATTTTGAAAACCTGTCGTCAAATACCAACAGGTCTGTTCCGAAAGCATCACTTGAGAACCAGGTACCTCTAAGCTAAGTGTGTTTACCATCCTGGACCATATCGTCACTTTACATCAGGTTAGATTGTGGTCAAAGCAATGTGCCTATACCGTGTCAGAATAAAATCACACTGCATCCTCCATTCCCCCTTGTGATATTTTGTATTTTCTTCCGAATCAGCTTAGACGATTACACGATTAGAGGAATTACTTTGTTTATCGATATATATTTTTATCGATAGTGTCAACCACTATCTGTGAGAAAAACCAATACAGAGGTAGACAACGCAACTCTACGTGAGACAAAAGTTAATAAGTACAGACAACATTAAATGCTTACGAGATAATTATCATTATTTCTTTCACTCTTTATGGTTTCTTGTTACGCGAGTCGTGAATTAATTTTGTTTGATTAAGGGACATAAAAACACAGCTTTACGAAACAGTGAAACAGGCAGACAATTAAAACATAATAAAAAGAAAATTAAAGTGATAAGTTGTATATCTATATCTACTATTTTTTTTTTCTAACCTGGCTAACGCTGTTAACCGGAAGAGCCTTTACAGCTTCACCGAGTTTTGGGGGTGAGTGCTGAGGGCACTCAGCCGCAAAAAGGTAACCAGCACAAGGGTTCAAACCTCGGCTTGTCCGCTACCTATATTGTAAAATTCCCGCAGAATCTGAACCTAGCTAAACCCTACATTTTTTATTTCTTAAATAATAATAAAAAAAGGTTCCTTACAGGACCTATGTGCCTGCGTGTTATGTGCAGGAGTGTGTATGCAGTGTTGTGCGTGTAATGCTCAATGCATGGGCAGTGTCACTGTATCGCGCTGGTGGCGACGTCAAGAGCCTCCCCAGTTGGGGAACGAGACACGTCTTGGGTCCCCGCGTGAGGGGGACCCGGAAAGTGTGCCGGAGCAAAATTAGCCGCCTGTCCCCGACGGCGGGAAGGGCAGTTTCGCGGGCGTGGGCCCTGATACGTAAATGAACGAGGTTGATCCTTGAGAGAAGAGATTGAAAGATCCTATTTTTGAGAGTGATTTTATAGCGCGGTCGATTAAAATGTTACGCGGACACCGCTTGTGGGCGACGTGTCGAATTAGCGAGTACGAGTACCTTTTTTTTTTTTTTTTTTTTTTTTTACGGGAGGAAATGCATATACGCACTAGCCTTACCTATTGTATTAGTGAGACCGAAGTCCCCCAATACAATAGGTAAGGGGGCACGGAGGGACGAACTCCGTGCCAGTGTGGGACTCGCCCGGGCGTGAAGCGCCCGGAAATACCCACTAAAACCCCCCGAGGCCGTCCGCTGCATTTGGGATGGGGGCGACACGGGGTGGCTTTCGCAAGCACCGCGTCCAAATGTATAATATATACCTACCAAATATATATCAACCAAAGATACAATTTTAAAAAAATTTCTGTCTGTCTGTTTGTTCAGAGTAATCTCTGGAACGGCTGGACTGATTTTGATGGGACTTTTCTTGGTACAGAGATGAAGTCACTCCGCGTATCTTAGGGTACTTTTGTTATTCGAAAATAATAAGGGTTCCGCGTAAAAAATTAAAACTCATGAAATTGTGAATAAAATCAGATTCAATGCACAATTTTACTGAAAGGCATTTGAATTTATGATAAATATTATAACTAATATATATTAGTTAGTAATAAGAAATATTTGGAAAATAATTAGGGTTCCGCATAGAAAAATAAAAAAAAAAAAACTATATTACGCAATGAAAAATATGAGAAACGCGGGCACACAGTAGTTTACAAAATTATTTATTACTAATAGATGCCCCAGACTTCGTCTACGTATCTTATCATGATTGAACGTTTAATGTTTTGATTTTGTTTCGTTTTTCATAGCCTATCTGTTACCGAACGACACGCTTACCGTACACAAAATTTCATACAAATATTTTTATCTGTTTTTAGGTTAAACCAGAACAGATTTTTTCGTAATAATTTTTTTTACTAATAATAAAAAAAATACGTTAATATCTATAAACAGCCGTACTATATACTTCCCGTGTACACCGTTGCATCAAAATCGGTTTATGAGTTAAATTCGGACATACACACGCGCAGACAGGCAAAAAATGTTTATTGTCAGATTCGAGAAGACTAACAACGGTAAAATATACTGTCATAAAATTAATATCCTTACTTATCGATTATTATACGAAGTGATGATGGCTCAGTTGGTAATGCAGCCGGATCCGCGTCAATCGACACGGTCTATTAAGAAATTCATTTTTATAATGAATTTCTTCATTAGATTCACTCTTTTTAACAGGAAGAAAAAAACATGAAAATAGTTGGAAACAATATTTTACTAATTTGTTTCTTTTTTTTTTTTTAATGTTACCTTTTTAATGTCATATAAACCAACCAGATATAAAAAGTACAACCATAGAGATTTTATTACAAGTATATTTTCATTTAAATTTTTCCCCGACCTATTATATCGGACATAGTCAACATTTTTGAACTGCACTTTATTTATATCAAAAATCTCGTATATAATGAATTGATTATTATTCAATAATGAGCTTTCGATATCGAAATTTCTTCGACGCCCCATCCCTAATTCAGAATATCGTCGACGTGCAAGAACGTTCCCTATTCCCGCGTAATCCTGTAAATTGGCGCATTCAGTTGTGACGTTTATTAGGAAATATTGCGGAATCAAAGATGGCGGCGGACGGGTGTGGCCACGGGATAGCTTTTATTCACACCACCTTTATTTAGTGCTGTTATAAAATGCAATATTTCTTACAAAATGCTGAAAAGTGAAAATTCTTTATTAAATTAACCTCAGAGCTATGATCAATTTATTCCAGTTCATTTTTATATTTCTCGTTCTTGCGGTTTCGCTTGAATGTAGATTTTTTTTACGTATTAAAATTTTCTTTGTAAGTCTTTTTAAACTTAAAATAATTTATTTGTGTAATATTCGTCGATTTTTTAAGTTTTCATAAAATTGTCTTTTTTGTAATTTATAGCTTGCAATATATAACCGTACCTATATCATGTTATGTCCGTTTGGTGGCATTTTACGGGGTGTAGTATGCTTTATTGTACACGAGTGAAGTGTATTGAAATGCATGAGTTCTAAAATGTCACAAAAACTCTTTTGACAATACCCAGAGGCACCATTTTGTTGAATCAGTATAAATTCGTAAAGTAATTAGCCTTAAAAAAATTGTATTCATGACCGTAATAAATTGTAAAAAAAAGACAATTTCCTATATTTAAAGAAATATAATGCAGTGAATAATTGAAGAATTGATATTGTTATATATACAAGCAATGCCGCGGGGAAACCTTACTCGTGATATATAAACTGTAAACGAACATTGAATGTTTTTGAGAGAAACCCCTCGGAGTGACTTTAAAATTGTTAACGGTACATTTCTATGACTTTTTAAATTTTTATCTGTCTGTCTACTAAGCATAAACTACCGTATAGATTTTTATGCATTAATGCAAAGAAGGATTAAAACATAAAGGATTAACATTTCTATGGCATTTCACCCCAGTAAGTGAGAAAGGGGGTTACAAATTCGTATAGAAAATAAGTTACATTATGAAACTTTATATTCAAAGTCTTAGTTGTGAAAGATGTATGAAGGATATCTGCGAGTAACATATAGGATTTTAAAAAAAATTAAAACTCACTCTAAATTGGTTTACAAAATGGATGCAAACTTAAATAAATCATTAACATATTAATAAATCATTTTTAGTTTAATATCTAAGCCGTAACATGTTTATATATTTTATTAAAATTGTCGTTTTACAAACAAGGAATTACACGCGGACGGAGTCGCGGTGCACAGCCAGGTGTTGAATATTATTTTGTAGATATGGTAGGAGGGGTGTCTGAATAAATAATTACATGCAAATTGAATGCAAGCGCATCACTATTTGAACAGGTTATCGCGTTCTCTCAGCTAGAATAGGTAGGTATACGTACATTTCGCTACAACAGTTACTAGTGATGCGACCATTTTTAGACTAATCGATAAATTAAAGTGTCGATACTTGATATTATTAACAGGAAAAGCGGAAATATATTTCTATCGCGTTGCACATCAATGAAGTTATAAAGTTCGAAAGGGGTAACTGCAGCTTGGGCTGATTTTACCTATATAAAATAGTCCAAATCGTCACTTCGTACTCTCCTGTTTCCTTCGCCAGAACTTTTTTTCAATTACAACATAAGAAAGACTTCTACTTTGCCTCTACATTTTAGTTGGTTTTTATTTCTACTCGAGAAGTTTGTTTGACGGACATCTGAAAACGACGGTAATACCAGGCATTTTGTCTCATATTTGAAGGCTCCGAATTTCTATAATAATTAATTTATGGAAAAAACGAAAGCGTAGGGGCATGTCCATGGTGTATGTGTGTTATATGGTATAAAAATTTATTTAATTTAATCTCCATACCAATATCAGTTATTGAATATCCATACTTCCATCAACGAAGGCGTTGATGAAGGAAATCTATTGTAAATAATAAGATTGCTGTTATTTTGCTAATTCCGCTGAAAATTATTTGAAGCGGAATTGGCAAAGAAACATCTACTAAAATATATCCAGACTTACCTAGAGTAGTTTATTTAACAATGGATGAAGTGCAGTCTTTATACCGAGCTGGAATAATAAAGACTGTAGCATGTGCACCGCCGAAATAACAGTGATGGATTTCTGCTTTCTGTGGAGACCCTGAACGGGCTTTATGATAATTTGATGAGTTTAGATCGAGCTAACCGTGAGAATCGAGTCAACAAGGCCTTACGTAACTTTATGTGCATCCTGAATGTGCTAGTCCCTACACTTATGTATGATAATGAATTATAGATAAAGTAAGGAACAGTGAGATAAGGAAACATTGTGATGTGGTAGAAGGATGTAGTGATAAAGATAGAGAAAAGGATGCTGAATTGGTTTGGACATGTAGAGAGAATAAATGAAAGAAGATTGATAAAACAAATTTACAAGGCGAGTGTGACTGGGCAAGCTATTAAGGGTCGTCCTAGGCGATGGTATCTCCACCAGTACGAGGATGTCCTAGAAAAAAACCAAATCAAAAGTACTACGTAACCGAAAAGCATATATGAAGGTGCTTATGAAAGTAGAAGAAGCGAAAGATGTGTGTCAGGATCGTAGTAAGTATAAGGATGTGGTCTCTGACAACCCTTAAGGGAGAGAGGCGTGACGCTATTTATGTATCCGCAGTAAAGATATAATGCATTGAATTTCCACTCGATGATAATAATTATGAAGCAATAAACGCACACACACGATGAAGATGATTTTGGTAAACAATAATCGGTGAACATGTGATGCGGTCGAGAGTTCGAATGGTTCTTTTGTTTTGAACTGAGATTGACGTGCATGACAAGTAAAAAGTTCAGAAGTTTTAGTACAGCTAATTAGCGGGGATCTAAACGTCAAAGTCTACGAAAGCGTGTTGAGCACGATATACATAAATAAATACACTTCTATAAAGGTCGTCGATTAAAATAGGTGAAAACAAATAAACTGATGTGACAGTAAAACAAACATCCAAATCCTCGACCTTATAAAGGTAATAAAAACAGTATAGAAAATGATAAAACGTCATACTTAAAAAAATATAGTTTAAATCTGATGATTAGGATAATTTATTGAAATAGGTTTTCACCCTGCTGCGGCAAATTGGCGTTTAACCCAGCGGGGATGATCAGGGATAATTAATACTATGATTATATACCCATAAACCCTTCAATATACGCTTCGTTTAGACTAAAGCATAAAAAACTTCATTACAACAACTTTTTGATTTTGATTTTTGATTTTGATTTACCAGAAAAGGTTCTAGACGATGTTCCAAATACTAACAACTAGCGTATGAATGAAATACGCGCCACGTAACTTGAACCAAGATAGATATGCTCTTGGATAGCTCGGGGTGCGGGAAGTGGACGCTTTTTAATGAGTTGCATGTCGATTAAACGTTTTCTTGCGAAATTATAGTTTTTTTAATACTTTGACCACAATCTCACTATGTGCTCAATGGTAATGGAATGAAGAGCTTAATACGAGGTCGGCGACAAATTTAAAGAATAGATCTTAAAGAGATCTATTGCTATCGCGTTGGTACCTAAAGAAAGAGTTATAAATAGACGAAATCATCACATCATATTCCCTTGTTTCGTCCTCCAAAACTTCGTCAAATTTGTTTGACGAACCTCTGGAAACCACGATAATGATCGTGCATATTTTTCTGATTTTCGAAGACTCCTGGTTTCTACAGTAATAATGTATTATATTAACTCAATTATGTTTAAAAAAAAGTAAGTCGTCGCGGCACGTCTGGCAAGTGTAAAATGATTGACTTAAACTTTAAAAATATACCGTTTTTTTTAAATATGATTGTTTTTATTTAATAAAAAAATTACATTAATTTAATATAAAAAGTCAATTGCGTATGACGACGAATTATCACGCCATATTAGACGTTTCATACTATTTATTATATAGCGTGGTGACGCATCGCCCCACTAACAGTCAACATGCAATGCGGCAGCATTAGATGTTTCACATTAAAAATAAGTTCAAATCATTGAACTTATAAAGAAACATTAACGAATAAACGCAAAGGTACAGACTTTTGAGCACTTTATCAGGTTTAGAAGGATTCCGTGGATATACAGAGAGATAGATGTGAAAAGCGACTTTATTTTATACTATTAAACAAAAATAAATATAGATAATTAAAAAGATATTTTATCGATAAGTAACCAACTCGTTCTCATATTTGACACTATCCCCTCACTATCTAGTTATCGAACGTATAATTAGGCGGAGTGTATCATGGCGCGCGAAATATTGTCAGTCTGTTAGTTTGTTTAACTGATGATGAAGCTTATCTACAGCGTTACATACAGCGTGTGTTTGGCAAATAAAACAGTCTCTGTTCTTCTAGATTATTCACAGGATTATACATCTAAATATTTCAATAGTTTTGTTTAATTATTACAATCATGAACAAAAGTTCTTTGGCTTCAACTTTGTATTACTCTTTAGTACTACGACAAAATGGCGGCACTTTATTATTAAATCGTTCTAAGGGTATTTTTGTAAGGTCTCAGAATTCACGCTTCGTATCCTTATTTTAATATACTTCTTTCATATTCACAATAACACAAACTATATCAAGTATTATATAAATCTGATGTTATTATTTGCAAAATCATTTGCGTTATTGTTTGTTCGACATAATAACACGGAGCATGAATTTCGGAAGTCACAAAAACTCCCAAGATAGTTTTTAAAGGGCCACCATTTTGTTGTTAGAACTATGTTTGAAAATTAGACAAATAAAACAAAACCAGACCTAAAGAACTTATATTCGTAGCCGCGTAATAAATTATAAACAAAGATCCGATCTAATTTACAAGTCGCTTTATTGATAAATCTGATATAATTGACGATTTTCAATGATCCCCAAAAGTTACATAATCCCCAATGTGTAGAATTTACAATTTTAGTCTATGCTTGTTCCTTCACCAATATTGTCTAGAGACATTTTCAGTCTAGACAAGTAACAGATGGTGCAAGATTTATCTTGGATACAGATTTTTCTCTTTTTTTATGAGCATTCTAGCAAAAGAGAGGTATTATTCCTTAGATATAATCTCACTAGCTGTTCCAGCAGCTCCGTCCGCGTATGAATTTTTATATTCCGCACAATTATCCACTGCATAATATAGTTTTAAACAACCTTAAAAAAATTCAAACACTTGCATCGTAAGGACTATGTATGGATTTTGTTCAAAATTTCATGACTTTTAACATTTACGCAGAATCCTAATTATCCAAACCCTAATCCAAAAATAAAAGCAGCCTAAGTTACGTCAATTAACTTCAGCTATCTGCCAGATACTTGCATTTTCTTATTTTCTTATAGATTGTATACATTAAATAAAGTTAAAAAAAAAGTAACTTGAGCGTATGATCATTCTAACAACGGTTATAACTATAATTTGTATGGTTTTTTATAGAAAACAAAAGAAACCCAGATCGAGTTTCTTGTCAGCTTTATTCTCGACTGGGTTACTGTTCTGGTGGTAGTGTTTTTTACGCTGATAAAGCCTTTCTCAGCCTAAATTGAATAAAGAAATGTAGATTTTGATCACTTGTTACCTAAACTGGTACCCTTTTCTACGTTGAACGCAGTTATTCTTACATATATTTCTTTACGTATAGGTAATTATAATCTATACTTATAGTAAAAGGCTGACGAGACGAAATCTGTACATTGGACATATTTAAGAAAAAATACTAAGCGCGGCTTCAGAATAGACTAATGTGTTCTACATTTCGATAGTTTAAAATTGTTTCGTCTATCTGTATGTTTATTAATTTTGTTCACCAATCAGGCAAAAATGATTTCGATGAAATTTAGTATGGTAGTAATTTATAATGTATAGTAACATTTAGCATACTTGTTACACATAAGTTCGTACACATAAGTACAGATTCGTTAAAAAAAACCATAATAATGAAGTGTATACGACATTAACATTATCAATAAATAGTGAAAGGAATAGAAATAGAAAAAATTTAGAGCAACATTTTATTTTCACGTTATTCCAAAAATCTTTCAACTATGCTATTATAGCATATATAGACTAATAAGACGAAATCTTTGCATTGAAGATATTTAAGAAAAAATACTATGCGGGGCTTCAGAATAGACTACAGAACACATTTCGATAGTAAATATTTTTTATTCTCTCTGCTTATGAAATTCTTCGTCGATCACGCAAAAACTACTACACCAAATTTGATGAAATTTGGCAATGACACATTGCATCCAGGGGGAGTATCCAACTTGTACAACATAGTATCCAAATTGTGTGAATACCGGTGAAGTCGCGGGCACATCTAGTTGAATAATATAAATATAATACTCGTAAACCGAAAAAAAAAATTGTTTAATTACTTAATTTAATTTAATTCTGATATTCAAGCGTTTTGGTGTGGATCGAGCGGCCATGTTTTGTACGAAGCGTGTAGAGTTGACATCATATCTTAGTATGCTCTCTCTCTCTTATTGTTCTTTCTATTGGTATCAAATTAAAATACGTATAAACTCAATGTTTTTGATCGGATTTTAATTTTGTTTTCAGTGTTATGGTATATTTTATTTATTAAATATCAGTACTGTTCGATGGAGACGGAGCAAGGGGCACGGATAGTCTCGATATAATATTTAAATACACATTACCTCTTGTAACGGAGAATCGTTATCAAATCTAAGTCTGTGATATCACAATAATTGATAAGAATATTTTTATACAAAAAAAACTCAATATTTACATTCCCACGATCTTCTGGAACCGTTATTACTGATAATCAAAGAGTCGTCGTGACGTGGAAGCCGACGTGGTGGAACAGTTAATGCCAGAGAATTTTGAACAAACGGTCATTAGTTCAAATCTTTGCGTGCACTGGGTCGTACGATAATTACGTATGCTAAATTTTAAACATTTGTCTCTATCTTGGGTCGCTCGTAAAAAAAAATTAAAACTCATCAAATTGCGAATGAAATCCGATTCAATATAGTTTTACTGGCAGGTTTTTGAATTTGTGAGAAATACTTCCTTCTGTTAGTACCAAACATTTATTATGGTTCCGCATAAAAAAATAAAACACAAGAAATTGTGAAAAAAACCGATAAAATGGTCAACTTTACTGAGAATTATTATGAGAAATATTTTTGTTTTCTCTTATAAAAAATCTTTTAAGTAAATAATTAGGGGTTCGTGTAAAAATGTTAAAACTCTTGAAACTGTGGACAAAATACGATATAATGAACAGCAGCATCAAAACATAATTTTCCAATAATTATTTAAAAACTATAATTACGCCTTGAAGAATAATATAAAAAAAAAACGCGAGTGGAGCCGCGGGCACACGGCTAGTATGTACTAATAATACATACACAGACTTAACATTTCTTAATATGCAAGGGACTTCGTGTTCAAAATCCGCAGCGAGTTGTATTCCTGGAATGAATCCTGACACCGTATTGACCCTATAGCATGGTGACAAGGTTTGTGTATAATTCTCGCTAGCAACCATACTCTTTTCATGTCAGAATGTCAATAAATATACAAACCCTATTTACCACTCTTTTAAAATGGAAAAATAATCTCAAATGAAAACAATATTTCCAATTTGCGATTCGGAAATAGTTCGTCGTATTAAATATACGTTAGTTTTCTAAGCATTACAAATACAAGAGTGCCTTTGCTGTGCTGTGAAGCTGTGGAAGTTTTCCGGCCCATGTATTCCCTCCTTCTTATAACATCACGTTCTTCCAACCTAGCGTGAAGAGATAGATCTGTACAGTCCGGCATCATAGGGACGATTGATGATGGATAACCAATCCTCGCCAGTCGCCACTTTTTCAGGATTGGATAGAGCTTACCATCAGGCACAATGCCCTCACTTTGCCGAGCTACGTTAAAAAAAAGGAGAATACGTGACTTCTATTTGCTTAAAAAATGTATCCTTATTGACTAAACAATATGGGGATTGGAAAGTATTTTTTTAAACATTTTTTTAATGTTACACGATTTAAGTACATAACTTGTTAGTGTATCTATATGTGTGAGGTTATGTACAATTTATGAACCCTTATGGGTGAGATGCGTGATGTTATGTGTATATAACATCACGCCACTCTCCCATAAGTGTTTAGGCCGAAACTACATCCACGTGCCCAAACAAATTAAGCTTCCTTTTATCACTACACCTCTATTACATCACGTAGCCTAATCTAAATAAAATGAATGAAGAAAAATGAGTACATCGAAAAGGAATAAATGTACATAAGAGTAAATTAAAAAAAAAAAGGAGGAGAAAGGCCGATGGTATCCTTAAAATAATAGCCATTAGGTAAAATCTACGAAATCTAGTAGCCATCTACGAAAAAATCCGCGTCGATTGGTAGTGAGTAGTCCCCATCATGATATGTTCAGTAGGTTTGATGTGATGGTGCCTCAAAGGGACACTTTTACGTTGATAAAAAGAAACGTCTCTATGTTTGTTTGTTAGTTGTATTAAATAACTGGAGAATTACTGAATTAATTTTAATTATTTTTATTTAACATCATACTTTCTGGCTACATTTTGCTACCTATTTTATTTACGTAATATAACATTAATATTCGTCTAGTGTTTAAAATTCTCAAAATTAATACATATATTCAGGGGAAAAATGCAATAAATTTTGCCTTTATAATTATATCAGTATAATTACATATATGGTCGAACATAAAAAAATCCAACCAACTTGTCTTCTTGCCTAAATACCATTATAATTAAGATATAAAATGAAATTAATAGTCAAATTGGCGAAAATCAGAAATATAGCACACAATGTTCAAATTAAAACAATTTTGAAAATATTGAAACCGTCGTTTTTAAATAATCTAATAATTAATACAGATAATCGTCATACTGTTAAAATATAATTGAATATAGATAAATATTTTAATAAATCTCCATGTTTACGTATAAACTAAGCTCTATGTTTACTAATAACAGCATAATTCAATACCGACAGAATTCTATAGGAATGAAACGACGACCGCACGTTCTCCCTTAGAAACCAGCTTTCGTAATCCTACAAAATCGTCGAATTTAATAAAAAACCACTCACCGTTTACAGAATTCGATGTGATAATACACGAGAAATGTTTGTTAATACACAACACATAAAATAGTACACGATAAAATAAATACACATAGAAAATACACGATGTGACAAAAAACACACACAGTTTCCGTAGCGAAACACGATATACACCCTTCGAGTTCAAAGGGAAACGCGGACTGGCGAGAATTTTTGTTTTGCTAGTACAGCAAAGCTGTGTTGCCGTGTTCAGGGTGATTTTTACCTTGTTTTAGTTTACCTTAAGAAAAGGGAATAGGGTTTTTGTCAAAAAAATATTGTTTATCATATTATAACATTATGACACATGTTTGTATTCTTTTAGTAATAAAAAGTGATAGATTATTGTATTGTTGGCTTATATTTTGAATTTCTTGTACCAAATGGCAAAACTTTGAGCGTTCGTTGTTAAATTAATTAATTTAACTTATGACTTGTTGCTTTCCTATTGCTAAGGGCAATGCAGAGGCCTATTCTTGAAGTTTCACTCCGTGATCGAATCAGCAATGAGGAAATCCGCAGAATAACCAAAGCAACCGGCATTGACGAAGAATTGCCAAACTTAAGTGGCATTGGGCTGGGCATATTGTCCATAGAACCGATGGCCGATGGGGCCAACGGGTTCTTGAATGGCTGCCGCATACCGGAAAACGCAGTGTATGTAGAACCCCCAAAATGTACACCGACGACCTGGTGGAGGTTGCGGGAATCCGCTGGATGGCGCAAGACCGGTTGTTGTGGGGATCTTTGGGGGGGACCTATATCCAACAGTCGGTTGAATACATAAATTGATGGATGGATGTTGTTTTTTTATATTACTCATTTTATTATATTACTAACTTAATAAAATATAGTGGCTGTTATATTCTCGATAGATTGTCAATGAATAACCGATTTTTATAATTTTCTATTTTATTACCTCAATACTTCATACTATCGATTTTTATTTCCAGGCACCACTCTGTTACTTTTATAGACATTTTCTTGTAAATTATTTACAATATTCCACATTCAACTTATAATTCGTTAACCGGTGCATTCAATTTCAGTTATTAACTCTGTCGGTACGTTTCAGATTATGTCATGGCAGCAGATAATGCGTGCTGCAAATAAAACAATACGATATGCAGTCGTCGTCCCTCCCCATTAAATTAGAGTCCGTTAATTGTAAATGTTAATTGTATTAACATAATAAAATGTGTATGTAAATGCACAATAAACTTTGATACATTCGTATAAAGGGTTATTTATTAAACAAACCTCATAAAGAGTATAATGGTGCTAAATACTTTTTGGGTAATCCTTTAACATCTTATGCAAAAAAGTAGATTGATTGAATGTTTTTTTAACATATTGTAATGGGTATAATGAGGTACGTAAAAGGAGCCACCTGAAATAGCGTTACTGAAAAAGTTAATTTATGACAAATACGGAGCACTAACTGGAACTTTCCACCCTTTACGGATGAT
This sequence comes from Samia ricini, assembly GCA_014132275.2. Taxonomy (NCBI): domain Eukaryota; kingdom Metazoa; phylum Arthropoda; class Insecta; order Lepidoptera; family Saturniidae; genus Samia; species Samia ricini. The sequence goes on from AP028167.1 coordinate 7,198,808, forward strand.
AACCTTAATAGAGGACATTACTGGAACTTATCACAAGCTAAAGTCAGTATAACCGTTAACATAACATAGAAGTCAGTTAAATTGAATAACTGTGACCTATGAGTAAATATTTCAAAACATGATAAATTTTAAAAGAAAATACTCTTATAAAAAACATGTTTTGTGAATTTATGTTTAACTGATGCCTAAGGTGTAATAAAATATCAGTTCAACTAATTCATATAACGTTTAAATTTTTAATCGTATAACAACCAAGGTTCACACCAGATTATATAATAAAATCTTTATTGTATACTGGTAAGATATGACATTCACGTCTGGGTTGGATCACAATATATAAGACTACAAACCACCCTAAAGACATTTTTAGGCATATCGTGATGTTTGTCACATTTGTGTTTACCATTGTAGCAATTTATGAGTATATTTTTCTTAACTTCCACATTAGCAAGAATATATGTGGTAATTATTAAAAAGGTTTCGTAAGAAAACTTTTTTTTGTAATTAATAATTTAATATCATCATAGCTTTATGTAATAAACTAAATACAAATATGCACACAAGTATTCAAGCATATATATATGGATGTATGTATAATATATTAATAGACAGTTACTTAAAACTGGTAGACTTAGTATTATTCCACGGCTTTGCATAGACATTCCGAGCTCAGAATCAGCAACGTCTTTATACTGCCCATGCATTGAGTATTAATATTAATAAGTAGTAAGTAGTATTAATAAGTAATAGTCACTGGTTCTACCGCCTTCCGAATACATCATAAATTAATATACACGTCCTTATCCTCTAATCCCCAACAGAATTTTATACAAATAATATAAACATACAATTTGAAATTACTTTACAATATGAGCAAATATATAAACCACTACTATTCCTTCAACCATTAACATCATGACGACCGCCATTACCAGATAACTTAACAAAAAACTCCCTAACTTGAAGAAAATATTTCAAGGCTGGTATCACGAAAACTGATACCTGTCCTAACGCACACAGACATAAGGCTTTCACGGACCCTACAGTACTTACGATAAAGGGTGACGCACACATAAACGTAATAACGTGTTAGAGCGAGACAGAAGTGTATGTATCAAGTTAGAATTTTGGTTCCATGACATTCTAGTAAGTACCTATGTTATATTACATTATTTGATTTCTTTCATAAAGTACTTAGATGTAAATAATATCTAATTATACATAGACAAAATGTTATTATTAATACATTAACATTGGCTGTGACTCCGTATTTCTAGAGCGATACTTTTAATCAAATTAATGTGTCGAGTACCCATAAAATAAGACAATAGGTAAACAATGGAAAGCTGGCGTAAACGCCAGGTAAGTGCTCAAGGGGTTAAGATTAATTTTCATAGCCTCAACATTAAACTAAGCATACATCTATACAAATGAATAAAATTCAAGTGTCTGCTACTAACGTTAATCAAAAAATATTTCTCACAAACACAAATACCTGTCAGTAAAACTGTGAATCGAATAGGATTTTGTTTAATTTTTTTTATAAGTTTTCATTTTTTTACGCGAATACCTAAAAATTAAAAAAAAACAGAAGTACCCTAAGTTACATGTAGTAACTTGAGCTATCTACCAAAAAAAGTCCCGTCACAATCGGTCCAGCCTATCCGGAGATTTACCCGGAATAAACAGACAGACAGACAGACAAATTTTTGAATAATAGTATTTTTGGTATAGACATCGTATACACATTCATGTCTATATAGTAAAAAAAAAAATTACAAACAGACACTTCAATTTAATTTATTAGTGTAGATGATATTCATAGTCGGCCCAATTTTGAATACATGTTCTTAATAGACTGCACGTCATCAATCACAGCACGAACCATATTCTTTATTGCTTAATCAGAGATGCTCGGAGATACTAAATTCTGATGAGACTTAGTCCAGACTTTTTTTAGTCTAGCTAACGCTGTTGACCAGAAGCGCCTTTACAGCTTCACCAAACTTTGGGGACTAGTGCTGAAGGCACTCAGCTGCAAAAGGTAACTAGCACAAGTGGTACGAACCTCGGCTTGGCCATTATCTGAGTGTGAAAACTCCCGCGGAATTTTAATCCTAGCTAATCCCTACATTTTTTATTTAACACTAAAAAAAGGTTCCTTACAGGACCTATGTACCTGCTATTGTGTGCAGGAGTGTGTATGCAGTGTTGTATGTGTAATGCTTGATGCATGGGCAGTATCACAAGCTACCATATATTGTAGTCCTGTGGGTTTAAATCTTGACTAGAAGGCCAGACTTCATGCCCGATGAAGACAATTCGATGAGTGGTCAGCCAATTTTACGTGTTTCGTGTCTTATGAGCTGGCGCAGAATCATGTTGGAGTCTAATTCTGAAAATTGTTTGGAAATGAGGTTCTGCATTCTTTGTTAGGACGGTAATCTGCTACACAACAGCAATGGTTTTCACATCTTTTTCACAGCAAACCCTTAAAGTTAAGCCAGAATATGAGACTCCAAGCCAAACTATGAATGAGGAATCTGAACCCACGGAATACCCGCGTTCGCTTATTCTTAAATTCTTTTCGATGTTATGAATATATTCGCCCGAAATCAAAATTTCGCGGTATTTTTTCCCGCCTACAGCCGTAATCAAACCTGGGATCTTGCCAGCTTACTTCTATAAAACACTCGTCCCAAAAGATATCCAGTCTTTTTACGATTAGCTCGGTCCTCTTTTGATTGTGGTTCTGTTTAACCTCATCTGAAGAGATAATATTTGCTGGTATCCTATCTGTGGGAGGTCGGTTGTTCCTCTACAACCTTCGTAGTTTGAATCTTCAGTGTACGGTTAGATACTGTGATAAAAAAAAACCGTAAAGTTATTTTCAATTATTAAAGAAATCTCTCTGTTGTCTCGTAACTACAGCGGTGCAATCAGTCTATCGGTACATCAACAGGCAATCAGTGCATTGGTGCATTTTTGAAAATGAGTAAAAATGAATTCCTTTTTATTTTCAGTAAGTGCGAAAGTTTTTTTTTTTCAAAATTAGTCGAAGCATATATGGCCAGTCTTCAAAAATTAAAAATAATAAAGTTGATACAGAACTTATGACCCGACTATGTATACATTCATATGTATTTAGTAACAATTTATTATTTTTTTATTACAGACACTTCAATTTTATTTGTTTTTATTTAAGACGTTAATAATCTCGGTTATATGTAACTACTAAAATAAATTCGAATTGGGCATATAACTATTATTTTATATGAAGTTTTATATAAGGATATGAGACAGAAAAACGACAACTCGACGTCCATCACTGTCGGCGGCAGCGGCCATTATTCAAATTTTATTATCTCTGCTCGTGAAAAACTCCATTGCGCGGGATGATGATAGATACGATACCCGAGATTCTCTTTTGACTTATATGTAGATAATAATACATAACAGATAGTGAGATTTAGAAAAAAAACTAAACAACCAGGGAACTGCCGACAGAAACTCAAATCTTTATGTAAAACTTCTTTATAATGTTTAAATTTCTTAATTTGTTTAGTATACATTTTATTATTAATCTCTGAGCGTCAGCACTAAAACGTCATCTTATACTTGACACACTGTACGACGTTGACGGCTGAGGTAGCATTAGTAACGCGAATCTATAAGTTTTCTCCTACCAAGAATCGCTTAATGCCGTTAAAGCTTACAGTGAAGGAAAACATCATGAGGAAACCGTAGCAGGGTGATAGGGAATTTTCTAATAATGCTTGCCTGAGTAACTACCATCCGCAAGTTTAAAAAACCTGTCGCCAAATACAAATAGGGTTCCGCGTTGCTTATTTTGGGAGACAGAGGGGAGTCTGAATGGTAAATTACATAAGCAATATTTACTTAAGTAATATTTTAGTTAGCATTAAGCTTCATAAAGATAGTAACCCTAACAGAGTACGGAAGTCTTTAAATATTAAGGCCTTAAACTACTTGAAAGTAGCAAATTTAGACTATTAAGTTTTTTGGCAATGACCCTGGGTAGCTAAAACGGCTAAATAAGTATTCACTTCAAACATTTTGTAAGCTAAGCGAGAGGAGCAGCAGGCACAGCTTATATAATACATTTAAAATTTAACTGAGCATTTAAAAACAAATGCAAATCGATTACAAGCTGAATACAAATTAGCATTAATAGTTCTCCGTTGCATTTGAGATTCAGATCAGGAACAAAATGAATATCGATATTATTAAGAAATTCAATCGATTTATAAACGTTTTCGACAAAATATACTACATTTCAATATGGAATGTAATTTCAATTTTAATGAGTTCCAAGTAAATAAATGATTCGATTAAAATGATTGTAATTATTAATATACTCTACAAATATCATCGCTTCTTATAATTTTTAAGACAGTGAACTGTTTACGACATTATTCTTTCTATTTTTAGTTAAAAATAACGTGTAATTGAAAACACGAATCTACCAATATGAAGTGGATAGAGTACTTTCACTAATCATATACTCAATTGTCTAGCCAAAAGGCAGCATCTTAGAATTTACTTTCCCTGGTATTATCCCTAACTTACTTTACTTATGTACAAACTAAATTTCAAACTAGGCAGCCATGGAGGCTGTCGACAGAAGTAAACACTCGAAACTTTGGAAAAAAACTGTTTTTGAAATGCTTAAATTATAGCACGAGTAATTGATATTTCATAAGCATTTACAATACACCATTTGTCTGTTTTTTGAATATATTTACGCTCCGAGCAAAAATTATGTACATTTTCTTATAGTTTGTTCATAATCGAAACATACGATATCCTGCGTAATTGGTTAATTTATCACTGAGCGCCAGCACTTTAACGCCATCTTATACTTGGATATACTATAAGCATGTTGACGGCTGACGTCGTAGCATTGGTAACGCGAATCTATTAGTTTTCCCCTACCGAGATCGCTCAACGCCGCTAAAAAGATTTCACTTTAATATTACATAATATCGATTTTAATGCTGCATGCTTAAATATAAAAAATAAAAATCACTACACAACAAACCAAGTTACCACCGAAAACGTTTATATGGTTTCGGTTTTACGATTCCGATAAGTGAGTATTTCTATGTTATGTTATGTTGTAGTAAAATAATTATAACATGAAGCTTTTCGAACTACTCATTTTTATCTTTGGTTGTGGATAACGAAAAAATGTTCTGGAAAAAGGTTTTTTGAAGTTATACTTCTTTTGGCACGTTAGTGCAAAATAATGAGAGCAAACTTTTACGATGCGCGCGCAACCGTCACAAAAAACTACACTCTGAAGTTAGCTGTCAACATTTTAGTTTTTACTAATATTTACGTCAAAAAAGTATAACTTTTTATGTGCGTACATAAGTATACACACACTACTTTTTAATTTTACTACAAATTAAAATAATTAGTATTGGTAACGCAGCCTAGATAGGCCCCCACAAGGTGAACCAACGACCTGGTGAAGGTCGCTGGAATCTGCTGGATTCGGGTGGCGTAAGACTGGTCGTTACAGAGATCTTTGGCGAAAACTTGTATCGAGTAGTATATGTCTTTCGGTTGAATGGATGGATGGATAAATAGTAACTTATAAAATATATATTACATCCTTTAGAAATCAAGTTAGGAAGTCAAATGTCATAACAGTTTGCTGTTCCCTCAATCCATCCATCCATTCAACCAAAAGACGTCCACTGCTGGACATAGGTCTTCCCGAAGATCTCCACGACGACCGGTCTTACGCAACCCGCATCCAGCAGATTTCCGCGACCTTCATCAGGTAGTCGGTCCACCTTGTGGGGCGGAGGCCTATACTAGTTTGCTATTATTTTCAAGATCGTGGTATTTTTAAAATAAAATTATTTTAAAACAATTAGTTATTTCTATCGATAGTAATAATATTCATTATTATTCTATCTAATAGATTGACAACACTAGTATACTAAAAATCACTTTCCAATTCACGCAGTGTACCGTTTGATACCGTTATCTACTGTAAAATTTAGACTAAACGTCACAACACAGCGAATTTACATAATTCGGAACGGAACGTACGGCGCTGTCATTATTTTTAGTTTTGTTTTGCGAAATTTTTTGATTATAAATAAATAAGAGAAACGTAAGTAATATGCTATAATGTGATACTAATTTAAGCGTGATATTACCTTATTAGACCTATATGAGCATCATCATTTAAGTTATATATTATTGATCGGTTAGAATTAGGACAAATAGTTCGTAAGCATTGTGCATATTTAAAAATTAGCAAATTGTTTCTTATCGTACTTCGATTTACGTGTTGCTCAATATATTATCGTTTTTGTAATGTCATACGAATGTGAAGTTTACGCCCATTTATTTATATGCTTATTCACTCTGGTAAATAAAAGTCATTGTTTATATAGTGTATAGGTTTGTATTTATTTCATTTTATAAATCAGTATTCCAAATATTGTATTTATATTTTGCCAATAATTTTAATGAATAAATTGCCTGTAATCAAACTAATGATTTATTTCTTACAAAGAGATCAATGTTTCTTTTATATGGATTCTTTTCAATATTCCGTTTTTCTGTTCGTAATGGTTTAAAAACTTATAGATTCACATTACCAATGATCTCAGCAGTCAACATACTTAAATATTCCAAGTATGAGATGGTATTTAAGTCTTGGCACTTTATATGTACTTTCACTATATTTATAAAGTGTAACCAATTCTCAGCAGTGTATGCATTTTTGCTTACATGATGATATATAATATGATAAAGTTATAATAATTTCTCAGTAAATATTTATAGTGAAAATGGCAAGTGAAAGTAGTTCAGCAGTCTTAGACATGAATGATGCAGACACTGAAGATACGGATGCTCCGAGTGTCACTGAAGATCCTGGAGAAGGTGCTCCACTTATCATGGAGCATGGGCATGACATTGCTGTTAAAGTGAGTCATAAAACATTAATTTTGCTATAGAGTAGAGGTAATATTATTTTCAAAATCTGCTAAAGTGGTTAAAATTAAACCAGGGAACAACATACTACTACGGTTAGTAGTAAAACTTCAATCTGATGAATATAAAAAGTCAGTTGAGTCAGGCTTGAAAATTATTTAACATTGCACTATATACTATACAATTGTCCTTCACCACACAAATTTACTTAAGAGAATTAGCTCCAAACGGTTATTCAAGCTTCTTGTAAACAAAACTCTTACACCCCCTCCCTTGATACATAAGCATTGGTATAATATTTTACAAAACAGAGGAAAATAATTGATAAATATTAGTAAAGTAATTGTTGCTTATGAACAGCACTAAAGACCTTTACTCTTCCACAGGTGGATGCCCCGATGAAGCAGTTGTCGACATTGGAGACCTTTGTGACATATAGGGTCAGATGTGTTTGTGCTAGATGGCCCACTCCACCCTATGTCAGGAGACGATATAATCATTTTAAGGTCGGCATACCTTTTAAAGATGCTATAAAATCTGTTAAATCTAATACTACTGTAGTTCGATGCAAACTTAATGGCGGCTCGGTAGCCACATTCAGACTTGTTTCAATATATATTTTCTTTTGAAAGTTTTTATGACAATGAAAACTATGGTTTGAAAGTTGTTAATTATATATTACTAAATATGTTTGTTTCTAGAAACTGCATTTAAAGGCTAAATCGGAAGTATGGTAATTTGACTGGAGAATTGAATGAAAATGTAATAAATTTTATGAAATAATAGAATAATATTTACTTATGAAAGATAAATATTTCACTGAACATTCTAATAAAAAAGCACAAACATCAATGATCAAAACAATATAGTTAATAAGAATAAAAACTTAACTAAAAACAAAAGGAAACAATAATACAACAGTATGATAGACCGCCTGTAGGAATAATCCCCCTTCCCTGCGCCGCCGGGTTTTTGTCTTGCAGATACGAAAATTATGTTCTGCGCATCGGCTCGTACGATGTGCCGAGCCGCCATAAAGTTTGAATCAGACTATACAATAGGGTATTTCTTGTATATGACAGTCGCTACATAAGCGGCTTGCGCTTGCGCACCCTCTGATCGCGCCCCCGCCCCTCCCCCCGCTGCACACAGCAAGGCAACAGCTGGATCGATATTCCCCATCATTCGTCGCAATACGGACCATGGCTCTCCACGCATTTCTTGGTAAGCCTCAAACAACATATTTTTGTAGGTAAATATATAAGTTTATAACATTATTAAGTATATGGGTACAAAGCTTAGACAGTGGAATTACCTGTTGATCTAGATCACATGATAAGTAAAAATGTCATCCACATTGGTAACATCTTAAATTTAAAATTGTATTAGTTAGCTGGGAAGGACTGTTAGTCAAATAAATTGGCAATTCCTTAGGAAAAAGAATGACAAATATTACCACTGTTACCATATTAGGATGAGCATGTTATAACAGAAGAACTGCTGAGGATTTTGAATAATTAGGATAGACGTTTTATAAAACGAATTAATTTAGGACGAAACTATAAAAAGAGAGCTAACTAAAGTGATCATGTGTCTGTATCATTCATCCTAAAGAACAATGGTTCATAAATCCAACTCTGAGCTTTTGGTGAAAAAAACAATCACGAGGAAAACCATAGCATGGTGGTAGCATTCTCTAAAATGCCCGCCTGGGTAGCCACCACCCTCAAGTTTGAAAACCTATCGCCAAACTCAATTCCACTCAATTTGTTAACTCAATGCCACTAGTCTTAGTGTGTTAACCATCCTCGACCACATTGTCACTTAAAATCAGGTGAGATTGTGGTCAAAGCACTGAGCATACATTGTGTAAAAAAAAAATAAAAAAAGACTCACTGTGTTTACCATACTTTTCAGAAAATCACTGAATCTATACCAGTGGTTGCCACACTTTTCTGGTCAAGGGCCACATAGGCCAATGTGACATTACACTGTGGTCCATTCTGTTATCGATTGTGTACTTGATGCAGTCTATTCAATGACATATTATTATGAACTGTCAAACGCGAGTTCCTCATAGATTTCGTATGCCAATAATAACATATGAAACTTATTTTGAAAGTTTCAATTTAGTTATATTCATAATATGATAACTCGGTTTCGAGTTATTGTCTACTAGGGCCACAGTTTGACGACCACTGACTGACATAAAAAACACATTCTATCTATTGTGGGTTTTTTGTAGAGATCTCAGTCTGTCATGTAGCAGTTGTTTTCATAAATTCATTAAACTTGTTTGTTTAACTCTATATCATGTAATCTTGGTGGCGTTTTGTGTGATATAGTTTAGTTATTGTCTACAAGTTGAGGTTATTATAGATAATAACGCGTTAAATTTATTCTGAGCTCCAAAGTTCGTTTTTTTTACGGAGCTTGGTAACGCTGCTACAAGATTGCAAATATATTTTAGCCACATGACACTGGCACAAATTGTTTTTTACAGAAATTGCTTTTATCTAAGAAGATCTATTGTGTTCATCTCTGTACTAACTCCCTGCCTATATAGCCTGAATATATTGTAAATTTTTTTTGGCAGAGAGTGTCTATAGGAGTCTAGTACCCCGAAATATTAGCACATGATTGTTCAGAAGGCAGCGTACATCACTTTCTTCCCAATCTATTTTTCAACCTGACTTTATTTTAGATCGTGTAGCAAAGCATCCTATATTGACTTACAATGATGATCTGAGGATATTCTTGACAACGCCTGATGATGAACTGGAGAAAGTGAGTAGATGGATATTTCTATTTGTAACACAGGAATTGTGTTTGTTTTTACAATTCAATTTACTGGATGTGGTGAAACAAATTTTAACTAGGCTAAAATTAGACTAAGGTATCTCCGTGATTTAATCTAAATTTAAAGACAACTAGGTAATGGAAGCAACAAATTTTTCAATTATAATGATTTTATTGTATACGTGTGAAATGGGTTAATTTGGCAACACTGAAGTTGTCGTGAAATTTTACTCGCATTTGAGCTATGTATATTAAGCAGCTGGTTTAGCCGTTAATATTTAAGGGCATTCAACATCTTGTGACCAGATTGTGACCTGGGTTGCCAGTTTAGAACAAAAATAGATTCTAAAAGCTTGGTTCTCTTATGACTTTTAGGAGTTTCGCGGAATTCATAATGTCGTATTTAGTCGTGGCTCTGTTCATACAAACAGTACAATACTATGAAACGATAGTCGAAATATACATATACTAATATAGACAGCTAAAAAGCCTAGTTCAGGCGACAAGGCCTATGCTTATGTTTATGTAAAATAACATAACATAACATAAGGTCACGCCTGTTATCCCCGAAGGGTTAGGCAGAGGTGGTGTAGCGAACTACACCACCCACATTTCGCCGAGCTTAGTTCCGTCCCAGATGTGACAGGGGGCGAGCCTGTCGCCATATCGGGCACAGATTCCAAACTCCGGGATGATACTGAGTTGAAAAACCCAATATCAAGTGATATTGACCCGACCCGGGGATCGAATCCGAAACCTCAGAACGGCAGTCGCACCGTAATACAACTGCGCCACCGAGGCAGTTTGCAGTATACATTATTATTATTTATGGCATTTAAAGGCATTATGTAATGAATATTTTACATGTTTTTGAGTCCACAACCTCTTATCAGCAATATTAAGCAATGCTGTTACCCCATGATGACAAAGAAGTAAATAAGTAAAAATTCTGCTTACGTAAGCCGTTTTTATCTGCAATGTCATCTATACTAGTAAATTAAATGTCCGTTTGTAATGTCAAAACTATTTTTTTACTAAATAGATATGAAAAATAGATACCAAAAATACAATTTTTAACATTTTTGTTTTTCTGTCTGTTTGTTCCGGGTAATCTCCGGTGTGGTTGGACCGATTTTGGCTGGACTTTTTTTGATAGATAGCTGAAATTACTCTGCGTAACTTAGAGTACTTTGAAATTTTCGAAAATAATTGGGGTTCTGCTTTAAAAAAAATAAAACTCTTAAAAACTAAAAAGAATCCAATTCGATGCACAGTTTTGCAGGCAAGTGGTTGAATTTATGAGAAATATTTTTACTTTATCTTGTACTAAAAGAATATTAGGGTTTCGTAAAAAAAAAAATTAAAAGAAGCGAAGAATATATGAAACGCGGGAGCAGTCGCGGGCACATGGCTAGTCAAAAATAAAATAATTTTGAAAGTTTTCAATGGCCTCATATATATCCTTTTATGTGTCTTTTACAGATTTTTAAAAGTGAATACAGTGCTCTGAATCTGTGGGGATTGGGCAACTCACTCTCGTATGGTGTTGGAGAATCCAAACCAACCAACGGTGCTAGGTATGTGTAAATAAATAAATAAAATATAAAAAGCCTGTTTATTTCACACTATTTGTACAAAAAGGGGGGAAAAAAAAAACTTAAAATCAAACAGTCATGCATAACAATAAGTACTACGGTAATGTTCTTTTTTAATATTAATATGTCGATTACTCATAAGAATGAGACATAGGAAAACAATGGAAAGCTGGCGTAAACGCCAGGTTAGTGCTCAAGGGGTTAAATATAGCGTGAACCCCTCTCAATTGAGGGTAAAGGCCTCCTCCAAAGATTTCTAATTGTCCTTATCTATAGCTCTTTCCTTCCATATTTTGCCTGCAGTTTCTATTATAACGTCCGCCGATCTGGTTCTTGGTCTTCCCTTTTTATTTGTTTTAATCTAACAATTACTATATTTATGATGAAAGAAAACTTTTAAAACTTCACTTAATTAACCGTTTCGTTAAAAAATTTAGATGCCTCGGACCTCAATTTTCAATAATCTAGGCTGGTATTATTTCAAAAAATTGACATACAAATGTAGCGAGGCGAATGAATCGAATATTTTACAAGAGAATAAAAATTACTGACGTTTTTAATTTAAGGCTTTGGTTATCGTATCCTATATCGTAAATGAGATATGTGGGAAAGGGGAAACACATTTTTTGTGTCTACAATATAAAATCTACGTTCTTCATATAATCTTCTCCTTCTGTGTTCTCCTCATACCTCCGGTTTAGTACATTCTTCCTTTTACATCCAATCTATTCTTCTATGGAATGCACTTCCCTTAAAAATCAGGGTTTCCACGAGCCGTATGGCTTTCAAAGCCAGGGTATGGCAACTCTATACTAATATTTTAGCAGAATCGTCGCACTAATACTTTCCTATTAATTTATTATTAATTAATATATTGTATATATATGATGTACTAGCTGGTGCCCGCGGCTCCGCCCGCGTTTCATATGTTCTTTGCATATGACGTTTCATTTATAGTTAATTTAAAAAAAAAAAAAAAATGAATGAATAACAGTAAGAGTATTTTGTTTTTATTAGCGGAAAAAATTAATAAACAAACAAATTGAGAAAACATGGTAAAGGGCTCACAGAATTTGTGAAATATATAGCCTATAACCATCTACGATCAATTCCGCGTCGATTGGTTGTGGTTTCATGCTGATCGGTCCAGTAGTTTTCGAGTTTACCTCGGACAAAGAAACCAAACTTTGCTTATATATATATAGATGAATGTATTATATGTGTATGTGGTATGTATTTTATTATATTTGTGTACAGGTATAAAATATTATTACTTAGTTTTGCACCTACCTTTATTACTTTCTCCACCACCCTTTTTTTTCGAGGGGAATGCATTTACGCACTAGATGTTCAACCTAACCCAAAGGGACAAACCCTCGGGAAAGGTTGAAACCGGGGACGTGTGACAGACTCTCACACACTTGTGTGAGAGGCTGTCACACGCCAAAATGAGTGTGGGACTCAAGGCGAGAAGCGCTAACACTACCCACTAAACCCCCCGATTCTACCCGCCGCCGTAAGCGGAGTAACACGGGATGACTAGTCTAGTCTTCACCACCCTAAGCTTGACAGGAAGAAAATGCCTAAGGCATTATGTCCGCCTTTGTACAAAAATTTGTGCAAAAATCGTTAAATAAATAAATAAATAATTCTAGTTTCAAACTTCTACCCCCATATACATAACCTATATATCCAATATAAACGGTCCAGTGAAGTTAGTCATGCTTTTAAACCAACCGTACGACATTTTCTACCAGACCAGATATTTGGACATCTTCATATTTGAATTGGAGAGATTTTTTTTCTGCTCATATGAGTCGATATTTTACAATGTCAATATGCTCAGGTTTCACTGTCATACGATAAAGTATCACAATATCCACTGTTATATGCACCTTTTTGCATAATTATATTTGATACTCCATTTCTTGAAAAAAATTGGCAATAATAGCAAATCATACATAATCATTTGGACACTTGAACTAAGTTCTAACTAAGTAAATTTATTTTATTATACGTGGATAAAGTTGCTCGATGCGTAATTATAGTTTTTTGCTTCTGGCTAAATAGGTAAAAAACTGATGATGAAGTAAATAGGGAAGGACACTAACTATCGATATATTGATTTTTAATTTAAATATCGATATTGATTTCCGACCTATTTTCAAGAGCTTTATTATAATATATACTAATTATAGTAAATTCCACTTATTTAAGTATAAATTAATATACACTATAATATATAATAAAAGCGCGTGGGTTTTGGTATAAGTGCCGCCTCTACCTTCAAATGGATTCGTTCTGAACTATTCGTAGTATCCCTCTGTAGTTTGTGAACGCAACTTAAAAGAAATGTCTAGTAGATAGTAAATAAAACTGCCAAATATATGCTAGTTTTATTCCATTTTCAAATATTTCGACTATTTTTCAGATAATCACGTCTTGATGTAAAAATATCATTTTTACTCTGTACATATCGATAAGATATATATCGATATATTTTTTACATTTGCCCATCCCTAGAAATAAGGTGATAATATATGTTGTTCCAGGGTGAAGGACCCCGAGTTCACATCAGCAATAGACTATTTACAGTCTTTACAGCAGAAGCTGACAACCCTGTGCTCTCTCACCACTAAACTGCACAAAGGGACAGCGGCACTAAACATTGAATATATGAAGTAAGTGCCCTATGTGCATTAAAGGGTCGTTCCAGTATTACGCAAGCAAAATTTCACTCACTTTTCACCCCACTTATAGTGAGCTAAGTATAGACTTCCCGCACCCATTAAGTCGTACGTAATACTCGGACGACCCTAAAATTTTGATGAACTATGATTTTAAGAGTTATCTACATGGTTTTTAGGTCCAATTAGACCTGGTAGGTGGCTCTGTATTTTGTAAAGGTTTTTTTTTTTATTTTATTAAATATAATTTAATATAATAAATTTACTAATTATGATTGTACTAGCTGTGTGCTCGCAGCTGCCCCCGCGTTTCATATATTTTAATTTCAATGCGGTAATATAGTTCTATTTTTTTTTTTTACTGAACCCTTATTAAATTCCAATTTTTTTTTGCTGCAAACATTAAGCAAAGATATTTCGCTTAAATTCAAATACTTGCCAGTAAAACTGTGCGTTGAATCGGATTTGATTTCAATTTTTATGAGTTTTTATTTTTTTACGCGGAACTCTAGCTGTTTCGAAGATTAGTCGGAACAAACAGACATACACATAGGCCTATACGAATTTTTGGTGTAGGTATCGTATATACATTCATATGTATTTAGTAGAAAATTGTTATTTTTATATTAAAAACAATCTACGCTTCAATTTTATTTATTAGCATACTAATAAATAAAGAACCTAAATGAAAAATACAAATATTCATCTCCGGAACGGCTGGACCGATTTTGATGGGACTTTTTTAAATAGGTAGTTGAAGTTACTTTGCATAACTTAGGAGGTACTTTTGATTATCATAAATAATCAGGGTTCCGCTTAAAAAAATCAAAACTCATGAAATTGTCAACAAAATGTGATTCATCACCATCTAAACATTATTTTGCAAAGATTATTTAAGAATGATATTACGTAGTGAAGAATATATGGAACGCGGGTGAAACCGCGTGCACACAGCTAGTATGAAATTTAAAAATAAAATGTTAGCAAGAAGGAGTCAAAAATATTTTATTATGGTAATGAACACATGAAATTACTTCTATGTTGAGACCATGAGTAACACTATCGTCACTTAACATCATGTGGTCAAAGTTCAACAGTATAAAAGAAGATTGCTTGATTCTGTTTGCAGTATGAAGCGAGTCTGTGACTCTTGGAGCTCGCAGTGCGGTGGGGGGGCGGAGTGCCGAGGCGCTGGTGCATTAGCAACCGGTGCTGGTGCGACCGCCAGGGCCTTCGCCACGCGTAGAGCTCCGTTGCACGCCGCCCTCCTTCCCCTCCTAGCGGCACACGCCTCCGCCCACGTTGCTAAGATCACACAAAGGGACGCTTTACACGGTACACCTTCATATACACCCTTAAATATTATATAACCCAATGTCTGCCTATTTGTCTTCATGTTTGTTTGTTTCTATGTGCTCGCATAACTCGTGAATTACCCAACCGATTTACGTGATTCTTTTTTCACATCATAGGTATATCCTCTACACAGATTTTAGTATATATTTTATTACGTGGGATATTATATGTAAGAAGTAATGAGAGTAGCAATGAATTAAGTGGATAAAGAAAAGGTCATGACGATGCTCTCTTATTTTAATGAAACCGTTACAATGTTTAACGAGATATGCTGTTAATGCTAGATTATTTTTAAAAAAATGTCCATAATCACTTAACGCACATACAACAATACATTATTGTTTTTGCTAATATTCAATTAGTTATTTTTTTTATAGTCTCTTTAACTGTCTAGATAGTTTCTGAGCAACTTTTACATGTGTCAAAATATTGATTAATTCATACAATTATGTGAAAATAAAACATGTGCATATGTTTTTTTTTCTTCCTTATTTATTAATACGATACTGGTACAGTTTTATGTACTAGTAGCTGAGTGCCCGCGGCTCCGCCCGCGTTTTATATATCCTTAATTGGGTAGAATTGTTTATAAATAATTCCATTCAACCGAAAGGCATCCACTGTTGGACGTAGGTCTCCCACAATTATGAGGGAGATCACCATAATTGAATGTTTGTAGTACTCAGAGGATGGTGCTGCCCATCCCCTGGTTTATCCCTTAGTCGACTTCTACACCACCCGCGGAAACGATATGGGGTGGTTATTGTTCTTAGCTGACACCACTCGTATTTTTGGTTTGTTTGATGGTTTGATGTCGGTCACTTTCACTTTGTTTCTTCTGCGGATCTCCTCATTCCTGATTCGATCCCGCAGAGAAACTCCAATCAAAGCCCTCTCCATTGCCCTTTGAGCTTCCTTACTAGGCCCATTGTAAGTAACCGACATTGCCCGAAGAATTGCTAAACTGAAGTGGCTGCGGGCCGGGCACATTGCTCGCAGAACCGATGCCCGTTGATGCCAACGGGTTCTCGAATGGCTACCGCGCCCCGGAAGCCGTAGTGTGGGTAGGCCCCCCACAAGGTCGACCGACGACCTGGTGCTGCAAGACCGGTCGTCGTGGAGATCTTTGGGAGAGACCTATGTCCAGTAGATAAAATGTTTTGATGGTGCTGGTTTTTGTCTTTTTCCATACGTCCCTATCAGCCGTCATCTCTTCATTAACTCCGTCTTCTTTCATACACACTTTCTTTGGACATCTTTTCATATTTATTACTATATCATATCACCCATATGTACTTCTCATATGTAATTAACTTATATAAAAAAAAATACTATTACAGCGGCCTACGTATCCGGAGGAAACGGGACAGAGGATCTTCATAATCGGTGAGTGTATCCGTAACATTATTCATATTCATTCTTGTTCATGTAAAGGTAATTCGTTTCCAGGTGACGACTGTATCGATTTTGATTTAAAGTCTTTTGTTTTCTTTTTTTTTTATATATATATCATGCATACAGAGCACATGTCAGAAGTGAACATTCTTGAGCAATCTCTGGTTTAAATCTGTAAGGTATTTATGAAAGTAAATTATTGACAGTGATCAGTCCTATTTATAGTCTGTTTTTTAATGACACAATAGATAATAATCAATTAACATTCCTATTGTGTAAGGTAATAATTGCCAATATTAACTAACTTAATTTCCCGTTTTACATTCAGATTGGAACAAGCCTCAGAAGCCCTTCGTAGCGAATTGTCCGACTGGTCACCTAAGACCAAAGCGGAACTGAAGCGTCTACTCCTAGATCTGGCCGAGAGAAAAGTGGCTGCTCACAGCCAGATCCTAATGGGCTGGGAGCACGCACTAAGAGTATGCTCGGAGACGGATGTCAGCCAACTCTTCAAAACCGTCTCCAAGACCGCAGTCCTGAACTTGTCTCCATCGAAATGCCGAGCCGATGCCACCCCGACGGAGACTGAAAGAGATTTGGACGACCTAGAAGCGGACAGTAACGATTCAGTCTCGAGGGATGGTGTTACGGAATGTGACAATGTCATTTCAGAACTCAGTTATGATGCGAGTGTGAAAAAGACTGAATATCTACCTAAAGATGGTGCTCATAATCATAAAGGATCTGATGATATGAATAACGATATGAATGGTGAACAGGATCCTGCAAATTTCGAGGCAGAGGATAGTATAGATGAAGCCAGAGGTGATACCAACAAATTTATCCAAGACATCCTAAAAGATGACAGTGAAGCGAAGACAGGGAGATACTTTGAAGTTGAAGACACATCCAAGTCAAGTCTGAACGAAGCGGAGGGAAAATCGAAATCCGATGTCACATCGGATCCGTTAAGGAATTTCTCTGAAGTGGATCTATCATGATTCTTCGATACAGTGTTTTATAATGTTTTAAAAGATTTATAAGGGCTAGTGTATGTGTGTGTGGGGGCGGGGGGGGGGGGGGGGCGAGGGAGATGTGATAAGTGCATCCAGTGTTTAGAAAGTTTATTGTGAAATTGATCTATAAACATATCATTTGAACTCTTAAAGGCAACAGGATGATTGTTGTGAGTGTAAATTACTGTAAACATCAAAGAAAATCCGTTATTTTCTTCCAAAATCGTACAGTTTTTAAAATGGGTGTAATTCCAATGGTAAGTTTTCCTTGCAAATTTTCCTTATTCTCAAAAATCATTCAGTACTTGATTAATAGATATCAGTCTCATTTTGGGATTGAAGCGTTATCTATTAATCTGAATTGTAATTAGTACCTCAAATTACCTCAAAAATAACCAGTTATTAGTATCTATTTCAAATTTTTATCATAACATTGTTTCATACATATTTTTAAAAAATATCTTTATCTTTTATGTTTCTATTAAACAAACTTTATATATTGATATGGAACATATAGCTTATTCTGATATATGTTTTTGATAACTAATAATATAATAGTTTTTTAAAATAAAAATAAAAAAACAATATACTGTTCCGTTGAGACAAAATGAGTTATATGAATAATTTTAATATCGGCACAGTATAAGAGATGGCGCTGTACGATTTTTATACAGGTTTCATGAAATGGCGCGTCATAAGCACATTCACTTTTAAAATAATAGTTGGTTATTTTTGAATGTTACTCTATGGAATAAAAAATTATCACACCAAATAACAAGGTGGTGTTTCCTTCGAAATTGACTCATAACATGTTACTTTATTTCTGTATACAATATACTGTGTGATTTTAATGATTAATATTTGAAATTGAGGACCTGTACTAATGGTTAACAATCAAACATTTGTTTATCTCAATTGTATATCCTAAAGAAAATAAATATGTAGTTTTTTCCATGTTTGATCTTCTGAGCCTTAACAATGCATTCTTTAACATCAAAATTAAAGAAACTTTTTCTCTCCCCTGTTGGTCCTAGTATTTTTTTGAAACAATGCAAATTAATTTAAAATCTTTTGTTTTTTTTTTCTATATCATGCATACATAGCACACATTTCAGAAGTGAACATTTTTGAGCAATCTTTGGTTTAAATCTTTAAGGTAAGCTATTAATAACGAATAAAAATCAGAAATTGAGACAAAAATATGCATGCCCACTTTTTACAATACATTCATGTGCAGGCTTCCACAATACAAATATAGCACAAAGGGAAGAAAGTAATTATTATAAAACTCAAACTATATACGATGCTAATTATTTTTGTCTCTCACACAGACCAAATTATTGTATCCATCCCATAACATTAAAAAACTTGACATTTTATTCTGATGCAACCTTTAAGTTTTACTCTGATCACATGCAAAGAAGTTCACTTCTTTATGTATGTTTTCCTTGGCAATGTTGCCCCTCGAATAATTTATTATCAAGTATTAGTGAGTGATCTGTTGTATACCAAAAAATCTTTAAAGCCCCACAAGATTATAAAAAACATATATTTTATAATTAAATATAAATTACTTCCGCTGTGTCCAATATATTATATCTAAAATAGACTTAATAATTTAATACATAGAAATAATAGTTATTTCATATTTTGAAATTTAATTATAATATTTAATGTTGGCAATAATAATTTTAAGATGTATTAGAATCTTATTAGTGCTAAAATGTATTAAAAGTTTTTGTAAAACAAAATGGCTACTTATTTTTTTGTACTTTGACATTTGTGCTGTGAAAATACATATAGTATTTGTATACGGTTTAAAAATTCGATTTGACATTACATACTTTATTTACATATAATGTTTGATTACATATAGTCATATTTTTATTATTAAAACATGTCAAAATTTCAAAGTTTTATCTCATTCTACCGCAAAGTAAGTTTTCGTATGCATACATTTTGGTGCCAGAACACCATTTAATGATTGGCGTTTTGTAATGCGGTACAATAATCGTGATTTACATATTGTAATAACGAAGTTTTGGCTGTAACTAATTTCTAATACATGTAAAATATGTATAATAACATATTTACCATTCTGATTACTACATTTCAACCCAGATCTTTATCTGAACATGATGTACCTTCCATGTAATTCTGTATAGAAAATAGGCCTATATTCTAACATTTGTATATAAATACGAAGATACCAATTATACATATAGAGATATAATCAAAATTATGTTGTTTTATTTCATCCTGCTTGAAAATTTCTATTACTACCGCTTTTAAGGTATGTTGCTATTTAGAGGCCATAATCGGCAATGCTTCTATAATTCTTACGTAAGTTTCGGCATAATTTAAATAAAATAAAAATGATAATTAAATTATCACCAGACCCCCATCAAAAATAACATAACATAAGCTCACGCCTGTTATCCCTGAAGGGTTAGGCAGAGGTGAAATAGCTAACTATACCACCCACATTTCGCCGAACTTAGTTCCGTCCCAGATGTGACAGGGGGCGTGCCTGTCGCCATATGGTGCACAAATTCCAAACTCCGGGATGATAACTGAGTAGAAAAACCCAATATCACTTTACCCGACCCGGGGATCGAACCCGAGACCTCAGAACGACAGTCGTACTGTAATACAATTGCGCCACCGAGACAGTTAATTAAGTTAAAAATAAGTAAACAATAATACTTGAACGCTCCCTTATAGCAAAGACTTTAAAGCGATAATGGAGCAGCTGGAGAGAGGCCGGATTCCAGATCAATGGACGCAGGTTTGAGGCCACCTACCCAACCTAATTGCAATGTGCGCCCAGCAATAGAACCTTTAAAAACAAAATTAGCTTTTCCAGACATCTTCGAGCTCATAACAGGATCTAGCTAGGTTTCGCCGTTGACGGATACGTAAAGGAGGGTGATGATGAATTCCCTACCGTGTAATGAGACGACAAACACCTGCGTGATGAAATTTGCTTTAATGGAATGTGATTGGAATTAAAATGTAAATAAGTGAACGTGAAATTTCATTGCAGTGTTGCCAACGTCCCTACGTTTTCTAAATTCAATGCAGAATTTTATTTTATTATTCTAATTTAATAATCTATACCAATAAATAAAATTGAACTATCTGTTTGTAATGTAATTTTTTTCCTAAAGAGATATTAATGTATATACGATACTTATACCAAAACCACAATTTTAAACATTTTTGTGTGTCTATCTGTTTGTTCCGGAAAATCTCCGGAATGGCGGGACCGATTTTGACGGAACATTATTTTTTGTTAGGGAGCTGAAGTTACTCCGCGTAACTTATTTCGGTGGAATGTCTTCAAAGTAATGAAAATCGAGTCACACTTAATGCATCTGTGCAGTTTCAGATTGGTGTATTTAATTCTATGTTCGCTGACCCTATGTCTTCTTTTTGTAAAGTTTAAGTTAAAGTCGAAATTAAGTTATGTTTATTTAAGTTGTATTTGGACTTATATCGAAGATGTACGTACAGATAAAATTAAAATGGCGACAGTCATTCTTGCGACTAAGCCTAAAATAAAGAGAAAAAAAAACTTTTTTGAAAATATTTGGTAAAAATTAAAAACTCTTGAAATTGTGAATCAAAAGCCGATCCAAAACAATTGGAAACTAATTAGGGTGGCGTATAAAAAAAAACAAATTGGCAATTAAATGAAACGCGAACATATAGCTAGTTATTAGTACTTTTACTGGCAATTTCTCAAGAATTCTTGGCGCGATTTTGGTTTGCTATGTAGTAACGTTTTTAATTCATTAACTTGTAGTACTTGACTAAATTATTTAATTTCGTTAAATTTTACGTGATATAGTTTGGTTTTTGTGCACTGGCGAAGTGTATTGAAAATAATAACACGGAGCGTGAATTCTAAAATTTCATGAAAGTTCTACAAAGGACAACCATTACTTTCAAGTATAGTGTTTTATCTATGACCATTACGTTAGCACTGGTTAGCACTTTGTATGAAAGTGTTGCTAACGTCAGACAGACTTGGCTGCATGGTCTTTAGCATCTTTGTTTTCATCTTAAAAAGGAATAAATCCTTTTTGGTAGGTTTTTGGCGGGACCTCAATCTGTCATTTAGCAGTTGTTTCCTTTAATTCACTAAATTTGTGTATTTGACTCTATATCCTGTAATCTTAGTAGAGTTTTGTGTGGTATAGTTTGAATTTTGTGTACAAGTTAAGTTCATTATGGAAATTAACGCGTAGCATTTATTCTGAGGTGCCGACAAGTCTCCATGGAAAGTTTAGCACGATGAGCCACAGTTTTGCTAGAGCTTGGTAACGTTAATACAAGACTGAAAATACATCTGACCTACATGACACTGGCACAAATTGTTTGTACACAAATTGCCATTATCGATGAAGAAGAAATCTATTTTCTATAGATGCAAAATTAATGAAAAATTGGATAGCTGTATGTGTTCGTAATATAACAATCAATACCTGTTACTACCAAATAACGTGCACGGTATCGAGTCGTATTGCGTACGGTATGACATTAACGTCGCGTTGTTCGTATTTTGTAGAAAACTTAGTCGCACTTTACATACATAGCTGTGTAAGGTACATTTTTAACCTTACCGTATTTTAAAGCAGACTTATATTTAAATCTTTTTTTTTTGTTTAAATTTCATTCTCATATTTCATATACTCTATCTGAGAGCCCGCGTTTCATATATTCTTTACTGCGTTTTAACTTTTTCATACAGAAGCCTAATTATTTTCCTAAAAATATTTAGTACTAAGATAAACTAAAAATATTTCCGTAAAACTTTGCTTAGAATCGGATTTTATTTAGGAGGATATTTGTAAGAAGTTTCAATTTTTTACGCAGAATTATAATCGAAAATTAAAAGTACTCTAAGTTACCCGGAGTAACTTCAGCTATTTACCAAAAAAAAAGAGCCGTCTAAATCGGTCCAGCAATTCCGGGTATTACACATTACAAACAGTCAGACAGACAACAATTATAAAAATTATATTTTTGGTATAGGCATCTATTTAGTAAAAAAAATTGACATTACAGACAGACACTTCAATTTTATTTTATTAGTATATGCTAGATATAATTGTTTTATTTTATTTTTAGATTTATATCGTTTTCCTTTAAATACTCAATTCACACATCAAAGGCACTTACCGAACTGAAACAGTTGCATTTGTTTGTATAAACTTATAAAGAATCAATCGGACTAACATCGGTACAAAAATACGAAACATGCGAGTAACGAAATGCATTCGTGAGTAACTTTTCGGTACTCGTTTCTACATAACATACCCGTTACTTTGTAACGAATACATACGGTTTGCTACAGCTCTACTATTTTGACAAATGACAGTTTGTAATGTATAACATTTGACAATTTCTTACATCTATTGTTTTCGTTTCGATACTTACCTACGTGGTATTATTAAGTTATTAGGAATAAGTTGATTCAAAATAACAAATGATAGAAAAATACACCTTAGCTTAGTCGTCGATAAGACAACTGCCAAAATTGCTTCCAAAATGCAAGCCGTGAGCGCTCCACGGGAGCCCACGCAAGGAGTTATAAGTACAAGCTCGACCATACTAAATATGCGTGAAAAAGAGAAATATATCGAAGATTTCGATTTTCCCTTTTGCGACGAATCCTCGAAATACGAAAAAGTCGCCAAAATCGGCCAAGGCACCTTCGGGGAGGTGTTCAAAGCGCGAGCGCGTAACAGCAACAAAAAATTCGTCGCCATGAAGAAAGTTCTGATGGATAATGAAAAGGAAGGCTTCCCGATCACAGCTCTACGTGAAATAAAAATCCTGCAGCTATTAAAACACGAAAACGTCGTCAATTTAATTGAAATATGTCGCACGAAAGCAACACTTCATAATAAATATAGATCAACTTTCTATTTAGTTTTCGATTTTTGTGAGCACGATTTGGCCGGTCTATTATCGAACGTTAATGTGAAATTTAGTCTTGGAGAGATCAAAAAGGTGATGCAACAGCTTCTAAATGGTCTCTACTATATACATAGTAACAAAATCCTACATAGAGACATGAAAGCTGCAAATGTTTTGATAACAAAGAATGGTATATTAAAACTTGCCGACTTTGGCCTTGCTAGAGCTTTCAGTATAGCTAAAACAGGACAGGCTAACAAATACACAAACAGGGTTGTTACACTATGGTACAGGCCTCCAGAATTGCTTTTAGGTAAGATTGATTATAAAAATGTTTATTTCTAATTTTAGTGTTAAGATACTCAATGCATAAGGTATTAAAATAGTGTGAAAGTGTACCCACATTATGGTGCCACAGGTTATTTATTAGGGTTAAACCTTATTTTGCTGTAAAAGATAGTTTATATTATAAATTATTGTTATTATTTATTATGTTTTGCTCTGGGGAGCTTATTTTATGAGTATGATAGTCTTACGGCTGATGTTATGAAGCAAATATTTAGTCAATTGTTAGAGATTAGTAAAAAAACTCAATTATCAATCTAGGACTAATCCATGGTGAGTACTTATGAATTATTATGTTAATCAAATAGCAGAAATATCTTGAGTGCTTTTACGCACCCTTTTGGGATAAGCCCCTATTCAACCTAGATATAGAATTAATGAAGTCTTAGTTCAAATAGTAGGGTCAAACTGAATAACCTTCATATGTCTCATAAACATTAATTTAATAAAAATTCTAATACATAGGTGACAGGAATTATGGACCACCGGTGGACATGTGGGGTGCTGGATGCATAATGGCAGAAATGTGGACCAGATCTCCAATAATGCAGGTGAAAGTCTTCTTAATACATTTATAGGATGTATGCATAAATATAACTAATAAGAACAAACATCAAATTACCAGAAATAAATAGTGTCTTGTCCATTTTAATTTATATTGTCTGGATATTTGGTCTAATTAATTTTTTACAAATCATACTGCACATACAAGAAAAATAGGTCCTGTTAGGGATATTTTAAAAAAAAATGAAACTTTAGTAGGGTTGAGTGATTCTCGGTAGGGGAAAACAAATAGATTCACATTAACCATGCTATGATGTTGTATGTATGTCAAGTATAAGTTGAAGTTTAAGTGATGGCACTCGGAGATAACAAATAAAATGTATACAGCCTATGATGTTTTCATTATGAATAAATTATATGAAATTGTACATAATTATTGCTCAGAGTGCCAATATATGGTATGTAACCAGACAGATGTTAAATATTAGATTGTGTTAATAATAATTGTTTTCAATTCTGTCAGCAGTCCTCATGGCTGCCTAGTTTTTTTTTTTTTTTTTTTTACTACACAGCCTAGGTAGGACAAATTTTGTTAAATTTTGTAACACAAGTATTTAGCAGTTAAGTATTGGTGCTAGTGGTAGTTTCCGGCTGAGTATCCTAAGTGTTTGCTCTAAAGTTTGGTGAAACTGTCAAAAGAATAAAAAAAAAAGAATGAGATAGTGTGAATATAGATCTCATCAATTTTGAAGGAATATTAACAAAATCAAACTCAAAGAAGATATTTACAAAAGTCAAAAATTTTCTAAGTCATTTCTGTAATTGCTTCACTTTTGTGTGTGTATATCTAATTTCTAGTAAAATTGTTGGTGCTAAATAGCCTAAAGTCTTAATGTCAAGTGAATTATTTACTGACACAGTTTTTAGTACACCAGAAATAATTTATTAATATATTTATTACACTCATGCATACTAAGCCCCTCCCCTCCTTCCCCTTGTCATTAATAGTAAAGCTATTTAGGAAAGGATCCGCATCCCTACTAAAGCGATTGATGACCTCCCCACCATACCATGTCCGTGGTCCGGTCCGTGCATGCATTAACAGCATAAACAATGTTTGTACATCTCTACCCGTAATTACGTGAGCATCGGCATAGTTTTGTTGTAATAAAAACAAAGATTCTTATGTTTTCCAATGATGCTTACGTAAGGCCTCTAGGGATTGCTTTCGTATTATCTCTAATTCAGCTTTTTCAATTAGTATACTGACTGGACAGTTCAGATTTAGGGTTTTATTTATTACTGTATATTTTAAACTAAAAGTATACAATTAACTCGGGACTGGCTTGACCTAGGGACCTACGGAACAGCAGCAATTGATTCTGATATCGCAGCTGTGTGGTTCATGCACGCCGGACGTGTGGCCCGGGGTTGAAAACCTCGATCTCTATAACAAAATGGAGTTACCCAAAGGCCAGAAAAGGAAAGTTAAGGTGTGTCTAATTTTTAACATTTTTGAGATCATTTATAAGAGATCAGAGACGTAATTTTCATCAAATTTATAATTTCAATATTACTGTCTAGTTTTAATGTTGACATGTCCTAATTTTTGCAACTAAAATAAACAAGCTGTGTTTATTATCTCTAAAGAACAAGTTTCAAGAATATGATATCTCAACTTTGCCCTCCCAATACATCTTCGGTAACTTAATGCATATTCGTAGACAAGCTAGATCTAGTGAATGATCGTCATAATTTAAGTATTAGAAGTAAAGACAAGTTGTCCGTACCACGCTTTAGGTTAAGTAAGTGTAATAAAAGCTTTATAGGTAATAGTATTCGGTTTTACAATGAGATCCCAAGTAACATTACCGATTTACCTGACAATAAGTTCAAGTATTATGTCAAGCAAGTTTTAATCTCAAAAGGTTATTACAGGGTGGATCATTATGTGAACGATAGTGATGTCTGGAATTAACCCACATCTCTGTGCGCACCCGCTAACATTATTAAGACTATTATTTGTATAGTTTTTTATATGAAAAAAAAATGATATTTATTATATTTATTAAAAAAAAAAGAACCAGATCGAGTTTCTCGCCTGCGCTCTTCTCGGCTGGGTTGTTTTCCGAACTGGTGGTAGTGTTTTAGACGTTCATAAGCGCCTTCTTAGCGTCTAAATTGAATAAAGATTTTTTTGATTTTGATATTTCTAAAAAACATCATATTTTTTAGCTTAAATATGTATATAAAATTTTATGAATTACATTAGTAATTACGATAAATGTAGACCAGAAAATATATTGTATATAGTTTTAAATAATTGTGAGGAATACATAAGGTTATACGCAAATGAAGCCAAGAGCACAGCTAGATTATTAAAAGAATATTCTGGAAATGTACGTAATCTATCTGTTACCAAGTTTAGTGTTCCAAGTTTTTGAATAGAATCCAATCTAGCTAAATATGATGGGAAAAGAACTTAGGCTTAGTAGTATCTTTACTGTTTCTTTCAGGAAAGGCTGAAGCCTTACGTTAAGGACCCATATGGTTGTGATCTCCTGGACA
The DNA here is from genome assembly GCA_014132275.2 of Samia ricini. Lineage (NCBI taxonomy): Eukaryota > Metazoa > Arthropoda > Insecta > Lepidoptera > Saturniidae > Samia > Samia ricini. The sequence goes on from AP028167.1 coordinate 7,225,982, forward strand.
AACTCTTGCAACTCGATCCTGCTAAAAGGTAAGTTCTGCTAATCGGCTTTTGGACAAGGTTAATCCTCCGTCTCCTCTTAACCGTTTAAATCTAGCGCTTTGAAGCACCAATGCCAGCGTGTGCCAGCTGGGCATTCTCCGGCCCATTAAAAAAACTTTTATGCATGTGAGAAATTAAAAAAAAACCATCAAAATAAGGAATTTTTCGGCGGCGCCTCTCGGATCTCTTTTTTACAAGTATACGGTGATTGTGTTCTACCAGCTCCGGATCTACGTGGCTGCTGTTTCAGGAGGCGTCATAATCATAACCTAGCATACTGAATCCTGGTTGAAAATATTTAGATTTACCATGGACCTACTTTATTTTCTTATATATGATTTCATGTGACACAAATGAAAAAATTATTAGCGATTAAAGCGATGATGGCGCAGTGGATAGTGCGTTCGAATTCCGCGTTAATGGACACGGGTTCGAGGCCACGTATCCAACTGTAAAATCAGCCTGAGCTTTCGGTGAAGGAAAATATCGTGAGGAAACTAATAGCTTGGTGGTAGGGGATGTTCGCCTTGGGGTAGCTACCACTCTCAAGTTTGAAAACCCATCGCCAAATACCAATAGGTGTGTTCCGGCACCAACACTTGAGAACCAGTATCTAGTCTTAGTGTGTTTAGCATCATGGCCCACATCTTCACTTAACATCCGGTGGAATTGTGGCCAAAGCAATGAGGCTGTAACGTCTAAAAAAAAATTAAAAAGTACAAATTTATTAAAGGGTTCGCATTTACGAAATATGCCAACCATTGTATATTGTGAGTTTTTTTTAAAAGTAATTTATCTCAAACGCCGGAGAGAGGGGCGCCGCCCTTGTTAGAGTATCCAACATCGTTCTTTAAAGGTTCGATGCGGACACCGCCCTCAATCACGACTTCTTCTGGACGGATCCGATGCCGTGCGAGCTGGGCAACATGCTCGCCCAGCACACGCAGAGCATGTTCGAGTACCTAGCCCCACCGCGCAGGCCCGGGCACTTGCGGCACCACCACCACGCCGCCAGTGCCCAGGGCAAGCCCACCCAACCCCTGCACGACTCCGGCTACCAGGATAGAGTCTTCTAGCCGCTTGGCACAATCCGTTGAAATACCAAAAGACACTAAAACACTTTCAGTGCTAAACTTTCAATGATCGTTCGTAATTTATAACCAAAAAAAAATTAACGCACATGGGATCAGGGCCCGTCCAAGTATTACGTAGTGGAGCAAAAGTAGGATTTCAAGCATCGACTAGGGACAAATCAAATTATGACAATGCTCACATTATTATAGAGGTTAAGAGCTTTGGTTACCATTGCTGACAAAGTGGGGGGGGGGGGGGGGGGTTAGATGCAAGTGTCTAAAATTCTCCATACGTAATACTTGGGCTATGTAATATTAAACTCTTAAAACTTTGCTACATAATATTTGTAAAAAAAAATAGAAGCAATTTTCCTCTGTATTCCCCTTTGTTATGTCTTGTTATAAATATACATGTGTGCGACTATGAAACTATATGTGTATTTTATAAGTATATATTTAGCTATATTAAATAATAGTAGGTATAGTGGATTAAGTAAATAAATAGATTTACTCTGTAATAGTGTTAACAGACGTTCGGATTCGGTACGGACCGTACGACGGACGTGGTCCGGCGGACGACCGTTGTTGTCAGTCGCCTTGTAGGTGCAGTGAGTTACAGACGTCGTGCTTCCGATGTTATCGAAGCGCGAAAACATTACTGTAATACTGTAGCGGCAACATTATTGCTGATATAAAAATATAGCAAAAGCACTTTTTTTTAAATGTCTTTCCTTAATTTGCATAAACTAGAGATGCCACGAATAGTGATTTGACCGAAAATAACGAATATTCGCCTACTCTTCGCGAGTGATAGGTATAATAAACCTGCATCACTAAAATACGTACAACACTGCACTGACGACTCTCCTGCACATGAAAAAAATGTAGGACCTTAGCTAGTTTCCAAATTCCGTGGAATTTTTTACACTCGGTAACGGCCAAGCTGAGGTCCGTACCACTTTGGTGACCTTTGTGCTAGTTACCTTTTTGCGGTTGAGCGCCTTTAGTACTTCACCAAAGTCACGGTCAAGCTGTAAAAGCCCTTCCGGTCAACAGCGTTAGCGAGTTAGAAAAAAAAAACACGCCGTAGGCGCTTTTGTTTCATTCGTGGATTGTTCGCCTAGACAGGACAGCAGACCCTTACAAGCGGTGACCAGCAAACGCAATAAATATTATAACCTAACAGAGTTTGCTGAGATTTATTTATCATCTCCCGGTAGCAGTGTATACAGTAAGTGGCTATTTTCAAAATAGATTTTAAGATTAGAATCATATGTGCTTAGATTTTAAGTACATATGATTTCTAAGTTATTGTAAAATCACAATCTATGCGTACAATATTGTGCATTTTGTTCGATATTCGGCCTCGGATATAATACTTGTCGAGTATTCGTGGCATCTTTAGTATAAACTGCGTAACGTCGTTTTAGATAAAGCTTCAATACGGGGTTTATGCTTAGCTTACTTCATCAAAAGTAAGTTTAAAAGTAAAGTAAGTATATGGGGGATCTGAATGGTGATTATGCAAGCAATATTTAGTTATAAATTATCGGTTTTTTTTTTCTTAAATTTTTTTTTATTTATTAATCCATTTTAGTGTGTATATTATATAATAATACACAGCTCTGTATTAGAAATAAATTTCATTTCTATTTTAAACACAAATTATAACAATAGATATATTGTGTCATATATAAACAAAAGATAAAAAAGGAAAAGAAAACCAGTATTACCAGAGTAAGAAAAAATACAATAAAGTTATTTAGGGCAGTTGCCAAATTAAAAAACTAAAAATGTATATTCAAGAATTGAACAAAGTGCAAACCGACGTTTCCGCTAGTTCCAATTGTTTTTTTTTTTGTATTTGAGCGAATAAGTATAAAGCATGCCTTTGATTGTTAGACTAGACTGATTTGTGACATTTTGATATCAAAATGTTAAAATATGTAAACATTGCAATTACGAGATGTCATACCTACAGTGAGGATAAACTATATTTTCTCTCTCCCTTCGATAATATATGTGGCATGACGTCCGCACCTGACTGTGTCCACAAAGCGACTGATAACTTCGGTCGTTCTCTTTACAATATCTGTCATTTAAATATCAACGAATTTTTAGTTTAGATTAAATTTAGGCATGTAATCGTCTAAGATGTTATTTCAACGGACGATAAATATATGTAATTTGTACTAAATTGTTATGATTATGCGATGTCATTTGCTATGTATTTTGATAAAAGTTTAACTAGTCTAAGAAAGAACAGTAAACCGTCGAAGCGTTGTCTATACGTTGACGGAACTAGTTCTTTCATTGAACGCTCATATTCTAGATATATATTACTAGAAATGCTAAATTCTTAGCATGAGTTTACGTCTGGCAAGAATATATATAAGATGTAAGGGATCATTCATAAATTGCGTCAAACGAATAAAATAATTTTCTGACACCCTCTCGATCTGTCATATTTGTTACACTTTTTAGTGTGACGTCACATATTTTCCAATGTTATATCTAACTATGATTAAATTTCCGTAATTAGTTTTGATTTCATTTAGACGTTATGTTTATTTGGATTTGGAATTTTTTTCAAAGGTTTTTATTAATATATTTAGTTTAAAGTAATTTACGGATGGCCCCTAATATTTAATGTGTGTATGTATATATATATATTCTATAGTTATTCTAGTGATTAAAAATAATGTAAAGAGAATTGTTTGTTGTATTATTTGTCTATCTAGTAACCTATATCCTATGATAGAATCGGTGGCGTAGCGTGGGTGACGGCAGCCCGGGACGGAAGACAATTTTGCCACCCTTTTATTTAATTTTTTTATTTCATTCGTTCTGAATTGTGAAATTTTGGCGCCCCCTAAAAACTGCCAACCCCGTTACGCCACTGGATAGAATCTAATTGCATCAGATAAATTTGTCATGTTCAGTAAAGAAACTTAGAAATTTTGAGATAAAATACATATAGAGATAAATCATCTTACAACACTCGGGGGTCGTTCTAGAATGACCTGAGTAACAATAGGGGATCTATGCTCCGCAGATTTTTGATGAAATGGTGATCACGTAAGCAATATTTTAATTATTGGATTTTTTATTTAAAAAATTCTTTATTCAATTTAGGCCCTCATGAACGTCAAAATACTACCAACTGTTCGAAACAATCCAGTCCTCAAGAAGAACCGGTAAGAAATTCGATTTGGTATTTTTTTGCGTGTTTTTTTTTTTTTTCTTAACTTTACAACTAACAGTTACAAACTTTATTAGTAGATGCACGGAGAAAGCTGTCACTTCCAGACATCACCATCGTTCACATAATGATCCACGCTGTAATAACATTTGCAAATTAGAACTTACTTGATATGGTGATTGAACTTATTGCCCGGTAAATTATGTAACCATAGGGGGTAATAGGTTTGTTTACTAGGGTTGAAAATTACCAAAATTTTGATTAATACTTAAGATTTCAAGTGTTCTCTAAGCAGGAGTATAAATCTAGAGCTCCGAATAGACAAAAGTAGGTTGCATCTTCCCAGGATTTAATGCAAACGATTATCAAATCGTTAATCATACCTGATATACTGGGCCACTTAAAAAAAAACTAGACCGCCATGGGAACTGCCGATAGAAGTGAAAATTTAAAAAAAATATGAAATTAATAATCCAGGAACTTCAGTTCTGAGTAAGATGGACTCGTGACCTCAATTAGACAACCAACTGAATAATTTAGTAGTAGAACATTTTATTCCGGCATTTATGGGATAATATTTTAGATGTGTCCAATACGAAAGCGTCCACTTGAACGCCATATTATATTTGACAGACTGTAGCATGTCACTGAAGGGTGACGTCATAGGTGACGCGAATCTATAAGTTTTTCTCTTACCGGAAATCGCTCAACGCGGCAAAATCACTTTTCACCTCAAAAATCTAATGAGAGTATACACGCGGTAGAAGAGAAATTTAGTATTCTGGTTAATATATAAGAGAGCATACTACGGAGGTGATAAGCAGAGAAAAAGAGAGAGAGAGAGAATGCTATTAATCGTCAATTTTTTTATTACTTAAAGTAGCATTATTAAAATAAAGGTAAAAATTTGTCGATTTAATATAAGAGAACACAAAGAGGAGACAATGGATTGGGAAACTATTTAGAAAAAGCATTTTATCTCACTCTCTCACAGCCTAAAACCTATATATATATATATCTTTTTAGTTACACATTTTCGTTTCATAAAATCCAATTGAAACCATTCCATAAAATTATCACTTCAAAAACAGAAATGGGATTATTGACTTCTTTCAACTTAATAAATTTTTATATTATTTAATCATTTAATGGTTTATTCTACTTCCAGATGCGTTAAATTATACTTTAATTTGAAAACTCAACGATGACTGACATCAGGTGTTCCCCGTGGTATACATTGATCTAGGTCCGATCTAGACATGACTATGACTCGAACCTCTTAAGTAGGTTCAGTGCTTTGACTACAATCTCACCAGATGTTTAGTGGCGATGTGGCCTAGTATGGCAAACACACAACGCCAAGAGGTACAAGTTCTTTCTCAAGTGATACTGCCTGCTCATAGCTGTTGGTCCCTGGCATATAGCAGTTTTCAAACTTGAAGGTGACAGTTACCCAGGCGAGTGTTGTTAGAAAATGCCCTACCCCCATGCTGTGGATTCCTCACGATGTTTTTTTCTTCACCGAAAGCCCAAGCTTGCGGAGTTGCATGGATGAGTTTAAAACTAGGCCCACAGACTCGGACCTCAACCAAACTAATTACTGCGTCGTCATCACTTCAAAGCGTATTAAAGAGCAAAATAAGGATATCAAAAATCACCTTCATCTCCCTACTCTTTTCCCATTTTCATTTGGAGTCTACGCAGCATGTCTTCCTGTTCCATTCCTCTCTATTTGTTGTCATCTCCTCCTTCACTCCTTTCCTAAGCAAATAATCTTTCACACAGTCCATCCATCTTTTCTTTGGGCTTTCCCTTCCCATATAACCGTCCACAATCACATCTAATACCTTTCTTACAGCATCCTCGTTCCTCCCTGCGCATCACATGCCCATACCAGAACAGAGGACTGCTTCTGTTTGTCGCAACTTTCTAGTTTTCGGTGCCACCATAAATACTGGCAATTTGTGAGTATTATTTGTTTCAGGGATTAAAGGGCATCGTGCTTCTGCACCTTCCACTGCTGGTCATAGTCCTTCAGCGAATTTCCGCTACCTTCACCAGGGCGTCGGTTAACCCTAACCCGTTAATCACGTGATTTTTTTTTTTTACTTTATGACCCCCTCTTGTGTCACTTGGTGAGATTTTAGACTAAAGGGCTGATAAATTAATACACGTAAACATCTATGGAGAGTCTATGTTTTGCTTATTTTTGATCACATAGGAGGCGGGAGATATGATTGGTGATTAGGAAAATAATATTTAGTTTTTTTTTTGTTAATTATGCCATAATTTCGTGACTATGAGGGAGGAGGTCAGAACTTTGCTTAGTATTGATGAACACGAGGAAAAGGGGCCAAAACGTCCAAAATTTGCCATTAGCACCTACCCAAAATCACGTGTATTTAACGGATTAATACGGCCATAACCAAATTTAATTAAGGAAAAAGGCTAGTCAGTCACGTCCAAGCAGCAACATAAAAAAAAATCAATCAACATAAAAATAAATACACGTGATCTCTAATTGTACCCCTCCCCTCCATTATTTAGAGCCTCACATTTTTTTTAAACGGTATAGGCTAAGTGCTCTGACCACAATATCACCTGATGTTAAGTGAGAAGGTGTTCCAGGATGGCACACACTAAGCCTAGAGGTTCTCAAGTGACACACTTCACGTCACACTTATTGGTATTTGGCGACAGGTTTACCTAAGTTGAGGGTGGTAGCTACCCAGGCGGGAATTATTTTAAAATATCCTAACACCATGCTATGGTGTCCTTACGATGTTTTTCTTCACCGAAAGTTCAGGCTGATTTTAGAGTTGGATATGTTTAGGGTTGTAACCGCGCCCATTGAAAATTACATACATACATATCATCACGCCTTTCTCCCGTGGGGGTAGGCAGAGATTACGTCCTTCCACTTGCTACGATCTTGGCATACCTCTTTCGCTTCCTCTACTTTCATGAGCGCTTTCATACATGCTCGTCGGTTATGAGTACTTTTTACCTGGCCTTTATTGAACACATGATTGATTTGGTCTAGATACGTTCGCCTAGGTCGACCCTTACCGACAAGCCCATTCACCCTCGCCTTATAAATTAATTTCGTTAATCTTATCTCATCATTGAAAATTATGCATAATTAATGGACGTTCCCGCTAAAGGTCAGTGCGAGTAGGTCACGAAACGGGTAAATGAAAACGAGCAAAGGTTTAACCGAGAATAAAACTTCAACGGGAATAACTTTCCAAATCTTTATGCATATTGTGAAGCCTCTGCTGGTGCCTCTTGAGATCGGACCGCCTCATGGTCTCGTACCGGCAGAGGGCGCAGGCGAACCTCTTCCTCTGCCCCTCGTGGGACTTCAGGTGATAGATGAGGCTCATCTGGTGTTTGGCTTTGAAGTTGCAGAGGTGGCATTTGTAACGTTTCTCGTCCTTATGCCTCCTCTTGTGCCTCGTGAACTGCCCTTTACTGGACGTCGTGTACCCGCATATCTGGCACATCTGTAACACTGTGCCGTGTAACTTCAGGTGCTTGTTGTAGTCGGACTTGCTGCTCGTGTTGTACTTGCATTCTATGCAATAGTATTCGTAGTACATTATCTTCGCTATGTCATCGTATTTCTTCGAGTCCCCGGACGCGGACAGTTTCGCCAACGGTATATCGTCCTCGTCCTCATCAGACACTTCGACTGTATCTATGTTCGGTTCTTCGATGATCACTTCATCATCATCGCTTGACGTTAACAAACTTATCGGGTCTTCTTTCCTAAGGGAATGTTCGGAGAAAGTCTAGAATTTATCTTGCTAGAGCCTGTATATCCTATACTAACGATTGTTATTTTTAAATTAGCTGTGCGCTCGTCGGTTCATAGTTTATTCTCTGTGTAATACAGTTTTTTTTTTTTGTTAATAATCATTGCGAATGCTTTGACGGAGACCTAGGTCCAGCAGTGGGGCATCTTTCGGATGAATTGCAAAATAACGTTTTGATGGTCACTGATTCTTTTTTGGCTTTAAATTGTTCTTGAAACTAGCAGAAAGACACACAAATTTGTGTATCGTATTTTATTGATAATGTCAAGAGTTTTAATTTATTTATGGCGAACCTTAATAATTTTCGAAGAATAAAAGCGACCTAAGTTACGCTGAGTAACTTCAGCTATCTATCCGCCAGAGAGAGTCCCGTTAAAATCGGTCCAGCAGTTCCGCGGGTCAGGCGGAGCAAACAGACACATAGAAAACAATTTAACAAATCGTATATTTATTATATGTTATATTAATATTACAAACAGACACTTCAGTTATATTTATTAATATAGATAGATTTATAATCCCTTAAGCAAACTGGAATTATTATATCGGACTTGTTTTAAGTACTATTCCTATGACCAATTAGGTTATCTTCGAAAACTTTATGTATAACTAGTAGACGCCCGCGACTTAGCTTACTTGTCTTAACTTTATTTAATACGCGGTGTCTTGATTTTATTTTTACTATCAGTTACCAAACGACATAAGCTTATCGTAGATAAAATTTTATTCGAATCGATGATTTTTTTTTAAATTATATATTTATGTAGTTTCCAAAGCAGACAATATTTTATCAAAATCGGTCCACAGATTCTAAAAACCAAATTCGTTAATCCTATGTAGCCTTTCAACAGTTCTTTGACATACGACTTTTTGAGTACAGAGTTTCATCAAAATCGGCTTAGCCGTTTTCGAGTTACATTCGAGTTAAATTACATACATACAAATAAACGCACAGACAAAAAAAAATCAATTTCTGATTCGAGACGAGTAACGTTTTAAATGTAACTTACATACAACACAGAATTACAACAAACAGACAAACAGTTTTATTATTACCATAGATTTCTGGCTGAGATTTTATCTGTATTGACTTAACAATCGGATTCAGAGAAAAACTGTGCTATTGTGAGAAAAAAAACAACATATTTTGTAACCATATCTTCAGAAAGTCAATTATCATATATCACGTTTGTTAAAAAAATCGACATATAGAAATTAAAAAAAAAAATCACGATATCACAGTTTCTCTCTGAACACGATTATAAAGTAAACGCAGGCGAAGTCGCGACCAGAAGCTAGTGTGGTATAATAATGATATCCGTATACTGACTTGGTGACTTCAATGACATCATCATTGTCTTCATCTTCAGAGTCTTCCTCTCTCTCCGGCAGCATCAGGCTGGATGGATCCACGTCCACCTGGACACTCTCCAGCACCATCAGGCAATCCCTGTTCCCGGCACTGACTTCCGATGTCCTCCCATCTGGACATTGCCCGATAAATAGAAACCATATTACATTCTTATAGTGGAATATGGTATTTCAAACGTAAAGATCGCAATCGATCCAACGATATTTCAGATCGTCAGTATACGATCCAACGATATTCCAACTCGTCAGTATACGATCCAACGATATTACAACTCGTCGGTATACGATCCAACGATATTACAACTCGTCAGTATACGATCCAACGATATTCCAACTCGTCAGTATACGATCCAACGATATTACAACTCGTCAGTATACGATACAACGATATTACAACTCGTCAGTATACGATCCAACGATATTTCAACTCGTCAGTATACGATCCAACGATATTCCAACTCGTCAGTATACGATACAACAATATTACAACTCGTCAGTATACGATACAACGATATTACAACTCGTCAGTATACGATACAACGATATTCCAACTCGTCAGTATACGATACAACGATATTACAACTCGTCAGTATACGATCCAACGATATTCCAACTCGTCAGTATACGATCCAACGATATTACAACTCGTCAGTATACGATACAACGATATTCCAACTCGTCAGTATACGATACAACGATATTCCAACTCGTCAGTATACGATACAACGATATTACAACTCGTCAGTATACGATACAACGATATTACAACTCGTCAGTATACGATCCAACGATATTCCAACTCGTCAGTATACGATCCAACGATATTACAACTCGTCGGTATACGATCCAACGATATTACAACTCGTCAGTATACGATACAACGATATTTGGGATCGTTAGCATTTCATCCAACGATATTTCAGATCGTCAGCACGATATGCTGTTCCACGTAAAATAAATGCTAAATTGTGAATAAAATCCAATTTAATGCCGTTTTATTTATTTATGAGTAACGGTTGCATGTGGCCGAGATGCGAATGTTGAGATGGATGTGTGCTGTCACAAGAAAGGATATGGAATAAAGAGTTTGAAAGTTGAGTTAGTGGTAGACAAGTTTAAAGGTGAAGATAGGTTTGAAAGAGAATTACGCAAGCCGTATTTATTTAATAATTAATTTTCTTCAATGCTTGCGTTACCATGAATGGGGAATAATGTTGTTACTATTAAGGGAAAAATTTACTAAAACGGCTCCCCACTTCGAATGAATTCAAACAGCTCGACGGGGTAAAAATTGAAACTGAATTCCGATACCTTTCCCGACTGAGACTTCTATGAAGACCGGCTCCGCTTCCACCACCCTCGGCTCGTGGACCGCCTCCACGGCATCGGGCACGTGAGGCGCCGGGGTGGCCAGCTTATTCGGCTTATTCTTTATTTGATAATTCGTTATCATCTCTTCTATATCCTGCCTCGGGTCTGGATCTAGTATTACATTTGGTCGGATGCTGTGAAGATAATATATAAGAACAGTTTACCACACTTTGTTCTCATTTATTACAGCCATGTATACAAGTTCTTTACTTTTTTACCTATCCCCTCCCCTGTAATTTCTTACGTAAGCATGGGGATAATTTTGAAAAAAAAAAAAACAAAAAAAATAATTAAAAGTTTACTACCTAAAGCATAGAGCCCCTTCACCCCTACCCCAATTGGCCACCTATGTATAATTTACTAATTGTAGACGCCCAATAAACTGGCGACCTTTTGTTAGGGAACGTACACATACTACGTGATCTGTTTAAGCGAGTTAGGGAGGTCTTCAAAATACTATGCTCAGTCACAGAAACTTGGGGGGTGCTTAAATTTTTGTTACGTAGCCGATTTCCAAGAAATTACCAAATCTGAAGAAACTCCTGATACTACTACCCCCGTTATCAATTATGTATTCGAGTGGATTGAAGCTGGGAACGTATTCATTAAAGACGTGTGAGTCGGATATTAATGTAATTAAACAGAAGACCATTGTTGTTTTCGTTAATTAAGTTACGGTAGAATTGCTACCGGTACATATTGAATATGTTTTTGGCCATAGTATTTAATTTACTAGTAATTATACAGACTTATGCAATAAACGCCGTATTAATAAAGACGAATATGAGTCTAATTTATTTATTTATTAGTTCTTGGCATATACCACAAGTGGGGACCGAAGGGAGGGAGGGGTTGAGAAATCTTAAAAAATAGGTCACATAGTACGTTCCGTTAGCTGAAGCTCAGACCGATTTTATAATTGGATGTGGGTTTGAACTCATGTCCATTGTCGCGAAATACGACCGCACTACCAACTAAGCCATCATCGCTGTGGTTTTTTGTTTGGCGTGTACTTTTAAAGATATTTAGACGATTTCCATTTCTTTATCACAACTTGAACCTGCTTCAGGTTTTAAAGATTTTTTAGAGATGTAGGTAGGTTGCGCGTAATTATCGGTAGGTGATTGCAAATAGAAATGCTAATGTCCCATCCCTAAATACACCCCCGACCCCGATATATTCTTACTCACCATTCCTTTGTAATAATACCCTCAGGTTTAAAAATATTTTTTCTGGCTCGTTCCCAAATGTTTATTTCCCGTTCTACCCTCATTATTTACATCCGTATGACATTCCGGTTTATTTACACTAATATCATTTGTGGATCCATTTATTTTAGATTGTCTATCTAATTCACTGTTAGGTTTTTGTGATTCCTCAGTTTCTACCCTCACTAAGGGGTTTTCCGTTTGTGATGCGATTGTATTTTCAACTGGCGCTATTTTATTTTCTGAGAAAATATCACTATGTTTGTCTGTATCTATATCAATATTTTTGTCATTTCCTTTATATTTTTTTACCTGAAATTAAATATTATTTTTATAACTGTCTTAGCATGCGCATAGTTTTAAATTGCACATTGAAGATATTTAATATGTCGATTACCCATAAAAATAAGACAATAGGAAAACAATGGAAAGCAAGCGTAAACGCCTGGTTAGAGCTCAAAGGATTAAGAAAAAAAATATTATGCTGGCCTTCAGAATAGACAACAGAACACATTTTGAGAGTTTTAAATTTTTTTGTCTGTCTTTTTATTAATTTGTTTGTCAATCACGCAATACTCTGGACCGAATTCGATGACAGTTGGTAATGATATATATTGCATCCAGGCGGAGAAAATAGGCTGTAAATTGTCTGAATTAAAAGTGGGTAAAAAGCCGTGGGCACAACTAGTGAATAATAAGTAAAGCTAGTAAGCTTTGCTAAATATTTGGATTTAGTTACATTTTAGCATAAATTTAGACAAGTATGTAAGTTAGGTAATCTATACTAATATATTGAATTGAAGTGTCTGTTTGTAATGTCTAAATATATTTTTTTTACTGAACAGATATGAATGTATATACGATACCTATACAAAAAAAAAACAATTTATAAAATTTTTGTCTGTCTGTTTGTTCCGGGTAATCTCCGGAACGGCTGGAGCTATTTTGACGGGACTTTTTTTGGTAGATAGCTGAAGTTACTCCGCGTAATTTAGGGTACTTTTGATTTTCGAAAATAATTAAGGTTTCGGGGTAAACAAATTACAACTTATAAAAAATGTAATAAAATCCTATTCAACGGACTATTTTATCGAAAATGTTTGAATTTCTAAAAAAAATTGTAATTTCTCTTAATACTAAAAATACTTTAGGAGAAAATAATTAGGGCTCCGTATAAAAAAAATTAAAATGCAGTAAATAATATTTTAAATGATGACATTGTCCAGGATGATAAACACATTAAGCCTACAGGTACTGGTTATCAAGTGATGCTGCCGGAACACACCTAATGGTATTTGGCGACAGGTTTTCAAACTTGAGGGTGGTAGCTATCTAGGATTATTAAAAAATCCCCCTACCATTATTCTATGGTTTTCTTACGATGTTTTCCTTCACCGAAAGCTCAGGCTTATTCTAAAGCTGTATAGATGGACTCAAACCCGCTTCTTTCGACGTGGAATCTGACCGAACGACGAACCGCGTCATCATCGCTTGAAAATATTTGTAAATATGATAATTCGAGAGAAATATTAACCTCGTCCCTGTGGAAGATGCTCGGCACCACCTTCCTCTTTAACCTGACTTTCCCCCTGACGATCTCGTAGTCAGTCTGCGGGAAATGGTCACTGCATATCGCAGAGTCCATGGTCAGTTTTCCGGTTATCTGTATGGCGTCGAGCCATTTACGACGGAGAGTCCGACTCGTCGGGAACCTCGCGGAACGAAATCGAAATTCATATGAGAGGGTATAAAATAATTACTGTTCGTTTTTCCATATGCGGACGTCAAAAAACAATACAATGTCAGTTGGTTGCAGAATATTATTTGTCGCTTCAACATTGAATACTTTGTCATTGTATTGCATATATTTAATGTCTAATTTATTCATGATACGTTTGACTGTATGTACCTTTATGTGTATCTATGTATATAATTTGTCTTAAACATTATGATTCTTCTTAATGAACCTATGAATTTAAAATTCGCTACACCCTACTGCCCCTGATTTCCTAAGACAAATCTATCCAAAGGATGTCTGGAAGAAATTGCTGGGAGCAATACGGCTGCCCTTTGTACTCTAATGCAATAGCTATATTATGTACCTTCAAAAGAGACTTTGGTCATGAGGTACCATGTCATGAACATAAGATCTTTTATTTGTCGTTGTATCTATCAGCGCTTTAAAGTAAAATGATTGACTTATAATCACTGTTAGAGAAAAATCAAAATCAGTTAAATCGTCCATAGAAACTTGTAAATTTCTCTGTTATATTTAAAAAGGTAGGTGTTCTAAAATCTACACAGTAATGGCTGTTGATCTGATCATTTCTACAAACGAATCTCTATTACCATTTTCAGGGTAAATTATAAAAAAAAAGTCTTTTTACAATTTAAGGAAAAATAATATATTAAAAAAAAGGATATATTATACTCACTCAAAATATATAACATCATTGTTAGAATTAATGTCACAACCAACAACACAGCAAGATTTCATATTGCCAGATATTCAAACACTGGAAAAGAACAATTACAAATGACAGCTGGTATAACATTTCTGTTTTAAATGATTTGAAGCGATAATAGCTCATAATAGATAAACCCAAACATCTGATCAACTGTAAGATGTCCACTGATGGATATAGGTCTCTCCGAAAAGAAGGAGGAGTGCCCTAATCGTCATCCTTGGCAAGCAGCGGTTTGGGAATCCCAGTAGGTTTTATCCCTTAGTCGCCTTTTACGGCATCCACGGGAACAATATAGGGTTGTACTTCTTAACCGGCACCAGAAGGCTGGTATATTATATTATTTTATTTTAATAAATTTCTAGAATAAGACTTTTAAATGGAATAATAAAAAAAGTAATTTTATTTTTTCTAACATAGAATATGGTTATAGAATAGGTGTCGATATTTTTTCTGATATAAAATAGGGAGAGGGAGAGGTGGTAAGGCCAGAGTGTATTGTGACCACCATATACTTAAAGAAAAATCTGCCATGTTAAAGGTGCATGCATCGACTTCCAGGATTAGCAAGTGTAAGTCCAGTAGTTAGCAGGGTAGTAAGGCAGTCCAAATCGAACTTGGTCATGTTACACTTCCATCCATCCATTCAACAGAACGACGTCCACTGCTGGATATAGATCTCATTTGCCGTTTGGGTAACCATACACTTATATAAAATATATAATTGGGGTCAGCAACATCCAGAGCTACTTAAAAGCTTTGATTGCAGTATATGTAATGCTGTATGATTTCTCCGAATCGAGATAGATTCACATCTATTAGATGTAGCAACATCGTATTTGGACTGTACTTTATTACACATCAAATGAAAAGCTGACCTTTTCTGTTCTGTCTTTAAGTGAATTTCTCTGAGAACCACAAACAACTAATGGGATTACCAACTCGCCTGCCAAGCATGGCAATTTCCCCCGTTTTTGGGGGAGACCTACATCCAGTGGAAGTCTAATGGTTGAATAGAATGTAAATAACTTTTATTGGAGTCAAAACTGCTTTAGGCCTTTGAACTTGTCAGTAGGGGAAAAGTTATATATTCACTTTGCCAAAGCCATGAAGGCAACCGTCAACATGCTACAGTATGTCAAATATAAGATGGTGTTTAAGTGCTGGTACTCAGAGGTAAATAATAAAATATTTACTTAGCAGTCTATCATATGTTTTGATTATAAATGAATTATATGAAAATTTACATAGTTATTGCTCAGAGCACCAATAGATGTAAAAACCAGACAAATGTTAAATGTTATGTTAGTAATTTGGATTAAAAAATTAAACATAAAAAAAACAGTTTATTGTAAAGTTTCGAGTTTCCATTTCTTTCATTAGTCCCCGTTGCTGCATAGTTTTTTTCTGAATACCTCAATGAGGACGGAAAGTTATTTTAATCTAAAATCTATATTTTTTAATCTAAAAATAAAACAATGGAATTTAAACATTTAATGAATAAAAGTTAATTCCAGTGGTTATTCTGGCAAATTAACACACTTTCAATACTTGTTTGCAAATTATTAAAAAGTATAGTTTTAAATATATAATAATTCTAATGTATCTTTATTTAATATTTCAATTATTTAATATTGATTTCCAGTATAGTAAATAATAATTAAAACTTATTCCGAAATTAATATCAAAATATTTTTTTTTTACATCAAATGATAACACACAAGTATTCTATTGTGAACAGGTTAAAATGGAACCAGTCCCAGCGCCTTATTCTGTTAGCGCAACATCGCAACGATATCGAAACACATTTTCAACTCTAAAACCTATATGCATAAGGTCGAATTTATCGTAAAATACACAGCGCACTTTACAAAGCCACATCCAGAATACGGACGCACGATAATTAATACCCAATGAATAAAAATCAATATTTAATACGAGATGTCGTACAGAGATTTGTACAAAAAATATACAATATAACAAAACTATTTCATGTTTTCGCGCGAAAATCAACTACAAAAGGTTAGAAAATCCGCGAAAAGTAAAAACTGTACTTACATATTATTTTTCTAGATAAGTCTTGTTAAACACTTCATCCAACATGAGATAAACTGTAAAACAATATAATTATACACATTTGTACGGATAAAACTTACAATGGCTTTAAAAATCAATTCGAAACAAGTCGATGAAAAATATTTACAAGCACTTACTTTTTTTTTACTTTTTCTGACATTTACTAGTGCTGTACCGTATGTTTAGACGTGTCGTTCTTTTGAACGATTTTTGAACTTATTAATTAAATAAAATTTTTGAAACTGAGATCCCGTCAAAAACTACTAACAGCTCCTTAGATTAAAACATATTTCACAAATACTTTAAATAAATGATTTGTCATTCGAAATAATACCACAAGCACAACCTTCGTTAGATATAACTATTTGATTGATTCAACTGAAAGACGTCCACTGCTGGTCATATATTTCCCCAAAATAGCGGGAAATTGCCATAATCGTCACGCTTGGCAGACGGGTTAGCGATCGCAGTCAAGTGTTTGTGGTACTCAGAGGATGCTGCTGCCCATCCATGCATACAACCGATGTTGCATTGAGTATTACATACACAACTCTGCATACACACTCCTGCACATAACACGCAGGTACATGGATCCTGTAAGGAACCTTTTTTTTTGTTATTTGATTTAAAAAAAAAGTTGGGCTTAGCTAGGTTTAAATTCCGCGGGAATTTTAATGTATAGGTAGAGGTCAAGCCGAGGTTCAAACCCTTATGCTAGTTACCTTTTTGCGGCTGATTACCTTCAACACTCGCCCCTAAAATTTGGTGATACTGTAAAGGCCTCTCCGGTCAACAGCATTAGCCTGGATAGATAAAAAACCCCTTAGTCACCTTTTACGACACCCACGGGAATTAATTAATTTAAAAAAACAGATCGAAATTGTTAGCTTACATTAATAATTATAATTAACAAATTATTCTCTTCTAGATCACCGGATTGTTTTTCTAACCGGTGGTAGTATTTTAACATTCATAAGCGCTAAGGTCGTAAGGTTCAGAGGCTAAATTTTAACTATTCTGTTAAAATAATACCACAGAGTTCATAGAGTAGGATTGTATGACCATGGATTTTTAGTTCCAGTTATTTCTTTTAAGTAAAAGGCAAAGATACCCGACCATGCAGCCAATTCTGACGTTCGGATAGTGGTGTCAATTGCACTATAATAAAAGAAAATTTATTGTAATTTTACTTCAATTTTAGTATTTACTCTTTCATGTATTACATAAATATGGGCTATGATAATTATTGTAATACAATTAAAGATACTTGATTTACAAAAATGATAAGGGATAGGAAGGCAAAGGATTTTGTACATGTTGAGTTATTTGTTTAAAATAGTATTATCTATTAGTTATATTATCTATTAAATAGTATATATTATCTAAGTAACACTGATTTATTTAAAAAATGTATTTTTATAATAATAACAAGTTACTCTTTGAAAATAAGAGTAAAAACCTACCAAACCTGACCAGGTGACGTATACTGTAGAATTTCATAATCATTGAAATAACGAAAACATATTGTAACCATTTAAATTAAAGTTACAAAATACACGAACCTTTATCTTGCAGGTATATTCAATTTACTATCAACAATATACTTTTTGAGTTGGTCAAGAAAATGAATTATATTATTAGGCAACAAGAACTAGTGTCCGACCGAAATACGATATTCAGCCGAAACCCATTGCCACTTAAGTTTGGCAATTTTACGGGTAATGACCGTTACTTTGTGAAACTCCGAGCATAGCCCTTTGGGTAATGTTAGCTTTCTAATTAGGCCCATTTTAAGCATCTAAAGGAAACGCGAAGAAAATTACCTAAAGAAAGGCTTCCTAGGACTGTGACCACCAACGTGTGGGGCGTTCCCACTCTCAGACAAGCACCTGGCCTTGGAGGATCTTAATTCATTTAAAGCCTCCAATTTTCTCTAAGGTGGGTATTATAAGCTTGGTTTTTGTTTTCAGGAAAACCAGGGCCACTGATATGATTAATGAATTTCCTACCGTGTAATGCATGGGACGACAAACATCTACATGATGAAATTTGGATTTTTTATCAATCATGATCTTGGACGTCTTAAAGTGAGGGAATATTAAATTAACATCGTAAGTGTTAAATTAGCATCAGGCAATATATTTCTCTGCCATCTTAATAGTATACAATAAGATATTTTGAATATCACAGTGAAACGAAAAAAACTGATCACTATGTCATTTCTTGTATTTTTAATTAATTTAGAGAAAATTCTTCAAATATTACTTTTGTTTCGTTACATTTTTAATTTTAAATAATTGTATGGTTCTCAAAGAACCAGAAAAAAATAAACCTCGATTTCTTAGGTTCTAAGATCGATTCAGATATCGATTGTACAAAATCGATTTTTATGTCTTCAAGATCGATGCTTCGATTAATCGATCTCACATTGCCATCCCTAAAATATACTTTTTTGTATTTATAAAATAGATATAGTAATGTTAAAAAATAAATAATTAGTTACAATCTCCTCATATACTGCCTCGATGGCTGTCGACTGTCGTTCTGAGATCTCGGGTTCAATCCCCGGGTCGGGTCAAGTGATATTGGGTTTTCTACTCAGTTTCATCCCGGAGTCTGGAATATGTGCCCGATATGGCAACAGGCTCGTCCCCTATTACATCTGGGACGGGGAACTAAGCTAGGCGAAATGTGGGTGCTGTAGTTCGCTATTTAACCTCTGCCTAACCCTTCGGTGATAACAGGCGTGAGCTTATGTTAGGTTTCAAAATATATGATATTTTTAAAAGATCTAAAATCATAAAGATTTTTTTTATTTTACATATATTTTTGTCTTAAAGCGATATTATGAACATCGGACGATATACTCTTTGTTTTCAGTTGCAAAGGCATTTTTGAAATCCAGGAGCACTTTTAATATAAGCATACCATTTAGCTAATGTTTTATAATGTAGACAAGACGTATTGATACTGTATTTTTTTTTTCAAGTCTTGTAAAATACTCTTTGACTTTGCATTTTTCTTTTCAAGACGTCGGACCTTTTGCTCAAGTGCTCTAATTTTTCGCCTATGAATTTCGTGACGTTGTTGAAATCTTTTGACTCGTTGTCTTAGTTTATATTCTTCAGGTGTGTCAAACATTGCTTCAATATCGGAATCATTCATTTCATTACCGACGTTTGAAGTGTATTTTTTGTGATTTTGCAATATCCTCTGTAGATTGTCCTGATATACAGCTATCATTATCAGAAGTTTCAGATTCCTCCTTAATGTCATACTGGAAAGATGATAAAAAAGTGATGAGCAAATAAATGATTACAGATGATCTCAGGGACCATAATAATAATAATAAACTCGTTAAAACTAACCTCTGTATGGAGTTGCAGTGTTAAAGGGTCAGACTGTTCTATTTTGTGACACCACTCGGAGTTTATAAAATGTATCTAAAAATATAACAAAATAAGTATATTAGTGAGAGTAGCTAATTAGACACTACATTGTAAAGGTCAGGTGAAAAGCCTGTTGGGGTGCGGTGTCAGACAACCTCCTCGTGGTGCACCCTGGGCAACGGCAGTCCTTCTGACTGCCGGCTAATAGTCTGACTGGGTGGCTGGGCGAAAGCCCACTTTTTTGGGGAGGGGGGGGGGGGAGAGAGGTGATTACTGCGGTCGCAGTGATCACTCCTCTTCCCTCCGGAAGGTAATGCCTCTTTCAGAAGCGGGCGAAGAGGTGGGGTAGAGAAGTTCTCCCTCACCCCCGCTGGGCCATTGCACAGACGGGCCTGGTGGGTTTGCCGCAGGGGGGCGACGCGGCGACATGCCTTGCAACCTATCTCAAATGCGGCGAACGGCCCCGGGGGGTTTTAGTGGGTATTCCCGGGCGCTTCTCGCCCGGGTTTGAGTCCCACACTGGCACGGAACTCGTCACTCCGTGCCCCCTTACCTATTGTATTGGAGGGACTCAGGTCCCATATAATACAATAGGTAAGGTGAGTGCGTAAATGCATTTCCCCTGTCAAAAAAAAAAAAAAAAAGGTGAAAATCCTCTTACCGATAGACTAACAATGTTAGATTTACTTGTAGACCCATGAGGCCTGGGCTTAGGGCGTGCGGTTAACGTTTTAGGGATAGCAAAAATTCAAAGGAAAAGACAAAGAGAATTCAAAAATATATTTCACTTATATTTTTTTTAGAAGCTCGGTAAATTGACTATACTTTACCTAATGGTAAATACAGTCCAGACTGCCAGCTGCCAAAATATCGCTTAATCTTATTGAATAGGATAAACTATTCAAGCCTGGGGTTTTTCTTTGCTCCAATTCCGTCTCAATATTAAGTATTAACTTTTTTAATTCAGACTATATATTATGTTCACGATATGACAGCTAATATATAGGCAGATAATTTAGTATACATTTCCTGTATTACTTATAAGCTTCTGTGAAATTATCGGTGGTAAGCATGTTTCTACAGAATACTTCAAACGAAGCGTGAAAAGGGATTGAGAAAATTGGCAATGGATCCTAATCCTTTGGTTGTTGTGGTCTTATTTGGACAATATTATATGCAAAAACATCGTCGACCGAGGTGGCATATACCTCCTGCGTTCGTCGTCGTTATACCGGCCTGATAATTTTGCTTTGAATATTAAAACTTATAGTATTTGTTGAATTGATCTCTAAATTAGTCCGTATTAAATTGGGTAAAACTAGTAATATGTCAGGAATAAAATATGCAATACTGACTTAAGACAGGAATTGATACTTTCGTATTAACGACACCGCAGCAAAAAATTACTTTATTTGTGTCGGCGTTTGAAATTGCCATCTCGAATTTGGGGTTGTTAAGGATTATTTTTTAAAGGAGTTGATTACCCTACCCAAATTAAACCTCTTTCAACCCGCGGAGACACGTAGATTTTTTTTAATGTGATTGAAGTTACGTGTAATGGAACGTGATTCTACTTTCATTAATGCATTTTTAAGTTTTATAATACGATAATTTTGTTGTTTTATACATATATACAAAATCCAAATTGCTTGCGTTCTTATAACCCTTCACAGAATTTTTGCCATATTTCTTGTATTTAGTTACCTACCTTTTTCGGTACAGCGTTCTTTTTAATTCTGGGGAAACCACATATTCTGGTGTTGTATATATCATCATCTTCAAAATGTAAACAACAAATAACGCTACATTTGGTGGGTAACCAATTTGTGTCAAGTCTGCTTATCCGTACGGCTTTGATCCAATTTTCTTTCAGCCTTTCTTCTTTCGGAAACCTAAAATGTATATAACTGAAATATTATTTTCAACATTTTCTAAGTTATCACATCTTTACAATTAAAGTGATCTGACTCCCCCTTGTCAGCAATAGTAATCAAAGCTCTAACTGCCCCCCCCCTCCCCCCCATGATTCCGTACGTGTTGGCAGGATTTTGAAGAAAAAAAAACGAAACTTAATAAGTAAATATTGCCTACGTAATCACCATTCAGACCCATCAAAATAAGCAAAGTATGTAATAGATCCCCTGCCCCCATTGATGGTTACGTAATACTTGAATGATCCCTAAACCATCAGTCGAACTATCAAAATTTTATTTGCCTATATATAGAACAAAGCACTTTTATTTCGTTGTTATAGTATGGAATCCAAGAAACGAAGTAATTTGTCTGTAGTAAATTATAATAATCCCGGAACAAGAACGTTTTAATGTTATTTTTAAGGAATGCTATAATTAACTCTGTGTAAATTATTTCGTCAAGTTTAGATAAATAAACTCGACCAATTGTGATTAATGATAATAACTTATAGTAGTACCGGAAAAATTAAACACGACATATTATTATTTAAATTACCATACTCTTGGGAACATACTTAACTTGCAAAAACTTATCAGATTTATTGAACCAAGCAAAGCTCAAAAGGGCTGAACCCAGGGCCATAAAAAAGTTAATAAAAAAATAGTGAACCGAGCAGTGTTACCATAGGTGGGTATTAAAAGGCAGGTTAAGAGTTTTGGCAAAACCAAGGTTATGGCCATTGATCAATAATAAAAGAAGTCACGGCTATTACCTCTATTTCTCTTTAATTCTCTATTTCTTATAATAGTCATAGCCGTGACCTTGGTTTTGGTGACGTTAAAACCAAGCTTGTAATAACTGCCATAGACAATTAGACATAAAAATTGCCGTGTAAATTGTTATAAGCTAACTGGGACCGTTCGGCAAAAAAAAAACACTACAGTTGTACACGGCAGAACAATGTCCTAAATAACGGCAATTAGAGCAAAGACGCAATCCACGTTTATTAAGTCAGGTTAATCAATTGTCAATAAACTTCAGTCAAATAGTGCAATTAACGGGTCGAAATTTATAAAATGCAATACGAAAATAGTGAAATAGCACAGTTCTAAAACAACCCATAACCAATAAAGCCCTTTAAAAAAAGTTAAATTTGAACACATAAATAAATATAAACAATCAATACATATTGATATTACCCCACGCTAAAGCTAGCTGTCGAACAATTTTTACTGCCATAAATATGATTAAAATGAAAATACGACTTAAAATCATTCCTTCATATAACTCTACTATAACTCTTAACATATACTACAAAACTTCCATAATATTACTCAAACCAACTCGTATAAATTTTAAGCCAACCAAAGGAATGCTAAATTACATGAAAGATATCTCAAAACAGAATTATAAGAAAGAAGAAAAAATGAGCATATTGGATATAAGACACTTTGATTTGATGATTGCCATACATTCACTATTAGTGAATTTATTATTTTTAAATATCTATGAGATACGGTAATTTTTCAACTTTTACCACAAAATACTGTAATTCGACATCCCAAAATACGGCAATCAACTTTTTGTTATTGGCAACGCTGTTACCGAGTATTGTTGTCGCATATTTTTTTGTGATTGCTAAAATGTATAAATTATACAGTAGATTGTAAACTTACTTGTGAAAAGTAATCATAGAAGAGTTTTTATAAACGAAAGAATTATTTTTACAATCTTTTATCACACATGACGGCATAGTTTTGTAATTATGTAAACGTATCTAAGCAAAGCGATTACAGTCAGTCGCGAGCTTACGGCAAACTAGGTACTAGTGATGTGAACCAGTTGTAAAAAATCCTTTAAAAAGCGGTTTTTAAGGAAAAACCGTATCACCAGTTTTAATTTAAGGTAACGATTACTTTGTGCAGCGATATATTTAAGCGCTGAAATAAAAAAAAAAAAACTTCACGTAATTTCTGATAAATTGAATATATATACAAGATTCTGAGAAAGATACTCCGACTGAGGTTCTAGAGGAAATGGACACGTAGTTCTGATTAAATATACTGTTTTCGCCTTCACATATTAGTACAAAATTCAAAATCCATGTCAAAACTATATAAAAAGAATCTGATTGCATTTGATTTTGGATGTCAAATATAATGCGGCGCGTCAGACCGACTGTATGCATGACGACGCATCGCCACATCATGCGTCGCAACACTATACGGTAGTACATCTAAATGTCTAGTATGCTGATAATATAATTTAGATATTTCACTTAGACCAGGTGTTCCGCGACAGCTCACATGTTTTATTAGTGTATCCGAATATTCGGAATAAATTCCATTTCTTGTTTTCTATAACTATGCGTCGTCTCGGATTTGTCAGAAAATGTTTTATTTAGTTCCTATAGATTCAGACATTTAACTGAGCACTTAACAGGCATTCGACAATTCAATTACGAAGATTTTTCTTCATAGAAATCGATAAAAACCGATTGTCATTTTGTAATCGGTTTACATCACTAGAACTAACCTGCTGCCTGGGTGACCACTTTTTTTTCAGCATATCTATTAAAAGGATTCCAAAAACAACTAAAATCTACTAAGTTTCTACTTATAAGACTAACTGTGTTTCATATAACATAAAAAGATAGTTTAAATTATATTAGAATATTACAATTTTTTATTTCTAAAATAATTTTAGTCGTCAAAATCTCTATCGATTTTTTTAACCATTTTGAAGTGAAACGCCCAATGAGAGTGATACGTCAAAGTCACGTCACAATTTTGAATATTAAAGTAAAAAGAGTAAAATAGAGAAACGGGCAAAAATAAAAACGGCTTGCTTTTTGAATGTAGAATTATGATATCTTCTCTCTTTGTGGTATATTCGATCTTAAAGAAGAATGGGCATGCAAAGGGGTTGGCGGTCCGCCGCGGGTGTCATCAGATCGTTAATCCCAATTAATACTCTAGATTGTACACATGGGGAGAAGGGGTTGGTGGACTTGCGTTTTAATTTATGGGGTGACACCGCAATATCTGCAACAATGCTGCAAATACGTCACTGCGTGCATGGCTGTATTTTAAAGAGAGGGCATACATATTTCTTATCTCTTTCTCGGTGTCTGATATCTACTACTATCTTTTATAAGTTTCACTTATAAAACGCGTACTATTTTGCTACACGTACGCCCTTTTTTCATTTTTCATCACTTGCTACATGCGGATATAAATAAGATACATATAAATGGTTATCACATTTTGACATATACTACTGGAAGACATTGCTTTTGTTTGGCAAATTTATTCAAGTACTCAAACTTGGGTTATTGTCAAGATGACATAATTTACAGGAGGCTGCCCAAAATTCTTCAATGTCAGTAATGGTTTCTTAGCTATTCGTTGAACACAGTAGACCTCCGATGAGTGTATGCGGTTTTATAAATGTTTTGTGATCTTCTACAATATCAAATCTACTAAACCATTTTGACCTACCAAAGAGTCACAATTTTGGCTCATAATTTAGTAAAAAGTAGAAATTTACTAAAAGTGGTCATGCTACAAGCTGGCATCGTCATATGACGTAGTCGACCTAATTTTTTTTTATCCTAGCTAAAGCTGTTGACCGTAAGGGCCTTTACAGCTTCACCGAACTTTGAGGGCAAGTGCTGAAGGCACTCAGCCGCAAAAAAGGTAGCTAGCTCAAGAGTTCGAACCTCGGCTTGGCCGCTACCTGAGTATGAAAACTCCCGTGGAATTTTTATCCTAGCTAATCCCTACATTTTTTTATTTATTTACATAAAGAAAAAAAAGGTTCCTTACAGGACCCATGTACCTGCGTGTTATGTGCAGGAGTGTGGGTGCAGTATTGTGCGTGTAATGCTCAATGCATGGACAGTGTTACTGTATCGCGCTAGCGGCGATGTCACGAGCCTCCCCAGTTGGGGAACGAAGCACGTCTTGGGTCGCCGCCTGAGGGGAACCCGGAGAGTGTGCGGGAGCAACATTAGCCGCTTGTCCCCGGCGGCGGGAACGGCGATTACGCGGGCGTGGGCGCTGACACGCATATGTACGAGGAACATTAGGAAACCGCCTATTCTCGCGCGTGATGCTATCGTCGCGGTCGATTAGTATGTTATGCGGACGTCGCCGCTTTCGGTCGGCGGAACGGAATGGCGAGTACGAAACGGCTCGTACTATGAGTGGGTTCGGGTGTGTCTCTGGGTTTTAAAAACCGACATAATAGTGGGCAGGTTCAGATCTCTGTGTAAATCCACATTTCTCTGAAACCGATAGACATCTGCAGCTTTCCTTACAAAACGATTCTGAATCCTTTGTAATGATAGCATCTGTTTGCTAGTGATGTGACCGAAGGCAGGTGCGCAGTACGTGATGATAGGTCTGACCACCATCTTGTACAGGGTAATTTTATGGCGGAGGGCCATTTTGCTCTTGCTGTTATAGAGCGGGTAGAGACGGCCTAGCACCATGGAGGTCTGGCGCTTGACTTTCTGTAAGTGGGCTGGGAAAGTCAGTTTGTCGTCTAATTGGACTCCTAAGTACCTGACTTCGGTGCTATAAGGCATGACTGTACCTGCGTACTGGACGGGAGGATTTATCCTAACTTCACGGTCTCTACAGAGTAGTATCGCGGTACTCTTACTCGGGTTGATCACGAAACGCCACTTGAAGTACCAAGAGCTGAGATCGTATAGCCGCGCGTATAGAGAGAGCGTTCTCTACTCTATAGCGGAAACTACGATCGATGAGGTAATCTTGTAAGATTCTAACTAGAGTGTCCGGGATACCTAACCTAGTGAGTTTGTAGACGAGGCCTGTGTGCCAGACCTTGTCGAATGGGAGTCGTCCTAATTTTTTTTTTTTTTTTTTTTTTTTTTTTTTTTTTTTTTTTTTTTTTTTTTTTTTTTTTTTTCGAACCTAGCTAACGCTGTTGACCGGAAGGGCCTTTACAGCTTCACCGAACTTTGGGGGCGAGTGCTGAAGGCACTCAGCCGCAATAAGGTGACTAGCTCAAGGGCTACCAAAGTGGTACGAACCTCGGCTTGGCCGTCACCTGAGTGTAAAACTCTCTCGCGAGTCTGAACCTAGCTATTCCCTACATTTTTTATTAATAATAATAAAAAAAAAAAAAAAAAAAAAAAAAAAAAAGGTTCCTTACAGGACCTATGTACCTGCATGTTATGTGCAAGAGTGTGTTTGCAGTGTTGTGCGTGTAATGCTCAATGCATGGGCAGTGTCACTGTATCGCGCTGGCGGCGACGTCAAGAGCCTCCCCAGTTGGGGAACGAAGCACGTCTTGGGCCGCCGCCTGAGGGGGACCCGGAGAGTGTGCGGGAGCAAAATTAGCCGCCTGTCCCCGGCGGCGGGAACGGCGGTTACGCGGGCGTGGGCGCTGGCACGCATACTGAATCGGTTGGAAAGGAAAGATCCTATTTTCGCACGTGATTTTATCATCGGGATCGGTGAGAACGTTACGCGGTCTCCGAAGCGGTTTCGGAGCTAGCGGGTCGGAGGAGTACGCGACGGCTTTCGCTATGAGCGGATTCGGGTGTGTCTCTGCGCGATCGAAAAATGCGCGACACAGGGATTTGATAACAGAGTGAATGGATGGTAGATTGAGGTCTCTGTGGATGTCCACATCCCTCTCGTACCACCGGGCACCTACGGCTCTCCTGGTGAAGCGGTTCTGAACCACTTGGAAGGAGGCCAGATCTGTATAAGCGAAGGCAGGGGCGCAATAAGTGAGAATGGGCCTAACTACCGTTTTGTATAATGTAATTTTATGGCGGACGGCCATCTTACTACGAGCGTTGTAAAGAGGGAAAAGACGTCCCATAACCATGTTGGCACGGTTTCTGACTTTCAAAACGTGAGATTTGAAAGTCATGTGGGCGTCTAGTGTGACACCGAGGTACTTGACCTCGGTCGCCCATGGGATCTCTACTCCTAGATAAGTGACTGGACGAGGAGGGTCAGATTTCTCTACGGAGAACATAATCGCGGTGCTCTTTCCCGGGTTAATCGCTATGCGCCACTTAATGTACCAAAGGCTTAAGATGTTAACAGCCTTTTGGACGCGGGATCTGAGAGTGTCTCTTTGTCTGTACGAATAATAGATGACCGTGTCATCGGCATAGAGACCTAAATGAACCTTACTAGCCGCCACTCCTTCGAGCGGGTCGTCTTTCAGGTTCGGATTTAGGTCTGGTAAGTCCGCTATGTAAAGGTTGAAGAGGACAGGCGCCAGAATGGAGCCCTGGGGGACTCCTGCGCGGATCGGGCGGGCTGAAGAGAGAGCGGACTCTACTCTAAAGCGGAAACTACGATTCGAAAGGTAATCGCGTAGGATGTGAACTAATGTGTCAGGGACGCCTAACCTAACTAGTTTAAATACAAGGCCGGCATGCCAGACCTTGTCGAATGCCTTAGCGACGTCGAAGAAGACAGCGAGCGTACGCCAGGGTGTGTTTGGGGTTCGATGAAAATTTGACAGGATGTGCTCCGTGAGGCGTTGCACTTGGTGCGCGCAAGAGTGTCTGGCTCTGAAACCAAACTGTTCGGGAGGCAAGAGATTTTTGTCCTCTATCACTACGAGGAGTCGGTTCAGAAGGATCCGCTCGTAGAGTTTACCTATTGAGCTTAGCAAGCTGATTGGGCGGTAACTATCGGGAGACTTGGCATCTTTGCCAGTCTTGTGTATACCTATCACTATCGCTTCTTTCCAGGCGGCTGGAAAGTGGTGGTTTTTGATGGCCGCATTGAAGATGCAGACCAGTAGCGCGATGAGACGGGGCGGAAGAAGCTTAAGCACTTCATTCCTGATCCCGTCCGGACCGGGAGATTTTCTAGGCTTAAGGCCCTTAATGGTTGTAATGACCTCAGCACAGGTGACAGGTGTGAGGGGAACAACCGGGGAAAGAGCGTCTAGGTCCTGTACCGAGGACTCTACTTCGGAGACGTGGAGGACGTCAACGTTGTCAATGACGGGGGAACATTGCTGCTCGAGGCTATCGGCTAAGCACTCGGCTTTGTCGTCATCGTCAAATGCGGGTGGAAGACCCTGAGTGTTTCTGTCCAGGGGGGGGGCATACTAGCGACGGAACGGTCCATCTTCATCGATCGTGCAAGCTTCCAGTACGCGAGGTGGGAAGGTACCAGCTCCTCGAGGAAACTGTTCCACCTGTTATCACGGAGCTGATCTATGCGGTCTTTCACCGCTCTACGCAAGGAACGTAAGCGTGCACGATTTTCCTCAGTCGGATACGCGTCGTGGGCACGGGTCGCGGCGTTCTTCTGGGTGAGCAGAGCTCTCACGTCATCAGGGAGTATAAAGCGGCGATCGTTCGCCGCTTGTACCTCTTTCGAGGTCTCCCTGATTCCGGTGTTGAGATGCTCAACCAGAGAGGCGATCGCGAGATCCGTGTCCGCAGGCGTATCCAGTACGTCGGGGATCATGTCGAGCGGGGGGGAGGACTGATGGTCCTTGAGATATCTGCCGAGTTTGTAATAGTCCGCGACCTTTACAACTGGCGGGCTAGAGTCATCCGAATGACCTAACTGTAAAATGACTGGGCGGTGGTCGGAGTCGAGTTCGTGTACGACTTGTATGAGACGCACAGGAAGCCGAACCCCTTTAAGAATAGCTACGTCTAGCACTGTCGGGCGGCAGTGCGGCATGAAGTGGGTAGGCTCTAAAGGAGCGATGACCTCAAAATCGAGCTCATCCATCAGCTCAGTAAGAGCTATCCCATTACTGGTATTGCTCGAACTGTTCCAAAGGGTGTGCCCGCAATTGAGATCACCCGCGATAATGACGGAGTCTCCGAGAGAGAAAAGTTTCCCTAAATCGGAAGCTAATATGCGCTTATTGGGCGAGAGATATACAGACACCAGAACGATCGACTGATGGCCGGTCATTCCGATTCTGCATATAGAAACCTCTAAGTTTTCTAGCTCAGGAGGGTCTAGCGGCGTGCAATACAGAGACCGCTTATAATAAATTAAGGTGCCACCGCCCCTAGTTGGGGGCAATCTATCGTTCCGAACGATATTATAATTCGCGATCTTAGGATCGCGATCTTTGGGCTTCAGTAGGGTTTCCTGGACAAGAAACACGTCTATTTGACGATCGCGGAGGAAATTCGCGACGAGTTCACGCTGCGGAACTAGTTTCCGCGCGTTAAAGAACGAAAGGGACAAACCGCGTGGCTTTATCTTAGCCATTGATTACGGGTTTCGAGAAACGCGAGCCAGACCTTGAAGAGTCGTGGCAATGGCGGGGAAACGCGCGATAGCCTCGAGCTCGGCGTTTCCGGAGCCGCTATTCAACAACGCGTTGAATGCGGAGTCGTCCTAATATCTACTTGGATCAATTTATACCAGTTTTTTTTTTTCCAAAGTGGCTGATAACGCCTCCTTGTGGGCGCTGCTTGCCTAAAGGGGGGGGGTAGGAGATCCAGAAATAAAGGGTGGGCGTTGTGGAGGCTGAAGGGGTGATTTGTAATTTCATCTAGGTAGGTAGGTGTTTACTTTTTTTTAATTCATCAAAATCCAAACTACACGACATAAATTTTATTTAGTTAGGTACTTAATTACTTAATACATTTTCCTTTACAATATTTCTTTTTCATTTGTATCCCTAATTACGTTTGTTAACGGTTACTTATTTAAAAAAAACTGACAATCAGGTGATCACACTCAGAGATAAATATAAAATTATTGATAAATTGACAAATATTTGTGTAATTAGTAAAAATGAGTTCACGGGGGCTAAGTGACGACGAACTGCATCGATTTTGGAATAGTGATGGAGAAAATGTTGTACTGGAGTTTAAAGGACCAGCTGATATTGGTTTAATTGGTCTACCTATTACAAACAAATTAACTCATTGACTAGTTTCATATTTCTTATTTTGGTTTTCAACTGGGTATAATATTCATCAAATAAAAAAAAAATATCTTGGCTCATTCGGATTTCATTTACCTTAACATTCCACCTAGACGTCGTTATGTAATTTGTTTACTTAACTGAGACGTCCAGATAAATATAGAGTTTCGAGTTCGTAGACCCGATTGCATCACATGTGATTCGAGGACGTATCATTTTGACTTAGATTGTATCTTATGTGATACAAGGACAGTCAACGTGTTAATAATATTTTGAAAGTCTTAAATATTCTGAATGATGTCTAATAATTGTCTTTTGTTTCCTTTTAACATGCCAGGAATAGAGAGACATGGAGAAGAGACGTAAAAGCCGTAACTAATTTACTAGACAATCCGTAACCACAACCTCTCTAACAGAAGTGTACGTAAATAAAAGTAAAATATACGATTTATTTATATGCGATATTAGCGATGATGGCGCAGTGAATTGTGCGGCCGGACTCTGCATCAATGGACGCGGGTTCAAGCCCACCTATCCAACTCTAAAATCAGCCTGATCTTCCGATGAAGAAAAGCATTGTGGTAAGGCATTTTCTAATACGCCTACCTGGGTAGCTACCACCATCATGTTTGAAAACCTGTCGCTAATAACCAACAAGTGTGTTACGGCAGCATCACTTGAGAACCAGTAACTCTAGCCTTAATGTGTTTACTATCCCGGATCACATCGTCACTTAATATCAGGTGAAGTTGTGGTCAAAGCACTGAGCCTCTACCGTGTTAAAAAAATCCAACAGGAGAGATGTGAACACAGGCAAACTATTGATATTTAATAAAAATGTTTCCCCTTTCGACGAGATACGTTTGTCCCTTTTACTTTACGTTTACGCTTATTTCTACCGTTAATAACCAATGGACTTTGTTTGCACAAAAAAAGTGGCAACCCTAGTTGTGGTCCGAGAACCACACATAAATAGAACCGTGTGATCGCCTATAATATTCCCGCACACTTTCCGGCCCCCTCCGGTGGTGGCCCAAGACGTGCTCCGTTATTAACAAGTAATTAACAAAGCCCATAAAAAAAAACTGAATCACAATATATAACTTAAAGACCTTCTAGACATCAGTGTTGTCTAGATTTGTAACTGTATCCTAGTTTTTTTTGGGAAAATAAAAAATAGAGACACATCTATAAGTACTTATTTTATTAATAAAAAAACTTATTTATTATGACAATGTTTTGAGATACATTTGAGAATGTTGCCATATATCCCGGAATATCGGGATTTTTTTAGAATTTTTTATGATTCAGATTATGATCGTGATGGTGCACCGTGTATATTTTGTACTTAATTTGATCATGTTAAATATAAGGTGAATGTAAGGTGTCAAAATTCTTAAAAAAATTCTATTAGTTTCTTATATTTTAATAGATTTTGTCATATGTTAGAAGAAGTGACATATAACATGGTGTGACTTATTAATTTCAACTAGCAAGTACTTTTATAAGTAGTGTTTTAGTGAAAAATAAGATATTTCCCGTCAGCAACAGATTATTTAATATTATCTTATCAATAGATTTTTTTTAAACTTTAAAAAGTAATCGATTTTGTAAAAAAACGTGTTTATACAGTCTTTATCGTTATAATGTTAATATCGAAACAAGTAAAGGCCGTAAATACATACAGCCAATACATTCTTTTTTTTTAGTTTTTAAAAACTCCATAACCCATTGTACTGAGTATTTAAAATATAAAGAGTGCTTATTAATCTAAGTTATGATGTATATTATTTATTATGTAAATCAACATATTGTCGGTTTGTTCGATGAAACGCGACAGGTGACTGCTTTGAGATTATTGAACGCTTCGTCCTGTATCGCCTGGTCGAATTTCTGAAAATAATTACAAATATTGAATACAAGAGAAGAAAACAATAATCCTACAGTCAAAAAATACAGCTTGCTTATTATTTTCGCAATTTAGCGATGTGATCCGGAATTTTTAAACACACTAAGCTCAGAGGCTTCGGCTCTCAAATGATATTGCCGGAAGATACCTATAGGTATTTTGAGACAGATTCTCATGTAAAGGCCTTCTCCTTGTAAAGCAATAAATGGAACAAAAAAATAAGTTTTAGTCTTGTTTTATAATTAGGATATATGAGTTTTTGTCGGGACTTTATGTAGCAGTTATTGAAGTGAAACGTTTTTTTCCACCGCCTCAAATTTTTTCGTCCATCTATCGCATGTCGCATTACAGCCGACCGCGGAGTAGGGATAAAGTGAAAGGCGCTCGGCAGAGCAGCCAACGCCAATAAAGCGTCGCCCATGGCCCGCATCAGCTAACTGAGTACCATTATATTCTCACTCATTCGTGGTAGTGCTCTGCGGTTTTTGTGTGCTTTGAAATATTTTATGTTGTCTAAAAAATAAGTAAATAAAGACCTGTTTACTTTAAAAGTTTAACTTGCATCGTGGTTTGCACGTAACCAAACAATGTTTTTTTCTTTAATCCATTAACTTGCGTTTTTGATCAAATATTCAATTTAGACACCTAATAAGGGGCATATGAAAGTCAAAATACTACCACCGGTTCGGAAAACAATACATTCGAGAAGAGCTGGCAAGAAACTCGATCCGGTTCTTTTTTTTATAAATTCAGAATATGAATATTATTTTTAAATAAAATAAAATTATTTTTAATTAACAAACCATTGTTAGCGGAAGCACAGTTGACATTATATTGTGTAATTTTGCGTGATATAGGGTTAGTTATTATGCACAGATGTGTAATGGGAATACAGACAAGAAACGTTTATTCTGAGGTGCCACAAAAACTCAATAGAAAGTTCTAGTAAGATGGGCTGCCCGTTTTACTAGAATTTAAAAACGTTGCCACAAGATTGAAAATATATCGTTCTCCACATGACACTGGCAGAATTGTGTATGTAAATCGGAATTAGGAAGAAGAATTAGGATACATTAGTTTTTATAAGTATGGTTTTATACCTCGTTTATGACGATTGTCGGTACGAAGGCGAGAGGCCTCATCACGGTGTCGGTCTTGTCTCCGTAAGAGGCCAGGAGGTTCTCCCCTAGTTCTCCAGACGCGCATCGCTTTATCTTGTCAGATTCGTTTTGTTTGTTCACTTGAATTAGGCACTGGAATACAGTTTTAGGTTATTTTTTATAAATATTTATTACGGAATTGTATGTAATGCATAGAGAAAAGTTACGTTTCGTATTTCGTAGTATAAATTTGATTTTCATATCGCACACAGAAGAGTAAAAAGTGAAGACGAAGAATATATAGCACTTGCCAGTAAAACTGCACATTAAAACGGATTTTGTTTAAATTTTTATGCGTATTATTTTTTTTACGCAGAACCCTAATTATTTTCTCAAACAAAACATCAGATATCTACCAAAAATAGTCCTGTGAAAATCGGTTCAGCCGTTCTGGAGATTATAACCCGGAGCAAACAGACAGCCAGACAAAAATTTAAAAATTTGTTTATAGTAATTAATTTTTGTAATTTTTGGTATAGATAGCGTATATTCATTCATATGTATTTAATAAAAAAATGTTATTCTGACATTACAAACGGACTTGATTCAAAGCTTGAAGAAAATATATTTTTTAAACCGTTGACCATTTTAGAATAGCCAGCACTGGGAGAGAAGAAGGATTATTTACGAGTCGCTATGACTAGTTCCATTCCAAGATCATTCATTTAAATTACAAAAATTTACCGTATCCAAAGATTTGTCCGGGCTCGCCTGAGACATCAAGCAGATAACCAGTTCCATCTTCTCCGTATCCTGGAGGCTGCGGTCCTTGAGGATGCATGCTTGCATCTATTAATCAAAACACGTTACCAAAATCAACAAGAAACACAAAAAAAATAAAAATAAAAAAGCTGATGTCTTCCCCCTAATTATATGACAAAAATAAACATCGAAATTTATCACAATCATCAACTCCCTACCTTTACTCTTCCATTCCTCTGTATTTTTCACATCATCTTACATACAATCCATTTTTTCTTTTGTCGTCCTCTTCCCCTGTAACCTTACATATTCATATCCAATACTTTCCTAGCAACCACCTCGTTCTTCCCTCCACACTTCCATACCAGGGAATACGACTGCTCCATGTCTTCTTTGTTCTTGGCACCACTTTCAAACTTACTCTAATCTACTCATTCCTAATTATGCCTATTATTATTACCTCACACATCCATCTCAATTGCATGCAGTCTTCTTTTGTTCATCATCTGTATGGGTCAACATTCTGAACCGTACAAGACGACAGGCCATGGAGAATTTGTAGATCACACCTAATAGCTGTGTCCTGTCGCATTTAATCCATGCTGTGTTATTACTATGCTAAAGCATAGAAATAGAGATATATATCCCGGTCTATTCCACCATTACTTTGCAAGAGTGAGCCGAGGTACTTGAACTCGGAGCAGATTGGTATTTGAGTGCCATCGGGTGTTATGATACTTGAGCTAAATGTGCCACCGAAATCGCAAAACATATATTCAGTTTTGGATCTGCTTATTTTCAAGCCGACACTCTCCAGCTTTTGTTACCACTTTACCAATCTGCTCTGGTCCATTCTCACCGACAAGGATAATATCGTCCGCAAACATCAGTGCCTTTTCCCGTTTCACAATTCATATTTATTTATTCCAAAAAGAATGCAATATTTGAGCACATTTTTATAATACCTGCGTAATTATTTTTCTATACAATTTTTAAGTCGGGTTGTAAAATCGCGATATATATCGCTTAAAGGCAAGTTAAATTTCAATAGAATCCCGTAAAACAGCGCAAGGTATCGTCAGTACATTAAAATTTGACCTCGAATACATTACGAACAGATAAGTTGAGTGAAAAATCTTGTTATTTTTATAGATCGTTAAATTAATTACCTATAAAAAAATAACTGAACTTTTCACGTGTTGTTAAAAAAATTTTTGAGTTTGAGTCCAGAACAAACAAAAAATAAATTTTACCTCTTCATAAAGTATTTATGAAGTACGAAATTTTTGTAATTCTGTCATTAACTAAATCCATTTCCTAGTTTGTCTATTTACGAAAAATAAAAATTGAAACATTTTTTAAGGTTTCAAAACTAGTTAAGTAATTTCTTTACCTTATTTCCGTAGCATTCGTCAGGTCCGTGATGGCACGTGAAAGTCCATTTTTCATTCACCTTGTCATGCTAGAGAAAACAACAAACCATGATTAATTACATTGTTATACTAACTGTGCGTCTGCGGCTGTGCCCGCTTTTCATGTATTCTTCACTGCGTTTTAATTTTTTTATAAGGATCCTTAATAATTTTCCTAAAAAAATTTAGTATTGAGATAAAGTAAAAATATTTCTTATAAATTATAAGCACTTAGCACCGTAAAACTGTGTCTTGAATCGGATTTTATTCAAATTTTTATGAGTTTTATTTTTTACGCGGAACCCTTAATTATTTTTTAAAATTAAAAGTATCCTAAGTTACCTAGACTAACTTCAGCTATTTACCAAAAAAAGTCCCGTCAAAATCGGTCTAGCCGTTCTGGAGATTATCCGGAACAAACAGATAGACAGACAAAGATTTAAAAAAATGTATTTTTGGTATAGGCATCGTTTATACATCTATTTAGTAAAAAATATGTATTTTGATATTACAAACAGACACTTTTACAGCCAATTTTATATTTAGGTCACAGTTTCTCAAACTTATTTTGCTCCCCGCCCACTTTGGGAATGTTATTTCTAAAGTCCCCCATATTAATTATTTTTGGCTTTTTTAGACTTGCCGTCTTTGCATTACTTCAGTACCCTCTAATTTTCATTGGGTTACACCCCCTTATATTGCTTATGTAATCATCATTCAGATGCCGTCCCCCCAAACCCGGCCCACTCCGACCGTCTCCCACTGATGCTATGCATAATACCCCAACGACCCCTTGTAAGCCAACAAACGGATAGACAGAGAGATGTTGAGTTTTAAGTAACACTAGCTGTGCCCGCGACTTCGTTCGCGTAGAATTTAAACAATTATATTCTAATAGACAAACTATATTCTCCGTCTCATTACTAATATATTCGTCTCGTCCCGTTCTCATTACATTTTTTGCTTCTAATTCAACTGATTGATAATTTCGCAAAGAAACGCTAAGTTCATTATACGGGCCCAAAGACATTGATTCAAAACTTAGCAATATGTTTTTTTCTTATTGGTTGTTTTAAGAAGCATAGAGAGATGAAATATAGCTTACATTTTTAGCTAATTTTGTTTACTATTATAATATAATAAGAGAATTTCATCAAAATCCGTCAAGAATTTAATTTTAATACAAATGATTGACTTTTGTCCGTTATCATGAAGAACTATATGCGTTTAATAGCACAAAAAATATATATGTTATATTATAATATTAGTTATCACTGTGTCAAATTTCGTCTAAATTGGTTCAGTACTTTCAGAGTTATACGCGTATACAGGGAAAGACACACAGACAGACAAAATTCTAAATAAAATATCTTTGGTTTCTATATGGATAACAAAGTCCAACGCGATTATAATTTTCAAAAAAATATTTAATCTACAAATTTGGCCTTGTTACAGTTTTATTATATCTATAGATAAGGATGGGTTATGTACTAACCGTGCTCTTTCCATAAGGCACCAGCTTAACCTTGACGAGTCCTCTGAAGTCCCTCCAGACGGGCGCCAACTGTGTCGTGATGAACTTCTTACTGTCCGGGCAGAGGGATTCATAGTACACGGCTATTTTAACCTGGAGTGAAGAAAACCACCATAAATTGACTGTAGAATCATTTGAAAGTGAAGGAATTATGACAGATTGTACATTTTTTTAAACATTTTATTTGTTTATTTAAGTTTAAGGACAACTTACAGCTGACATTAAAAATTAAGATTTTTTTTTTTTAACAATCCATAGGCCACGCACACAGATATCTTTATTTAAAGATAAAAATATTCTGAACATTTTTGATACATTGTTGGCACTAGGAAAAAATACACGTGATTTTTGGTGGGGGCGAAATAGCTAGAAAAACATCACATGACTAATGAACGACCCCTATTGAGCGAAGAGTAGAGTTAGGGAATCGAGTGAATGGGGCCCATCGCCAGAAAGTAACTGGCACTGGCAAAAAGGCACAACAGGCTGTTCATCGAGGTATGTCGGTACCCAAACTTATGTATGAAATTGAGTTCTGAGTTTGGCAGAAAAAAATGGGAAAGTAAGATTGCTGTTGAGATGAAAAGTCTAGAACCTATAACTATAGTAAAAATGATTGATAAAGTAAAAAATAGTTTGATAAGGT
This sequence comes from Samia ricini, assembly GCA_014132275.2. NCBI lineage: Eukaryota > Metazoa > Arthropoda > Insecta > Lepidoptera > Saturniidae > Samia > Samia ricini. The sequence continues at coordinate 7,264,185 of AP028167.1, forward strand.
AACGTTGTGGTGTGGTAGAGGATGTAGTGATAAAGACAGAGTAAGGGATCCTTAATTGGTTTGGGTATGTAGAGAAGATGGATGACAGAAGATTGACGAAATAAATTTACAAGGCGAGGGAACTAGACACGTTGGTTAGGTTCAACCTAAGTGAACGTATCTTAAGTAAGACCAGATAGAAGACGTTCTGAAAAAAAAAGAACAGGTCAGGAAGAAACGAAAGACGTATGTCAGGATGTATTCTCTGTTATCCTCATGAGAAAGTGGCGTGTACTTTTTTATACTTAATAGACTCAGCGCTTTGACCAAAATCTCACCTTATGTTCAAAGAGGATGCAGTACAGGATTGTAAATACACTAAGCCTAGAGGCTCTCATGTGATGCTGCCAGGCCACATTTATTAGTGCTTGACGACAGATTTTCTAACTTAAGAGTGGTAGCTACCCAAGTAGACATTATTAAAAACCATAGCATAGATTCCTCACGATGTTTTCTTTCCACAGAAAGCTCAGACTTATTACAGAAGTGGCTTTCAACCTACGTGCATTGAAGCGAAATCCAACGAAACTACTATCTTAGTCATCATCACATCGTTAATAAAAGGTAAGAACTATTACATGACAGGCTGTGATCCCGTCAAAAACTCCAGGATAAGTTGTATGTTGTAAATTCACTTGACTTACTTTCTGATCGTCCGTTTTTTTTATTCTTTGCGAGGACACCGCAGATCATGGTCACAGCGCATATCAATAATAATAGCTTCATCTTGTACTGGAAATAAACAAAAAACATATATGTATAATGTTCGAGATTTCAGTTAATAATAAGTGGGCTACTTTCACAGAAGTCGTCGATCTCAGTTAACACAAATCTCTCGTAGTGGTTCCATCGAATAACTCTCGAAGAAAGTAGGCTGTGACAAAAAACAATACTCTAACAATAGATTCGTATGCGACAAACGTTAACAAATGGCCGCCCTAGAGGTTTATCACGTTGTGGTCCAAGTTAAAAGATCGTCCAGTTTTCATAATTTTACTTTTATTTAAAAACTATTTGCACCGCTTGCCTTTTGTAGTTATTATAGGTAAATTATAAGAGATGCAGTCATGCCTGAGTGCAGTGTTTTCTAGCATTTTTAAAGAATTCCCAGAGTTCTCTAGTATATTTAAAGAATTCCCAGAGTTCTCTAGTATATTTACTCGAGCTATGAAAATTGATTTTTTGGCGTCATGATTCGAAATTATAGCTTAATTACGCTATATTTAGGATGTGTGAAAGGATGCATGTATGTAACGACAACAGGATAGCGAAAGACATGTTAGATTTTATGAAATTTTAATAATAAGTAATAACTGTGTTGGTTAAGTAAATACATATAAGCAGTACTAATATCATTGAGGCTGAAAACTGAATCAAAATCCATTGCGTTTTTTAGGAGTTAGTGGATAGATATATAGAAGAGTTTTACAATGTATGTAGATAAACATATATAAACATTTCGGTATTATTTCTCCTTTATTTGTCAATATATTGTCTATATTTTTTTAACGTAAAACTTTTTTGCAAGTGGTGAACTCAAGAATATAAGCATCAGAATTTTCGTCGCGATGGTGAATATTAAAATACGGACAGAAGTACACAGTGAAAGAGAAGGAGACAAAAATAATAAACACAATTTTTAGTTACAGAGTTATCTTTTTTTTTCTCTTTGGCCTATATTCGTTCACGATCAAGTATATGTATCAGTAATATGTATTTTAGAAAGTGGGCATATATGTTTTATTACCTCTTTCTCACCCCCTATCTGTATCCCTTACTATCAATTTGTCGTCACAGAATTAAAGATAGCCAAAAAAGTTTTACTTCTGACACGTGTACTAAAAATAATTTAAACCAGTAAGTCTTTTCCTCAAATTTGAAATAATAATTACGATCGGATTTTTATCACTAAATGAAGATCAGTTATTTATTTATTTATTGTAGGGAATTATACACATGATTTCATTTCTTACTTAACAGATTTAAAGCACTATCATAAATAGGTAATCTAATACTACAACAATATCGCTTCCGCTTGTGACTCGCGTCAAACGACTAGTTAGTTTCACCGCTATATGTCTAAAAGCAGTTCATACTACTCAGTGTTATGTGTATTTTAAATTTATTTATTAAGGTAAGTGAACCAGGTTCTTATCACAACGCTATAGAGGTAAGCAGTGTGTCTTACATAAGTTTCAATGAGAGCGGGGGTCCAATGTTTTGCTTATTTTTTATGACTTGAGAGATTTCTAAAGTAAGTACTTATTTACTTTTAATTACTTAAGTAGATTTTGTAAAGATTCCAATCCTTACATGAATAATGGGTAAGAGAGAGGTTAAGAGCTTTTGCTAACAATCGGGAAATAAGAGTCCAAGATATCTAAAATTCTGCTAAGGATTTTTTTTAAAACACACTAAGCCTAGAGGTACTTGTTCTCAAGTGATGCTGCCGGAACAAACCTATTTGTATTTGACGACAGGTTTTAAAACTTGAGAGTGGTAGCTACCCAGGCGGGCATTATTAGAAAATGCCCTAACACCATGCTATGGTTTCCTCACGATGTTTTCTTTTACCGAAAGCTCAGGCCGATTTTAGAGTCGGATAGGTGGGGATCGAACCCGCGTCCATTGACGTGGAACCGGGCACCAATACCCGCTGCGCCATCATCGCTCCAAAGCACGCATATAACAGTACCACTGTACTAAGGGTCCATCAAGTCGTTTACAAAACACTAAAATCTTGGGTTCATTAAAAATTCGAATCGATGTAGCCATTATCACATGTTATGAAATATTAGACAGCCAACTTTCTATTAGTTTAAAATTTTTTAGAGAAAAATTGACAGTTAATTTATTTATTACATTCTAAGAATAAAATCATACTCACCTTTCTTAAGAAATTGAATAATATCTTATAAATATGTACCATCGACGAGAGCAACACAGTTATTATGATTTAAGATATCTATAATAAGTTATTTAATCAATTAAAGAGATGAAATAATTTATTATTTATATTTGGTTTATTTATCTCTGTACATTAAGAATATTATTGTTAAAAAATTATAAGTTCAGTAGGTAGTTTTTTTTTTTCATTATTTATTACATTTTACGTTACATAGTTTACGTTATTATGTTATGCCATGAATAATAATAATAATGTGAATATTAAGGAGTCACAAAAATTCCCTAGAAAATTTTAGCAAGATGGAAGCCGTTTTGTTACATAGTCGAAACGTTGATTTATAGATTGGAATGCCTGGCTCGGCTGTATACTTAAATGCCGGTGCCTTTTCAGAATATAATGGTGGGCAATTTTATATTGATTTCATTCCTATTAACATCATAACTTGGGCTATAATAATATTAATGTATGGTAACACTTGGTAAGCTACGTTTTTATACTATTTAATTACATAGTTTTGTACATGAAATAATATAAATAACAAGTTACAAGTATCTAATATATATCCTAATACATAAAATTGAAGTGTCTGTTTGTAATGCCAAAATATATATTTTTTACTAAATACATATGTATGTATTTATTTATTTATTTATTTTTGTCTGTCTGTTTGTACTTTTGTTTTTCGAAAAAAAGAGGAGTCCACGTAAAACAATCAAAACTCATGAAACTGTGAATAAAATCCGATTTAATGTACAGTTTTATTGGCAGATTTTTGAATTTGTGAGAAATATCTTTGCTTAATGTTAGTAGCAAAAAAAAATGGTAAAAATAATTAGGGTTCCGTTTAAAAAAAAATTAAAAACAATATTACACAGTAATAAAAATGTGAAACGTGGGCGCAGTCGCGGGCACACAGCTAGTACTTAATATATTTGACTTTAAAACATGTTACCTAAGTTATTAAATTTTAAAGAGAAGTAATAAAGTGAATAATAGTGTAAAATATAAAACAGAGTCAAGAGTACGGCTAATAATGTATCTAAACATAAAAATCAAAACGAGGCTTTGAAAATAATCATGTGGTCCAGACTTTACGATTAAGCTCTTTTAACACGAACGCAGGAGAAAATTAACATGAAAATATTCTTAATAAATAGATATAGGTAAATACTATTTTTTTAATACAAAACACACACATACACACACTGTTCACTTTAAAATTAATTTAAATACACTTAACAAAATATACAATAAACCAGTTTCAAACTTAGCAAACTATAACATAATTTGATATGATATACCAATGCGCAGCCTGTCTGAGACTTCGCTGAGTTTGTTGTAATCTGTGTTGCCAGACGCAACACGTATTGCGTGGAATTTATACGATTTAAAAAAAAACGATCCACTTGATATGGTATTTGATTGGCACTTAATTTATTGAAACCAACATATTAAGTTAATAATATAATTGATAATAATAGGTAAATCAAAAATATATTTAATTCGCCTAATAAAATTCTGAGATAAAAGCGGTCGAAGAGTTTGAAATTTTTGGTGTGTATTGAGAGGGGATGTTCTATATTTTCCCCGCAAAAAGAATCTTAAATCAAAACAAAAAGAAATACTTTACTCAATTTGGGCCCCGAGATGCCCCTTATTATGTTAGAACACTACCATCCGTTTGGAAAACTAACCCTCATAAATTTTCTGAGATTATATTTGGTACTGATAGAAACTAAAGATACTTTTCCCAATTTAAAACATCTGCCAGTAAAACTGTTCATGTTCATATAATGCGACTTTATTCACAATTTCATGAGTTTTTTTTAATAACCTTTTTTTTAAACCTAATTATTTTTAAATAATAAAAGTAGTCTAAGTTACGCGGAGTAACTTTAGCTACCTGCAAAAAAAAAATCCGTCTGTTCCGAAAACACGGAAACGGAAAACAGCTGTTCCGGAGATTATTCCCAACAAACAGAGAGATAGACAAGCAAACATTTTCAAAATTTTTTCGCTTTATGTTTTTTTTATATACTGTAGTTGGTAACACTAGCTGTAATTGACCCGTGTTGTAAAGCCGAGGTCCGAAGGTTATCGCGGCCGATGATTGCTGACGGGCTCTCGAACTTACATATTTACGATATAGTTTATGTTTATAATTACATATAACATTTTTTTTATTACGAATGCGCCATTATTCCGATTAATACAGGAAAATATTAATTATAGTTAAGAGATGACGATGAGAATTGAGAGCAAACATTTTTTTTTACCTAGCTAATACTGTTGACTGGAAGGGCCTTAACAGCTCACCGAATTTTGGGGGCTAGTGCTGAAGGCACTCAGCCGCAAAAAGGTGACTAGCACAAGGGCTACTAAAATGGTACGAACCTCGGCTTGGCCGTCACCTGAGTGTAAAACTCTCTCGCGAGTTTGAATCTAGCTATTCCCTACCTTTTATATTAAAAAAAAAAAGTTCCTTACAGGACCTATGTACCTGCGTGTAGTGTGCAGGAGTGTGTTTGCAGTGTTGTGCGTGTAATGCTCAATGCATGGGCAGTGTCACTGTATCGCGCTGGTAGCGGCGTTGGGGAACGGAGCACGTCTTGGTCCACCCGGAGTGTGTGGTGGGACAGACATTCAACTTTGTTTATTAGTATTGATCTCTGAGCGCAATCTTAAACTTAAAATACTCTAGTTTATTGGCGGCTGACGTATAACATTGGTCGAGAATCGAGCAACGCCGCTAAAAAAGTTTTCACTTCATAACGAATCATAAACCAATGTGTGACGCGATAATCTATTTCGACTCGTACATAAGTATGTAAAAAGAGATAATAGAACTCGAATACTGATCTTTGACGAATGGAAATTACAATACGATGATACTTGACCCCGCTAACTCCACACTTAGTCACTAAAGCGTGCATGTTACTAAGTGCTGAATCTAATTCAATCTGTAATTCTCGGTCGGCCGTGAGCTAATGTTTAATTTGTCGTGCAAATTACGCTCTATGTGCTACTGTAGAGTGTACAGTAGTATACAATAATGGACAAATTTACAGGTACCCTAGACTTAAAAAGAGGACAAGATAATCTATTTCCATCTATACCCAGCAGTCTCTCAGAGAGATCTGGGCAAAGGGGGGCACCGTCCGCCTGAACTGGGTGCGGGTTCACGTCGGCACGGCCGGAAATGAGCGTCCTGACGAAATAGCGAAGCGGGCCGGACATAAGAAAACCGCAGCCGATTACGATCGGTATCCAATATCATACGCAAAACGGAGGATACGCAAAGTCACAGTGTAGATCTGGCAGGAATGTTACGAGACCTCCGTTATGGGGGAGGTGACGCAGGAATTCTTTCCAAGGATTGAGGATGCTCATCGTATCCTCAAAAAGACTCGTTGTACCTTCTCAGGTTCAAGCTGAAAGACAGCCCCGCGTGTGGACCTGGATACCGCCGAGACAGTCTACCATCTCCTTTATAGACTGTCCCAGATTCGGCACGTCTCGTAGTGACCTGGAGGTAAGGACTGGCTTGAGGATGACCATCCAAAATTTTCCCGTCCTCGTTAATAATGGCGACTCCTTCAAGTTTATGGCAGAGGTGGCAAAAATCACAGGAAAGAGAAATTAATAAATAAAAATAAAATAAAGAACAAGTGCAAAACAACAAACATAAATTAATAAACTAGGCAGAAGATAATTAAAGATTAAAAGCGACAGCATAAATGGTGGCAAATTTAAAAAAAAATTGCAACAAAGAACTATAATAAATAATATATGTATTTAATGAAATCAAAATTGTATTCAATAATACTTAAAATAACTAGAATAAAAAATGTTGTTAATAGCTGTAACTGGAATAAGAATTTTAAAATAAAATTAAGCTAAGTAAGTAACGCAAAAAAAAAAAAAAACCTCGGAACTATGTCTGAGGATAGGGGCTTACGGATACGATACCTATACCAAAAAGTCAATTTGAATAATATTTACTCTCAAGTGATGCCGGAACAAAGATGCTTGCCGGGAGGATTTCCGACTTGAGGCTAATACCATGATATGGTTTCCCCACGATTTTTTACTTCACCGAAAGCTCAAATTCATTATAGAATAGTATATGGGGAATCGAACCCAGATTCATCAACGTGCAATCCTATCACTATCACTATACCGTTATCGCTTTCGAGCGTAGAGATAAACAGCCGCGCATAAAATAACAAACAAACAAACAGGTAAACGACCGCTGACATTTTAAGAACAATTACGGTAAAATAATCATGTTCATTCTAGTTTGTTTGTATTTAACGAATTAACGGTTTTAACCAAGTTGGAGAACCAGTGTGTATGTTAGATTACTGGTTAATATTAGTAGTTAAGTTACAGTACAGAATAAATTCTCTGGAAATAAAGATCGCAATGTTTTTTTTTGTTATATCGTTAGTTATATGGTAAAGGCATTACTTTGCTCATTATAAATTAAGTACGTAGTTTTTAGAACGATAAAAGGTATAAATTAAAAGTACCCAAGAGTTACACGGAGTAACTTCTGCTATCTACCATAAAAAGTCTCGTCAAAATCCGTCCAGCCGTCCCGGAGAATAGTCGGAACAAACAGGCAAATTGCAATTTTAAAAATTGTATTTTTGGTATGGGTTATTTGATTTAATAATTTATTTATTAATTTGATGTTACAAACAGACAAGTCATTTTTATTTATTAGTATAGATACATTGACTTGACTGTATAATAGTATACGCGCAATTTGTACATGCAGCCGTTCACAAAGGTCTTTGTTCTAATTGTCGTATTCGTCTGAGTGTCCGTAACTATCATCATAGAAGTTTGATGAAGCTACCAAGTCCCTTCAAGCCAACGGAGCAGTCAATAAAAATAATCAATCAATCAAAAGTAATTAATAATGGCATAGCAAAAGTTTTTACAAATATCTTAGTGTAACAATTTAATTTGTCATAATTTTAATGACATTTAATTTGATAATTAAATTTAAACCTGGAATTCGGCGCGTTGTCATAAAAACATCCTGGGTAGCTCTGGCATTATAGCCGCCATTTAGCTACAGGATTTTGTGAAAACTAGTAAAAAATTATTGGTAGTAATCCGACGACATTAAATTGACAAATTGTCATACACATACATACACAGGCTGTAATTTATTATGTAAAATAAGACGACAACTTAATAAACATACATTTAATAATAAAGTTTTTTATTTTATTTCAAAATCAATCCTTAAAAAAAGGTTTACTTAGTTCCTTTGGTTATTGGTGAAATTAAAAAAAAAAAAACAATAAGAACATTTAATATTGTTTATAGAATCGTTAAAATCTTATCTCGGGGTCTAATTTGATATTAAATTGATCTTCCGTATTAATTCATGTTTGTTATTTTCAATGATAAATACAAAAATTACGGGATTTTTATCTACACTAATATTATAAAGAGGAAAGAATTCTATTTTTGTATGTAGGTAACGAATAAATTTAAAAACTACTGGACCGATTTAAATGAAATAGTTATTACGAAAATCCCACTGGAACCGGATTTACGCGGGAAAAATCTCACAGAGCAGCTAGTTTTATATATAGCTGTATTTACATACAATCATTTATATTCTTCTTAATTATTTACTGTAGCTACTATATATCTTAAATATTTAATGGGAGAGCTTCAATTTTTTTTAAATTCAGTATTACCCTCACAACTTGGTCCATATATTCCTTTATTAAGTATCTCAATAAAATACATAGTAAAACTAGACCAAACAATACATATATGATAAAAAAAAAAACAAATAAATCGATTTTAGAGTTTTAAGCGAAGAAATGCACAAAGAAGAAGCAGTAACAAAAACAAAAAATATCCACCAACTTTCTAAAACATATTGCGTGTTTAATATAATCATATATAACATTTATGATAGTTAGTAAATTACATAAAAAACGTAATCGATTACACCTCACAAATTATTCATTGAAAGTACGATACCGGGAAATAAAGGTTTTTAACAAAGCATAACGTCATGATGGTTGCCGCAATGTATAAAATTTTAATTAAGCACACAACAAACGCAAAAAAAAAAAAAACCGATAAAATAAACGAACGTACGTAACCTCTTTCGTGATAAAGTAGTTTTATAATAAAAACCAAAGTTACTAACCTTGTAAGAGTGGACACGAATGTTTTTTAATTACAAAACTTTTTCTTTTTTTGGCGCAGACAGAAACACACGCTAACTGACCGCCACCGGAGCTACGACTGCTCGAGCGACAGCTCCAGTATTGTTTGTACAAAAAAAAGTTAACCGTACGTTGTACAAACGAGTTACGACTACTAAAGAGGCATACACACTTGACATATTTATTGATGCACATACACATTTGATGCTAATTACATTAATTCGAGAATCTGTGACGGTTCAGTTAGTCGATCGACCGAATAATCATCTCGTACGAATGTCCTCTCGATATGTCTTCTAGGTGTGTTTATACTCATAATCTTTATCCTTGACCCCTTGAGCACTAACCTGGCGTTTACGCCAGCTTTCCATTGTTTTCCTATTGTCTCATCTTTATGGGTAATCGACATATTAATTAAATTACAGTATTATCTTAACAATAATCCTGTAATTTTATTAACAACTAAAGTTCTGAAAACTAGACTTAACCTAACCTTTGTTTTTAAGCGGCATAAATTTTGCCTGTGTTTACGGACAGGTCTGCCGAATGAGGTTCACAGGTGCACCATCCCCGTGGAATAATCTCGGAGTTAACTTGGGAGCTAGCCCAGCTAGGATTCTTATTGATCAGGTAACTATGCTCGATATGTACGATTCATACTTACAGCTAAGCTAAACGAGGATCCGCATATGAGCTCGAGATCTATATACTAATGACAAGTGTCTACCTCTTCAGCTCAGTTAGTGGTATGATTGGATACCACCTCTATGGACCTACGCTCGAACTCACCTATTCCATTTTATAATATGTTTTAGGTGAAGGAAAACATCTTTTCACCGCAGTATGGTGATAAAGCATTCCCTAATAATGTCCACTTGGGTAGATATCACCCTCAAGTTTGATAACCTGTCGTGAAGCACAAATATATGTGCTTCGGTAGCATCACGTGAGGCGCAGTACTTATAGATTTAGTGTTTTTACCAACAAGGACCACATCATCACTTAACATCAGGTGAGATTGTGCTCAAAGCACTGATCCTATAGACGATAAAAAAATATTGTTGAAAATACTCGCAGCCCAAGGAAACCCGAATGCCGAGCTGAGAATATCTCATTCTTTTTTTTCTAACCTAGCTTAAGCTTTTGACCGGAAGGGCATTTACAGCTTCACCGTGACTTTGGGGGCGAGTGCTGAAGGCACTCAGCGACAAAAGGTAACTAGCACAAAAGGTAACTGGGGGTACAAGGGTTACCAAAATGGTACGAACCTTGGCTTGGCCGTTACCTGAGTGTGAAAACTCTCTCACGAATTTGATCCTAACTAAACCCTTTATTTTTTTATTTAACATAAAACAAAAGGTTCCTTACAGGACCTATGTACCTGCGTGTTATGTGCAGGAGTGTGTCTGCAGTGTTGTGCGTAAAGACTCTCCTATGTCCTGAAGGCTAGGCCTTGAGGCATCGCCCAACGGAGTATCAACTTACATCAAATTACCCAACCAACCACAAGAATGAAGTATTCTCAGGGACCGACCCACAGATGACAACCACTAAGAAGGCACACGCCCTGATGCAGTACCCTCGCCTCCTAACCAGGAGATTGAAATGACCACACTGCATTCTAAACAGGTCATTGACCTATGAGCTTTCTATGCTATACCTATACTAATAAATAAAATTGAAATGTCTGTTTGTAATGTCAAAATAATATTTTTACTAAATACGATATATATGATACCGATACCATAAAACATAGTTTTTGAAAGTTTTTGTCTGTTTGTTCCGGCTAATCTCCGAAACGGCTGAACCGATTTGGACGGGACTTTTTTTAGTAGATAGCGGAATCTACTTTGCGTAACTGTTACTTTTCGAAAATAGTTAGGGTTCTGTGTAAAAAATTAAAAAGCAGTGAATAATATACAAAACGCGGGAGCAGCTGCGGGTACACAGCTAGTGGTTGATATATTATGTATCAATGTGTGTGGTTTCTTAACTATTGACAGGTTTCAGCCGACATAATCTTGACGAATTAAATTTAACCGCTCTAACTACTGCACGACATAAATCATAACATCATTTTCAATTTGTTCGCGTAATGGCGGTAATGTGTCGAAAGTGGTTTTATTACCAGTATAAATGAAGTGCCTACCTCATACATATTTGTAGAGCATTACAAGGTTATTAGTTTTAAATTGAGTATTGTATTATCTGAAATAAATCTGTAATAACAAATAAAATTCAAGTCTCTGTTTGTAATATTCAAATAAGATTTTTTTTACTGAATACATATGAATGTAATTACGATACATATACCAAAAGACAATTTTTAAAAATTTCGTGTGTCTCTGTTTATTCCAGCTAATCTCCTAAACGGCTTGATCGATTTTGACGGGAATTACTCCGAGTAATTTAGGGTACTTTTATTTTTTGAAAATAATTAAGGTTCCGTGACAAAAACTTAAAATTCATAAAACTGTGGACAAAACACGATTCAATGGACACCATCATCAAGACATTATTTTCCAATATTATGGCGGACAGAATGACTCTCCACTCTTATTGCCTACCCTAATAGGTTCATGTCGTCATAATGGATGAACAGTTAAAAAAAAACTTTCAAAATCGACCTGAATCTCCACTCTAACCACGTATTTGATTTAGCAACAGGAAATAATATCACAGATAACGCGTACAAAACTATTATATATTATTGTCAGATAAACATGTTATTCTGTTGTATTGATTGCTATCATAATTATATTGTTTTTATGTAAAAATAATACTGTAAGCTTTCACTATCATACCGTAACTTCCTGTCATTTTCGACAACCTCATCTATCTATATATTAATACGTGAAGCAAAAACTTTGTACCCACAAGCCTGGCAAAGATGCCAAGTCACCCGATAGTTACCGCCCAATCAGCTTGCTAAGCTCAATACGTAAACTCTACGAGCGGATCCTTCTGAACCGACTCCTCGTAGTGATAGAGGACAAAAATCTCTTGCCTCCCGAACAGTTTGGTTTCAGAGCCAGACACTCTTGCGCGCACCAAGTGCAACGCCTCACGGAGCACATCTTGTCACAGTTTCATCGTAGCCCTGACTCACCCTGGCGTACGCTCGCTGTCTTCTTCGACGTCGCTAAGGCATTCGACAAGGTCTGGCATGCCGGCCTTGTTTTTAAACTAGTTAGGTTAGGCGTCCCTGACACATTAGTACACATCCTACGCGATTACCTTTCGAATCGTAGTTTCCGCTTTAGAATAGAGTCCGCTCTCTCTTCAGCCCGCCCGATCCGCGCAGGAGTCCCCCAGGGCTCCATTCTGGCGCCTGTCCTCTTCAACCTTTACATAGCGGACTTACCAGACCTAAATCCGAACCCGAAAGATGACCCGCTCGAAGGAGTGGCGGCTAGTAAGGTTCATTTAGGTCTCTATGCCGATGACACGGTCATCTATTTTTCGTACAGACAAAGAGACGTTCTCAGATCCCGCGTCCAAAAGGCTGTTAACATCTTAAGCCTTTGGTACATGAAGTGGCGCATAGCGATTAACCCGGGAAAGAGCACCGCGATTATGTTCTCCGTAGAGAAATCTGACCCTCCTCGTCCAGTCACTTATCTAGGAGTAGAGATCCCATGGGCGACCGAGGTCAAGTACCTCGGTGTCACACTAGACGCCCACATGACTTTCAAATTTCACGTTTTGAAAGTCAGAAACCGTGCCAACATGGTTATGGGACGTCTTTTCCCTCTTTACAACGCTCGTAGTAAGATGGCCGTCCGCCATAAAATTACATTATATAAAACGGTAGTTAGGCCCATTCTCACTTATTGCGCCCCTGCCTTCGCTTATACAGATCTGGCCTCCTTCCAAGTGGTTCAGAACCGCTTCACCAGGAGAGCCGTAGGTGCCCGATGGTACGAGAGGGATGTGGACATCCACAGAGACCTCAATCTACCATCCATTTACTCTGTTATCAAATCCCAGTGTCGCGCATTTTTCGATCGCGCAGAAACACACCCGAATCCGCTCATAGTGCAAGCCGTCGCGTACTCCTCCGACCCGCTAGCTCCGAAACCGTTTCGGAGACCGCGTAACGTTCTCACCGATCCCGATGATAAAATCACGTGCGAAAATAGGATCTTTCCTTTCCAACCGATTCAGTATGCGTGCCAGTGCCCACGCCCGCGTAACCGCCGTTCCCGCCGCCGGGGACAGGCGGCTAATTTTGCTCCCGCACACACTCCGGGTCCCCCTCAGGCGGCGACCCAAGACGTGTCCCGTTCCCCAACTGGGGAGGCTCTTGACGTCGCCGCCAGCGCGATACAGTAACACTGCCCATGCATTGAGCAATTACACGCACACACTCCATACACACTCATGCATAACATGCAAGGTACATAGGTCCTGTAAGGAACCTTTTTTTTTTTTTTTTTGTGTATTAATATAAAAAATGTAGGGATAGCTAGGATACAACTCGCGAGTGAGTTTTGAATAACTCAGATGACGGCCAAGCCGAGGTTCGTACCACTTTGGTAGCCCTTGAGCTAGTCACCTTTTTGCGGCTGAGTGCCTTCAGCACTCGCCCCCAAAGTTCGGTGAAGCTGTAAAGGCCCTTCCGGTCAACAGCATTAGCTAGGTTCGAAAAAAAAAAAAAAAAAAAAAACAAAACAAAAAAAAAAAAAAAAAAAAACTTTGTACCCCCTTTTTAGAAAATTGAACGCTCGGAGAAATATGAAATTTCACACACTTATAGTTGATATAGGGAAGGAGTGTATAATAATAATATTGTTTTATAAATTATCCATTAAAATAATAAAAAACATTACACAACTGCCATGTATTTGACATCTAGATCAGTAATGCTGTTACTATTCGTACGGACCGGACCGCGGACATAGTACGGCAGGAGGCCGATGTTATCAGTCTCCTTAGTAGGGATGGGAATTCTTTCCGAAAAAGATACGAGTTTGAATCGTTTCGGATCTAAGTTTGATGAATTAATTTACAAAACATCGAGGCCCAAAAGATCGATCTTTCATACTAATTAAATATCGATTATTAGAGTGTCCTTTTAGTTTTCTATAATATGACGATCATTTATAAATAGGCAAAAATAAAACAGTTCAGTGTCATTTTTCCTTAGTAGATTAAGTCCTTCTTCTTCCTTTGTTTAGTTGCTATTGATGATCTTTAACAGCACGTTAATTAAAAAAAAGGAAACATTTTATGGAATAAATAATTATAGTCTAATTTCTACCACTGGAAGAATACTATTTACGAATAAAAATTCAAATTTTTCTTATTCCTTATTCCCCATCCCTAGTTAGGCGGACTGATGATCTCGGCCACTTGCCATACCAAGTCCACGGCTCGGTCCGTACGTGTAATAACAGCATAAACAATGTTTACCTAAACATGTCATATAATAAGCTAGCATACTCCCCCCTTCCCGCCATGATGCTTATTGTGACATTCCATGGGCGTGTAAAATAAAACATACAATTGTTTTTTATTCGTAAACTTTATTAATAAATGGCGCGACATCTTGTTTCTGATCGAAGATATCTAGGATCTGTTCGATGGTGAGTAGTTGCAGAGTGGTATCAGTGGTGGGGGAACATCGGTACACTTCGTAGCGTACCGGGGACTCTAAAGCCGACTTGCCGCACACCACTATCGTGGGATATCCCATTCTGGAAGAAATGATTTTATACTCTTTCAAATCAGAAGGAATTTAGACATCACTGAAATGCACAAAAAAAATTATCGTAAGCATAATTTGTAAATAATAAACTGGCAACACCTTTTTGCCTTAGCTTTTGACAAGAGTTCTTGGCGCGATTTTGGACTGTCATGTTGTGATTCTTGTTGTTTAATATTTTTAACTTGTATTATAACACTATATTGTGTAATATTGGTGGCGTTTTACGTTATATAGTTTGGTTGTTATGCACAAGAGCAGTGTGCCCACTATGTTGGGCATTAAAGATGAAGGTAAAAAAAAATAATACGAATAGACTCAAAACGGCTAAAACCCAGGGCCGTTAAAAAAGTTAGTAAGAAGAAAAGAATGTTGGCTCTTAGCGGGATTTTGTGGTTTTCAAACTTGAGGGTGGTAGCTACCCAGGCGAGCATTATCAGAAAATGTCCTAACGCTATGCGATGGTTTCCTCACGATGTTTTCCTTTACCGAAACCTCAGGCTTATTATAGAGTCGCATAGGTGGCCTCGAATCTGCTATCATCGACTCAGGATCCAACATCGCTACCAACTACGGAAGCATCGTTTCAAATTTTATTTTATTATTTATGTATTTTAGTAGTTTTTGTTTGTTTTTTTTTTAATTAATTGAAGGTCTACACACTTTTGGTAACATTTAACGTGATATAGTCTGCGTTAATATGCACGCCTAATAAAATGCATTAAAAATAATCACACAGAATGTATATGACTTCTGAAATGTTACAAAATAGCTACCTACTTTACCAAAGGCACTAGAAAAATTAAAAAATATGGGTCTAAAGATCTTGTATTCAGGCCTGTAACAAATTATAAAAAAAGAATAATGTCATTTTTTACGTATTGCAATTAATAATGACAGCAATATTAAGTAGAAAATAGAATGAGTTTTTGGCGGGATCTCGGTCTGTCATGTAGTAGTTGTTTTCTTTAATTCATTAAACTTGTGTATTTGACTCTATAACATGTAATGTTGGTGGCGTTTTGTGTGTGTGCGTTTGGTTTTGTGTTCAAGTAAAATTTATTAGAAGATACCGCTTAGCATGTACTCTGAGGTGCCGACAAAGCTCCATGTAAAGTTCGAACAATGGGCCACAGTTTTGCTGGAGCTTGGTAACACTGATACAAGATTGAAAATACATCTTACCCAAATGACATTGGCACAAATTGTGTGTACACAGATTGCCATTAACAAAGAAGAATAAGAAAATAGAATTCCCGATCGTAGAAGGAAGTCATAGTTAGTTACGTAACATTCAAATAGAAATTCAACCATAAGACGTCCACTGCTGGACATCCGTCTCCCTCAAAAAGGGGGGAATTGCCATACTCGCTACGCTTGGCAACTGAGTTGGCGATTCCAGTAGTCGTTTGTGGTTGTCAGAAGATACTGCTGCCCTTCCCCTGGTTTATCCCTTAGTCGCGTTTCACAACACCCACGGGAACGAAATGGGGTAGTTTTATTCTTAGCTGACACCACAGGGCCTATATATAATGCTGTACATAACAAACGTCCCATAGAATATATTTTGATTTAATTTTACTTAAGTTAATATGACACAGAGTACAAAAGTAAAGCTGGTGAGATATAGATAATAAATATACTTAAATGAAAGCTATATATAATGACACCATTCTAGTTTTTTTATTGATGTTCCTAGTTGCGTATATAATTCGAAGTGACTAATTAGAAATGTTATGTTTAATTTTTGGTCCTTCGAACCCCATATAGACAAATAGCAAATACACAAAAGAAAATCGATGGAAATCTTGTATATTGGGAGCAATCAAGGTACCTCGGCCAGCTCCAGGATATCTGGTAATAAAGAGAAGTATTATTCTATTCTGCCAATACCCCACAGCATGTGAACAAAATAACAGCATTAATCTAGAATTAAATAAGACGATTGTGCAATTATTCTGTTTCATTAAATTGTCTACAAACATGAAATCAAATACTAAGAGAGATGTCCGTCTCACTCTGTCCTGTATCCCTGGAACGCGTTAGAAAGAAGCAGCTATAGACGCTCGATGCAGTCTGTTCCTGTAATCTCTATGATTACCTGTCAGCCATCATAAGGCGTTTGCCGATTGTGAGCTGATGCCTGTCATCTATCAGGACCTCGTCTCCCAAACCCCGTACTTGGGCAATTGCTTCGGAGACGTGCTGGATGCGTTCCCACCCGTGGGCTGACCACTCTTTGGAACCTTCCTGTAAACACCAACGTTGAGCTTTCACCAGCTCTTTTCTTATTAGGGGCCAGTCAAGTATTACGTAAGCAAAACTTAGGACTTTTGAATCCCTCCCCCCTATCAGCAACAGTAAGCAAAACTCTAAACAACCCCTCCCTTAATATTAAGTACATTGAAAAACAAAAAAAAAACCGAATTTAATATAATACAATTTCTAAAATTTTTATCTGTCTTTTTGTTTGTATTGGGTAATCTCCGGAAAAGCTGAAGTTAACTCGGGTAACTTATGGTACTTTTGATCTTCGAAAATAATTAGGGTTCGTAAATAATTAATCCCTTGAGCACCTTCCTGGCGTTTACGCCAGCTTTCCATTGTTTTCCTTTTGTTTCATTTTTATGGGTAACCGAAACATTAAAAAATTAAAACTCCTAAAAAAATTAATACAACTCTATTCAATGCACAGTTTTAGTGCTTGAATTTTTGAGAAATATTTTTACTTTATCTTAGTATTAAATTTTTTTTAATGGAAATTAATTACGATTTCGCATAAAAAAAATTTAAACGGATTGAAGAATATACGAAACGCGGGCGCAGCCGCGTTCACGAAGCTAGTTTAATATTTATATTTCATAACGATTATAACGACATCTATCGGATACTAGTCTCAATTATTAATGTGTCGAGTACCGATAAAAATAAGACAATAGGAAAACAATGGAAAGCTGGCGTAAACGCCAGGTAAGTGCTCAAGGGGTTAATGAATACGTTGTTTAAAATATTATACCTAGAAACGGTCAACTGACACTTTTAATATATATCTGCGTGACGTCACCCAACTCTCATCCTATTGGCTGTTATGAACATCGCGTCATAATTGAGGCTCCGGATTGGTTAAAATCTATTTATTAGTATTTGCAACTTGTCATTAGACTGTCCAAATCCATTATCATTATTTTTGACGTTTTATATTTTGTAACATTTTTTTTAATTAAATTTTTGCTTTTTAGTTTCTGTGTGCTTAATATACTGTGTTTTTTTTCTTCTATTTTGTTAAATTAACTGTAAATATTAGTTGCGGCCACAACTTGTGCATGCGGTGTTGCCCTTAAAAGGCTAATACACTAATGATTGTTTTAAATGATTGATTAATATAAATGTAGTGTAATGACCAATGGACACTGTTAGTGAATAAACAAACACAACTAAATACCTTTGGACCTATGACGATGACGTCATAAGGTGCTATGGGTTCCGGCCAACGCAGACTTTTCTCACTCGACAGTGCCTCTAAACTCGCCGCCATCAGCCTGAGGATAGATCATCACGTGGTGTGCCTAACAACAACTATACACCGAGAAACCAGTCACAGTGACTCGATTATCGTGAGTCACTCTGGCAGGATTATCACTGGTTATTTTATCATACAAAAAAGGGGCTGGGGGGGTGTTCAAACGTAAGCGTCAATGGGTGTTTGCTTATTATGATGTAAATGCCATGCATATTTTTGATGACATTGCGGGACGGAGGAGTCTGAATGCTGATTACGTAAGTAATGTTTACTTGATCTTCCTTTTTTTTTTGTTGAAAATTGTGCCAAATGGTTACGCAATCATGGCGGGGGTTAGAAATTAGCAAAATTATGCCAACATTATACTTGAACAGCTCCATATAATTAGGTAAATGTACCGTATCACCACAAACTTAGTACTTACTACCCGATCACAATGACTGCACTGTGTCTCAGAATAAATTCAGTACTTTATAATTAATATTGACAACTTTCAAGTATTTTATCGCCTCCCTTGCAAAACCTTTAGGAACTGAGAAACAAACTGAGACACTTTGTCGGCAATTGCTAATTCAGTTGAACATTATTGAAAATACAGTAGATAGATGTCACCTGGTGATACCGATTCCATAGCAGGACATGACGAGAGGTTGCGAGGGCCCAGTGGAAGGTACGTAATGCGCTGCGAGGGGGTCGCTATACCTCGTTCCTAGGATGAACGTGTGACCTACCTGAAGATAATACCTGATAAAGAATAGGATAGACACACACATTTCACTGTTTCTGACAAAATTCATGTCAGTTTATTGGCTGATGATGGTGTTTTTTGAGACGATGATGGCACAGTTGGTGGGTTAGACCTCAGCTATCTGACCTAAATTAACCTAAGCTTTCAGTGAAGGAAAAAATCTTGAGGAAACCATAGCATGGTGGTAGGGCATTTTCTAATACTACCCGTCTCGGTCGATACAAACATTAAGTTGTAATCCTGTCACCAAACACCAATAGGTGTGTTTTGGCAACATCATAAGAAAACCGAGTAAGTACCATCCCGGGCAAATAGTCACCTAATATCAGGTGAGATTGTGGCCAAAGCACTGCGCTTAACATACATCTAGCAGGAAATGTTTTGTTATTAAAAATTAATTTTGGAATCAATTGTTATTTAAGACCAGAAAAGAAATTTCTTAGACAATTTAGACCCAAAGCACTCTCCATCTCTCTCAATATGATAATTCCCATAAGTGAGAATTTTAAAGATTGATTTCGCTTCACTAGGCTTTGTGTATGATATATGATTTATTTTAAACTTATTGCTGTACGACTGTGATCAATGGATTTTACGATAGTTAAGTTCCTTAAAAGGAACTGTAGTTCTGTCCAAGTTAGATTCTGGTAGATCGCTAGTCAACTATATACTACGTCTTGAGTATACAATACATATGGGACCTCGCGAATCTCTAAAGAACAAGTTTCAAGAATATGATATCTTAACTTTGTCCTCCTAATACATCTTCGATAACTTAATGCATATTCGTAAACATTTAGACAAGCTCGATCTAGTGAATGATCGTCATAATTTTAATATTAGAAGTAAAGACAAGTTGGCCGTACCACGCTTTAGGCTAAGTAAGTGTAATAAAAGCTTTATAGGTAATAGTATTCGGTTTTACAATAAGATCCCAAGTAACATTACCGATTTACCAGACAATAAGTTCAAGTATTATGTCAAGCAAGTTTTAATCTCAAAAGGTTATTACAGGGTGGATCATTACGTGAACGATAGTGATGTCTAGAATTAACCTACATCTCTGTGCTTCCGCTAACATTAGTTAAGACTATGATTTGTATAGTTTTTATTTAAAAAAATGATATGTTTATATATAAATTATATTAATTAAAAAAAAAAAAACCAGATCGAGTTTCTTGCCCGTTCTTCTCGACTAGGTTGTTTTCCGAACCGGTGGTAGTGTTTTAGACGTTCATAAGCGCTTTCTTAGCGCCTAAATTGAATAAAGATGTTTTTGATTTTGATTTTTGAGTGGCATTAAGTGCTGCCAAAAAAAACCTGTCTACCACTACTTCTATAGAAAAGAAAAAAGTGGTGACAGTACATCTGCCACAAAGTCTAAAACTATACAGATTTTACCATATTTAATTGATTGGTCACAACCACACACACAAATGTCCTATTACATCACCGTACTATTCCAGATTATATCATAAAGAATAGATAAAATTGACTGAAGATGGTAGACCCTATACTTAATATTAAAGATAACAATAAAATTTCACCTCGATACTGTTCATTCTTTCAGTCACTCCTCCGCATTTACTGCATCTCTTTCCCGCTTCGTTAGCGAGAGCAGCGTGCGAGCAGGACGCACATACGTCTATCTGATCTTCGCCCGAGTTAGCCGGCAGTTGCCACTCGTGCGAGAGGGACCCACCCATATCTCCGGAAGGAGCATCCACTGGGAAACGATAGGCTGATGTATGACCACGGTCAAACGAGCAGAGAAACGAGGTGGTACGGCAATTGAGGCCAACTGGATTGTGACCACCGTACATATGGCAGGAAACCTTTTTGACACGTTAGCCTAGAGATTTTATCCGTGGGAGATGTATACCGACATAGTGATAGCAATTTTCGATAGATTCTTATCTATTTTGCCGATATATAAAAGTATAAGAAAGCATCTATTGGAATTAATTGACAGCTCGTTCTTTTTTCAAATTTCTAAAGCCTTTATAGCTTCGTCAGGAAGAAAGGCGACGATTATCCATAAGAGAGTTTTTTTGACGGGATCTCACTCTGTCATGTGGCGGTTTTTTTTTCTATAATTAAATAAATTTGTGTATTTGACTCTATATCATGTAATTTTGGTGGAGTTTTATGTGATATAGTTTCGTTGTTGTGTACAAGTCAAGTTCATTATGGGAAATAACGCGTAGCATTTATTCTGAGGTGCCGCTCAACGCTCCATGGAAAGTTCTAGCAGAATGAGACACCCTTTTGATGGAGCCTGGTAACGCTGATACAAGATTGAAAATACATCTTACCCACATGACATTGGCACTTATTGTTTTAACACTAATTGCCATTATCTAAGGAGAATAAGAAATTTCGTCAGGAATATGTGAGAAGAGCTCAAGGAATCCAGTTGAGAATGGTAATCAGCACAAGGCCATGACAATAGTGGAAACCTCGACTTGGGCACACAATTCCGCACCCATTGGCTACAAAGGTATCCAAAAAAGAGTCCCTTACAGAATCTATGTTCTTAGGTAATGCATATGCTAGACCCTATTTTTTGGACTAATCAATGATTGTATGACTGTCTCCCAATGTAGAGCGAAATCAAGGTTCAAGGTTAGACTTGAGTCACTATGAGTTTGCCATTTGTAGGTGCCATTTCTATTTGATTTTAACATAATTAAGTTTCGATATATGTTTTACAGTAGTGTCCTTCGTTGATACAAAACTTACCTTTGTGTACAGGCAGGTTCAAAATATTGAAGAGTTTATGATATGCCTTTCCGACTTGCTGGTACACATTTTGAGCACAGGCCTGACTCGTGTGGGCTCCATACGCGTCCAGCATTGAAAATTCCCTCGCTCTCAACAGCCCATGCTTCGGCCTATGCTCATCCCTATATTTGTTACTAATCTGCAATTTACCATGTATGGTAAGGTCTATTATTTACCGATTACATGGATGGTTAGCACTTTAGATGGTAAGGCAATATCAAGCGTACCATGGCGCTCTGACAGTTAAACTTGGATGACGATTTCCTTTATGACTAAGGCGTGTCAAACTTGCATAAGATTGCAAATTATAAAATAACTTTAGGGTGATCGCTAACTGATCACCTGGACCATAGAAACGTGTGTGACGCAGGTCAAAGTTTCACGTGGTGTTTAATGGTGATTCCTAACGACTATTGGAATAAAGTTAAACATTGGTAATTTAAGGCACATTGAGGTATAAAAACATTACATTGGAAACATTTGGAATTTGGCTCCCACCATTAATAGGAAATTCACTTAATTCACAATTAATACATTCAGTTAGGAAAGGGTTAGTATTCCCCACGTCCATAAAAAGAAGCTGTAAAACATCACCACATTGTGGTCGATCCTAGATATTTTTCTAGAAAGATTAGTTGACAGAATCTTTGACAGGAGATTGTAGGATTGTGTTAAGATCACAAAAAATGTATGTTACTCACCTGATACAGTAGAAAAGGCAGTTGTTTGTGTGAAACTGGTCCGACATCAGCCAGCAAGTCCGCTAAACTTTCCTCATATGTCTGGAATTTATATAAATGTCTAAGCGTTAACTTTAATCTTTAACCCCTTGAGCACTAACCTGGCGTTAATGCCAGCTTTCCATTGTTTTCCTATAGTCTCATTTTTATGGGTAATCGGCACATTAATATACACTTTTATATAATTTACTCTTTAATATTAGTCTCTAATATACTTTTGTCAAAGTTTTTTTTACATGGTATAGGCACAGTGCTTTGAGAAAAATCTCACTTGATGTTAAGTGACGATGAAGTCCAGGATGGTAAGCATATTAAGACTAGAGGTACTGGTGATGATGCTGCCAGAACACACCTATTGGTATTTGGCGACAGTTTTTCAAACTTGAGGGTGGTAGCTGCCCTACCACCATGCTATGGTTTCCTCAAGATTTTTTCCTTCACAAAAACCTCAAGCGTATTTTAGAGTTGGATAGGAGGGCTCGAACCCGCTTTCATGAAAACCTTTATTAAAACCAATAAAGTTGGATTATATTTCGTTCCTAATTTATTGACACAGTTTTTACACTACAGATAGACACTTTCCAGTAAAACATAGAGCCATAACATAAAAAAAGAAGAAAACAATTTAAAACCTTCATTATTTCTTTTGAAGTATCTTCCCTTCGCAAGATTAACATGTAATTATAAACAGAAATTAATTCAAATAGATTCAGAATTTATGTCAAATTAATAATGGATAAAGTGGTGTTATTGGGAGCAATGTCGAGAATGCAACTGATAATTGGTACATCACAGTCCAAAAGTAATGTTGCCAATATTTTATTAGTTATTAAGACAATATCTTTTCTCATTTGCTCAATAATGCAACATTTACTATCTGTTTGAATTATAAACTAGCTTGTGAATTGATCATATGATATAGGGATATAACATCTATTTTTTAAAAAACTATAATTATTTAGTACATCATTTTCAACTGCCTCGGTAGCGCAGTTGTATTACATACGACTGCCGTTCTGAGGTCTCGGGTTCGATCCCCGGGTCGGGTCTAGTGATATTGGGTTTTTTCTACTCAGTATCATCCCGGAGTTTGGAATTTGTGCCCGATATGGCGACAGGCTCGCCCCCTGTCACATCTGGGACGAAACTAAGCTCGGCGAAATGTGGGTGGTGTAGTTCGCTACTTCACCTCTGCCTAACCCTTCGGGGATAACAGGCGTGAGCATATGTATGTATGTAACATTTTGAAAGCATATGTAAGCCATGAAAATTAATTTTCTAATGACTTGGTTTTCAATTATTAATTTTATTTACTTAAATGCTTGACTGGGTTATATTATATATGCACAAACTATCCTTGAACAAAATAGCTAAATGAAGGTAAAAAACCACAACAAAATCAGTTATGTGGTTTAGGAGTTAGCAGATACATATATGCATACAAAGTTTCTACCATTCGATGCGGAATTTTTCGTTGATGGTTATAGGCTATTTATTTTTTATTTGATTTACTTTTATGTACATTTTTCCGCTAATAGAAACAAAAGACTCATTTTTCTTCATTCATTTGTTTTTTTAATCACACCTAAAGAACGTATGAAACACAGCCAGAGATGCAGTCACACAGCTAGTTTTAAATTAATCTTACAGGAGCTAGTAAATATCTCTTCCCGTGCCTGTCATCAAGCTTCATCAGCTCAGGACCGACATCCTCCAGCCTTCCAGTCTTCTCCCACAGCCCAGCTGGAGTCAGCGCTGGGAAGGACACTCTTTGAGCTCCAGCTGCCTCTATACAAGTTTTAATGAGAGTTTCGAGTTTATCTAGAGCTCTCCGAGCCAGTGGCAGCAATGTGAAAAGACCTGCGCTTGTAGGACGGACAAGACCACATTCTAGAAGAAGCTGGAAAAGAATAAATACATGATTTGCATGGTGGTAAGGTATTTTCTAATATCTAGGGAAGCTACCATCCCCTAGTTTAAAAACCTGTTGCCAAACACCAATAGGTGTATTTTGACAGGGTCATTTGAGAGCTCTACTTTAAAGAATAGATAATATGCATGTGATAACGGTGTCCATGGGCTATGTTGACCACTTACCATCAGGCATGTTTGGCAAATATTATTAATGATATTTCCAGTTAGAATGTTTTATTAAACTATTTATATTTATATAAGGGAAACTTTGAAATTAATAAAATGTTGAGGTATATGATCATTTCGGGTGAAATCATTTAATTGTTATAACATAAATTTAATATGATCTTGTAAGAATCCCGAAAACAAGTCATACTGAGAAACTGGAATGAATTATGCAATGAAATAAACTTATCAATAATAATAATTACTTAATACATTACGTCAGAAATATTAGCTTTAGAGCCTATGCTAAACGATGCCTTGATGGCACAGTTGTATTATGGTAAGACTGTCGTTCTGAGGTCTCGGGTTCGATCCCCGGGTTGGGTCAAGTGATATTAGGTTTTTCTACTCAGTATTATTCCGGAGTCTTGAATTTGTACCCGATATGGCGACAGGCTCACCCCCTGTCACATCTGGGACGGAACTAATCGGGATAACAGGCGTGAGGTTATGTTATGTTATAAATCTTTGGTTTATGCAAATATAAGGGTCAAGTATAATAAAGAATCCAAATTATAGATTGAGCAGAATTTGATGCTATTTATAAAGCATTTTAATTAGTTTTCTTGTACGTGAAGTACAGATTTTTCTTATAAACTTTTAATTTTAACCACAGTAAATAATACTACGAGAAGACTAACAGTATAACTTGATGTAACATTATAGCTCAGCATCAAGTCTATAATGCTATAATTACTGAAAATTACATAATTTTTGCCATTAGTACTAGAATAATACAAACTTAACCTACCTTTTGACTTTTACAGGTGATTTCTGTGTTCTTTATCTTAGCGTTTTTAGGTATTGTGATCACTGGTTGGAATAATTGTGAAATATATCGCATTTTGTTATAAACTTCTTAAATATATATTTGTTTTGAATTGTGTTTTGAAACTTGCGAGGTTATGAGAAACAGCTGATTGTTAAATATCTTGCGTTTTGTTTTGTAAAACCTGTGCATTAAAACCTGTCCAAAAGAAAAACTTAAAATAGCATTTATATTTCTGTTTATTATTGGTTTATGTAATAGTATATTTAGTGTAAGTGCAACCACTATGTTGGAGCACTGAATATTTTTAAAATAATCCAAAGTTGGGCCTAAAGAACTTGTATTTATGGTCATAATCTATTTATGTTTGTTCGCTTCGAAACTACTCAACCGATCTTGATAATGAAATTTTGCAGACATACTTTATTATCTGGGTATGAATATTTAATACTTAATTCAATAGATGACTCCGTTATCGTAGATTATACAATTGTATTATTTATAACCTGGACATGTTTAAACCTGTTGTAATAAAATATAAAATATTATATAAAGAATTGTCACTACTATTAGGAAAACGATGTAACGTTTCTGTTAAACAAAATTACAGTAATATACTGAAATGGCTTTTATTCTATTCGATCGACCGACAAAATATAATCCACAACAGCCGTGTTAAAATTTCAAAATATGCAAATGGTTCCTCGATGCCACAATGTATTTTACGTTTGCATATATTTTCCAAATTTATATACGACAAACGTGATTGTTTAATGTTTCGGGTATCATTTGTTTATTCCTATTGTGCTATGTATTATTTTGTATGCTATCCACAAAATTTGGTAAAGGTAAAATTTTTAATTGGGTTTTTAGTTTTATTTCAATGTAGGACAACATCTACAAGGCTCGAAATATTAACGTAAAATGTACACTTAACCCCGACAAGATGTCAAAGACAAAAAAAAAGAATAATGTATATCGGTTCAGTGGTTCTAGAGTTATAAGCCGACTCATAAACAAAGAGAGGTCGTTTTTATATAATAAAGAAGAAAGAAATGGATTTAAAATAGAATCATTAAAATTTGCTTAATGATTTTAAAATTATAAGCACAAAAATAACAGACAGAAATATCTTCCCTTTTACAAAATATATACTAATAAATAAAATTGAAGTGTTTGTAATGTTTTGTGAAAAAATTATTAGTAATGCCAAAAAAAATTTTTTTTTTTTTTGTGCCTAAATAGATATGAATATAACGTAATATACGATATGTTTAAAATGATACTGGTTATATAAGAACGTATAATTTATTAATTTACTGATCTGTCATGTTATTTTTTAAAAGAATGTCAGACAAGAGTCTGTATCCTAACGATACATTGAAATATATATATTACAAGCAGTGAATGATTTTTTATTGTATTTAAAGCAATTTAACGGGATACCTAGAACAAAAAAATAATTGTCTGCCTATCTGTTGGTTCCGGGTTATCTCCGGAACATCTGGACCAGTTTAGGCGGGATTTTTTTTTGGTAGATAGCTGAAGTTACATCGTGTAACTTTAATTTTTCAAAAATAATTAGATTTGCGAGTAAAAAAATGTAAATTCATGAAATTGTGAATAAAATCTGCTTCAATGCACAGTTTTACTGACAGGTATTTGAATGTGTGAGAAATATCTTTGCTTAAAGTTAGTAGAAAGAAAAAAAAATGATGGAAAATAATTAAAATTCAGTGAAGAATATATGAAAGGCGGGCGCAGCCGTGAGCTAAGAGCTAGTATAGCTATATAAAGATGTAGAACATCCACTCATAAAGTTGGTAAAAAAACGGTGATTTGCTTTCATGTCTATGCTCTTTCTGTGTTAAATAAAGAGGTAATAAGCTTAGATAACAGAGAAGGGTCTTTTATTTTAGCAAGTTCATAAACTTCATAACATTTCTCGTTGATGTGTCGTTTACAACAAAACAAATCGTTTAACCTCACACTGATAACTGGGCACCGGAGCCAGTGGGTTGCTCATCCGCGTCGCTACTGAATGTACCACGTTCATATTACATGAGAGACGGCGGGAACGATTTCACTTCTTGAACCAGTAAATCCTTGTGCCAGCAGTGTGGTAAATGTCTACTGTTAGAATTAATTCAACATCTGCATGAAATAATTAGCTCGAATTCAACCACAAATCTTGCAACGTTATATTAAAAAACTTTATGTTTAAATCTACCATATCTCATTTACAATTTTTTATTTTGCTCGAATAAATTAATTTTAAATTGGAATTAAACTCCTACACAATTATATTACAATAAAACTACGCTTTATTTGACTTTTATAGGATTTTTTTATATTGACGATTACAACATTTGCTATTACGCGGAAAGCATAGCGAAACTTTTGTTTTTATAATTTCTTTATTACGTAAATAGCTTCCGCTTCGCTCGTCACTAAAGTGACTACACCGCATTTATCGCGTTCACAGGCCATTTAGCGCGCGTCCATTTTGTATCGCGTCACAAAACAGCCGCGGTAATGGAAAACGGCGGGAAAGGACAAAAACCGGATAATTAACATCTCTATTAGCTTTGATGGTTTTTGACAGAGACTTTGGCGCGAATCCGGTACAGAGGCGACCATGTTTATTCATTTTTTTTTTAATGCATAGATTAACAAAAAATCTGTTATCCTTTTTGTTAATTTTTTCCGCTAATACTTGTGAAACTTAAACTCCATCAATTCAATAATTTAGTTTCTTTTACAAAAGATTAATTTCAATTTAAAAATAATATGCTAACAATTTTGTATGTTTTGAGTTTTAAATTCCTTAATGTTATTGACTTTCTATAATGTACTGTGTATGTTTGTATGTTTTGTATATTTGCCTAAAATTAATGTAAAGTCTGTGTAGGCCATCTGATGTAAAATCCGTCGTTTATCGTAAAGGATATTGGCTGTATGAACGTAAATAATTATTTACTAGATATGAACTATATCTAATATAGCCTTCACTTTGTGAGTTTGAAAAAAAAACGGTTTTTTTTTATTAACATTACTAAAGCTCGTTAATAATTAATATTATTCAACAAAGAAAAAAAAAAGGAAAATTATCTGTTTGTATGTACGGATTTACTCGCAACTTAAAATCGATTTGAGCGATTTTAATAATACATTGTAAATGGGAAGTACATGTATGTATATTAAAGATCAATTGACAGCCTAAAAGACTATAAGTTTTTTGTTTAGTAAATTAAAAAGAAAACAATTTAAAAATTTTACTCAAAACGATTTAAATTTTAACTCAAAAACGTGTTGACCGATTTTGATAACATTTTATGTGCATGAAGTAATTAATGTTAATTAGCGATTGATAGATTAAAATATGGCAGTAATAGACTCTAAAGAGGAATGTGTTGCCAAGATTTAAAAAGGAAGAAGAAGATAGATTAAAAAAATATCAAGGTTACTTTTCGAAATTATCAAAATAATATTAAAAACTCTTGATGTAATAATGTAATTAGATCGGTTACATTACAGGAATCATTTGTCGTTAGGCAACTGATAAGGCTATGAACAACAAAACAAAATCAAGACATCCCATATTTAATTAAGCTAAGACGCGTAGACGAAGTCGCGGGCACCCGCTAGTTATGAAACATAATTTTATCATTCCGCACTTTTTCTCCATATAAACTTTAATTATGGCAAACTCCTTTTCCAGACTGTAGTATTCTTAAAAAGGAATGCAAAATTTTCGATCCACGTTAACATTAAAGCGAGATTATAGCAACGGCTTACGTTATTTTAATGTAACTACTTTAATTTTTAAACTGACCACTTCAGTAGGAAGGAGTTTCGTATACGCAGCTGAGGTGTTTCATCAGTTAATCTCAGTTTACAACTAGATGAATGTTTAAGCGCAGGTGCGTAGGACCTTTGTAACACTAACCATTTATTAGGGAAAGCCGGCCGTGAAGGACTATGATAAATTGTTTCGCCCTAGGTAATCTAAACATATAGTACTTGATTATATATCTTATGAAATAAATTTGAATTGTCTGTTTGTAATGTTAAAATAACAATGTTTAGCTAAATACATATGAATGTATGTACGATAGTAGATACCTAAGCCAAAAATACAATTTTTAAAATTTTAGTCTCTTTGTTTATTCCGGCTCATCTCCGGAGCAGCTGGACCGATTTTGATGGGACTGTTTTTGGTAGATAACTGAAGTTACTCCGCGTAACTTCGGGTACTTTAGATTTTCAATTATAATTAGGGTTCCGCATTACAAGAATTAAAACGCAGTGAAGAATATACGAAACGCAGGCGCAGCTGCAGGTACATAGCTAGTATTATAGTTCCCAAGGTACTCTCGTGCGAAGACATTACTGAAAAAGAGTAAAACATCCCGGTGTCGGAAGTACACAGGATCTATTCCCAGCGAGAGAGAAAACCAAGCAATATGGTTGTCGTCTCGGTCCCCGCCACCGAAGTGGGTAAAAAGGTTTTTAACCTTAAACCCCTATGTGGTGTGTCCGGGGTCTCGGTAGAGCCCCCTCACAAGAAGACCGGCATCGGGGAGGACTCAAAGAGGTCCAAGCGGCGAATGATCACCGTTTTTACTCCCCAATGACGTGAGAGCCCTGCTCAATCGAAAACATGCCGCGATCCGCGCCCACGACACGTATCCGACTGAGAAGAATCGTGTGCGCTTGCGTTCCTTACGAAGAGCGGTGAAAGACCGCATTGATCTGATCTGTAATGATATTCTCCTCGTGAAGCTGAAACCTTCCCACCTCGCGGACTGGAAGCTAGCACGATCAATGAAGACGGGCCGATACGTCAGTTGTATGGCCCTGCTGGACAGAAATTGCAGGGTCTTCAACACATGTTTGACGACGCAGAAAAAGCCGATTGTTTAGCCGAAAGCCTTGCACTGCAATGTACTCCAGTAGTCCACAACATTGATGTTACCCACATCTCTGTTGTCGAATTCTCCGTGTAGGATCTGGTTGCTCTTACTCCGATTGTGCCCCACTCACCTTCAGCACTCGCCCACAAATATACGGTGAAGCTGTTAAGGCCCTTCTAGTCAACAGCATTAGCTAGTTTAAAAAAAAAATCTGTCTCTTTATCCGTTTGTATACGCGAGTAAAGCTGCGGGCACACAGCTGGTTATTTACAAACACATTTGCCTTAGAATGATCAGTTCGTTTTCGCTCGACCGACGATCATAAAGCCACATCGCAACTTAACGTCACATGCGATTGTGCTAAAATATTAATTTTTTAAACACTGATTTCTTTTGACTAAAAATCTCATAATCCCGAAGGCCAAATACAATATAATATTCCTATCTAGACAAATATGACTTTTATTTGTTAAACTGTAAAATTGAAAATGGCCTGCATTAATGTCGGCATTGTTAGAATAGGTTACAGGAGAAATGGCTTATAAAACATTAGATAATCCAGCCGAGCGATTCCTGACAGATGACACCCGATGACTCGGCAATAATAATGAATTCTTTATGGCTCAGGGAGAACTGACGAAGCGGAATTAAGATTGTATGATATTATTACCCAGATACGAAGCAAGAATTAGTGCTGTGGGTTTTGGAAAGAGCTGCTCTGATATCGCACCGATTCGTATGATAGAATGGCTCCTATTTCCAGCCTAGATGTTGGACCAAATTTTCTTTTTATTACCTACACTAATTAAATATTATACAAAAATACCTATTTTTATACTGTATATGTGTTATTTTTGGATTAATATCTCAACTGATTTTAAGTGAAGATGTGGTTCAGGTTAGTAAGCGCACTAAGTATGTCTGTCTGGTTGTTCCGGTTAATTTTCGGATCGGCTAGACCGATTTGGACGAGACTTTTTTTCGTGGATAGCTGCAGTTGCTCCGCGTAACTTAGGGTACTTTTAATTGTAGATAACACAATAAAGGATCCGCGAAAAAAAAAATTAAAACTCATAAAAATTTGAATAAAATCCAATTCAATGTACAGTTTACTGGTAAGTGCTTGAATTTATTAGAAATATTTCTAGTTTATCTTAGCACAATTTTTTTTTTAAATATTAGGGTTCCGTATAAAAATATTGACACTCATTGAAAAATATATGAAATGCGGACGCACACAGCTAGTTATATCAACTAAATGCTCTCAAAGAGTACAATAATCTTAAATACCCATAAGTACCAATAACATATGTTTTAACTCAGTTTTAAACGCAGGTAATTTAATTGTAAGTAACCGCCGTGGCAGAAAGAAACGTTTTCACATATTTCAACCACGAAAAAAAAGAATAGTAATGGCGTCGACAGTTCGACACGCACGAGTTCCCGCGCTACAGCCGCGTGCGGTTGACAGTTGCACAATTTTTGCGCGCCAAAAAGTTACCAAAATGCTTGTTGACTGTGAAATAATACAAATAGGAGTGCCGTTTGCAGACTCACGTGTGACTTGAAGAGTTAATGAAACGTAAGGGGAACAAATAGTGTAACAAACGTGGACCATTTGTAGCAAAGAATGCTTCAACAGTTCGCCTCGTTAGCTAATTCCTTAAAGTAATAGCATGTTCATACGTATACTAATACCATATACGATGCCTATTTGTTTTTTTAAATTTTATGTCTGTCTGTTTGTTCCGGGTAATCGGGTAATCGGGTGTCCAGAACCGCTGGAGCGATTTTGACGAGAATTATT
Source organism: Samia ricini (assembly GCA_014132275.2). NCBI lineage: Eukaryota > Metazoa > Arthropoda > Insecta > Lepidoptera > Saturniidae > Samia > Samia ricini. The sequence continues at coordinate 7,296,468 of AP028167.1, forward strand.
TTGTCAAATAGCTGAAGTTAGTCACGTAAGCTACTTTTACTTTTCGTATATAATTTGGGTTGACACACAAAAAAATGAAGATTCATAAAATTGTGAATAAAATTCGATTCAATGCACATTTTTACTGGTAGGTATTTGTGAGAAATATCTTTGCTGACTGTTAGTACAAAAAATAATTAGGAAATAATTAGGGTTCCCTGTAAAAAAATTAAATCTCAACAAATTGTAAAACTAAAAATGATTAAATTGTTTGCACGATCAAAACATCATATTACGCAGTGAAGAATATTAATTGATATGTGTTTAAAAAACAATGGTTATTTTGACATTACAAACAGACACTTCAATTTTATTTATAAATATAGACAATTCAATTTTAATTATATCTGCGACAAAAGCCCAGGTATTATTAATCTGTAATTTTGTCAGCGCGGCGTCCCGCAAAAACCGAGGGACATTCCGGTGGCGCGGACCTTTGTACGTGTGAATATTTCAAATAGCCGTCTGAACAATTATTATTATTAATTCGGAACGGTCTGCGGGAAAATAAGATGATATTTTTTTTATGTATTTAAATATACGTTCATACGAGCGGCGTGCGTGTTTCCATTATCGTAGTTTACGATACGAGATTGCTTTTTATTGTTGTTTCATGTGTTTAGACTTCAGTGCTCAGTATGCGTGGCTCTAATGATGGTATGAACTTTTGAAATAACTCATGCCAAGTGAACGCTGAGCCGTCTGTTTTTAAGGTTCAAGGATATAAGCGTAGGAAAATATAACCAATGATAGAGTTGAAATTATTTCACTTGACTTAAAAGTGCATGACAATACTTGGTTAGAAGCTGTCTTAAAACGTAGCAAGTGTGCTAATAAAATATACATAATTCGGCTCTTCCCATACCTCCCCAAGAGCCTATCTGCCAGCGGTCGTGATTATAGATTGTGAGTTGTTTAGCTACAAGTGAAGTTGCTGCAAGAAGTTGCACGAGTACTGCTTTAAGTCATCTTGAAGAATACCTTAGGCCTATGATGAATGATGGTAAAGCGTTTATGGATCATTAGACTATTTTCTAATGCCCATTTGACTACCCACCACTCTCGAGCTACTGGTGGCATCATTTGAGGGGCAGTAGACATCTTAAGCCACATCGTCATTTAATTTTTATGTATATACGTATTTTAATTTTTATTGCTATGAAGAAGCAAACAGGCTTGCAGTTCAGCTGATATTATGTGATCAATGTAACTTACAGTTAATCTATAGTTATGTAAGTAAGCTAGTCTGCTATAGTGGGTTACCAATCATATAAACTGGAACAGGGATACAATATTACGAGCATTGTGGCCTTCTAGTGATAATACTCCAGCAATCGAACCATTTAAAGATTTTATATGAAGTTACCTCCTTATTATAATTTTGACGGTAGAGACCAATAGCAGCTCTACCTATAGTGTAGAGTGGATGGCACACATAGGTACAGTATCTGAGTAGTGCTTGCGACTCCTCCAAAGAGCTTACGGCTGACGCTGGCGTGGTAGCAATTAATAGCTTTTCTTGCAAAGTAAAATAAACATAAAACATAATTAAAAACTAAATCAGCGTATTAACAACTCGCTATTGAACGTACCTGCTGGCGTCTACAGGACTGTCTACCTAGGGTGCTATAGATTCAGTCCTTCTGTGTACTGTTGTGAATAAATGTTCATGCAAGGTTGATTTTTTTTTACCTTCAATATACAACAGGTACTGGTTTCTGAAAGGTAGAACAGAGAACGAAAGATTTGTTGATTTGAACGAAAGATTGATTTGTTGAGCAAATGTCCTCCACGCTGGTTAACGTTCTTACGCTCACATTTGCCTCATGTAATATGATAAAGGGATCTAAAGTACTACATCGGAACAAGCATAAATTACTAGCCAAAATTTGTTAAAATAACTCTGTGGCAGCGTTAGAAAGTTGTTTCTATCAATGGAAACGCACCGACCGACGCGACCATTTTCAGGACATTAAAAATGAAAACGCGGAACACTCCGAAAGCAATTACGGCTTTCGTCTAAAAACGGGACATTGTTTTTAAAAAAAAAAAAGTACTTTTTAATACCGGGAACATCTGTTTCTCTACGTGACATGTTTGTAACATTGTTTCAGTTTTGGACATTGACGTTTGCAATAGTAATTTGATCAAATATTTTACTTTATAATACATTTTTTTTTAAGTGAAAACTTTTTAGCGGCGTTGAGTAAATCTCGGTAACTCTAAATAATAATTAGAATGTTAATTCTAAATAACTTATAGATTCGCGTTACTACTGAAATGTGACATTAGCTGTCAACGAAAAGGAATTTTCCATGTAATGGTTTTTTTTCCTTTCTTGGGGTTGCAGAAGCATTTGCCAGAGATTACATTATTTATCACTGATGAAAAGGAGTGTTGATGGCAGATTCTTAAGCTTTTGTATTGCCATATCTAAAATATTTGTCTAAAAAACAAATGTTCGCGTCTTAACGATTACTACTATTAAACAATAAAAAATAAAACAATCTTTCAAACTTTCCACTTCTGTTGGGTGTCCCCATTTTTTTTTTTTGAATTGCCTGTTCACCAGACGCGCTAAAGTGATATAGACTTCGTATTGAACTACCTGAGACGTAAATTCAGGCAAATTTAGTCCTAAACTAAATATACGTTCGTTAAGGAAAACAACGGATCTGAAGGCATCCTTACAGAACCTGTGTAACTGCGTGTAGGAGTGTAAGGTGCTGTTAAACGTGTGTACAGAAGTGTCCTCAGTTGTGTATTAATACAAAGACTGCCACTCCTTTGCGGTGGGGCACACTCGAACAGTTCGTGTGATTCCCGCAATGGGATCGGACTCACTGAGCTGATGAGCTGATCACTGTTCAGAGGTAGCAACTGTTTTTCAGGACTACTTCACTAACATACCTCTTGAAGTTACAAAACATATAATTTCATCACCCCATGGTGCCGCATTGCTCCTTAACAACTAAAGTGCTCCTTTAAATTCAAAATTCTATTTTACATCTATTACTGCAGGTGACATATTAAAAGCCTCCAAGCAATTAAATTTAAAACATACGCAAGACATATGGGGAATATCGGTAATGGTTCTTCAAACCATGATTGTTAATATTTCACCATATTTGGCTAACATATTTTACGGATGCATAACAACAGGCACTTTCCCTAACTTAATAAAAATAAGTAAAGTGGTACCCTTATTTAAATCAGGTTGCAGAAGTAGTCTTGAAAATTATAGACCAATTTCAGTACTTCCATCGATGAGTAAGACTTTCGAAAAGATTATGCTTAATCAGTTAGTTGAATACTTTAGAGCAGAAAAGATTTTAGATGCTCGGCAGTTTGGTTTTACGAAATCCAAATCCACCACTGACGCTGGTGCATCGTTAATAAGTCATATATTGGGAGCTTGGGAGATTTGCCAGGATGCCATAGGTAATTCTGCGATCTCTCAAAGGTCTGTGACTGCGTTGATCACAGTACACTTATACTGAAACTAAAACATTATGGTGTTTCTGAAACCTCTGCCTCCTTCCTGGCCTGTTACTTAACAAACCGATGTCAGAAAGTAAATGTAAATGTAAATGGAGATACCTCCACTGGATCATTAGTTAGAATCGGTGTGTCGCAGGGGTCGATTTTGGACCGTTTTTTATTCCTGGTTTATATTAATGACTTACCGCTAATGGTTAATAACTCAGCTGACATGGTTCTTTCTGCAAACGATACTTCACTTATATTTAAAGTAAAAATTCAGAGATTAGGCACTTAAATATAATTAGCATTAAATATAATTTAATTAGCAAACATTTCCAAATGGTTTGCCTTAAATAATTTAAATAATTACATATATATATATATATATATATATATATATATATATATATATATATATATATTTATAAAAATGTATTCTAAATGGATGTAATGTATGAAAATGTATCTATTCTGGACATTCTGGTAACACTTAATAAAAATTCTCATAAATATTTTCAAATCCATAAAGTGAGTCGAAAACGCAGAGCCGCAACGTCGCATGCAACGAACCGTGAGCTGCCAACATGGCTATTATAATTTAGCTCAATGGATAAATTGAGCAATAGCACTGTCTAATTATTTTTTTGCGCATTATTCAGATTCTGAAGACATTATAGACAGACACCTTTCATTTTAATAAGTAATCATTTATCGTATTACGATTCTGTTTATGATAGTCTCGTATAATTTTACTCTTATTATTCAACTTTCTCGACTTAGTATTTATTATTGACGTGAACTTTCTTTAGAATCATTGGTGGTTTGAAACTCGATGAAACGGAAATTCTTCATGACAAAGAGTTAATCGCATACATCAATAGGTTTTTAGTCTAGTAATTAGTTTTTATGCTTCTAATTTAAATGATTGATAATTTTGACTCTGACGCTAAATTGCTTTAGCTGATTTATAACGTTCGGGTACTATACAGGCTAACGACGTCGTTTCAAATCCTAGCTGAATTTGTTTTCTTTTTAAGAATAGACATATGAAATATAGCTTAAATGTTAGTTAATTTGTTTGCTATAGCGCAAATAAAATTTCATCAAAATCGGTCAAGAATTTCATTTATTACAAATTTTTGACTTTTGTCCGTTATCCTGAAGAACCCCTTACGTTTTATGGGACGACAAGTACCCTTGATGTTACTCCATAATATTAATTATCTCTGTGTCAAGTTTCGTCAAAATTGGTTCAGTACTTTTAGAGTGATACGCGTACACAGAGAAAGACAGACAGACAAAAATTTTAAATAAAATATTTTTGATTCTATATCGATTACAAAGTCCACCCCGGATATAATTAAAAAAAAAAAATTACTGTACAGATTTGGCCTAGTTACAGTTTGATAGACATTTAAAATTGAAAATTAGAGGACCATGTCTGCACATAGTGTCCGTCAAAAGTCGCTATATTAAGATGGCGGCATTGTAGTAAATGAATAAAACTCACAGCATATATATATATATATATATACTTTTAAACGGTTCTCAACTATACTTTAGTCCAGGGGTTCCCAAAGTATGCGCCATAGAAAGCAAAGGGTGCCGTGTAGCGATCCTCTTTTCATACAATTGTCAAACCTTATCCCACGGTGTTCAAAAAATTTCTGAAGACCACCAAGCTAACTATCTACTAGCTGCATTGACTAGCTACGTTATATTTTATTTTTGTTTTCTTAAGTCCCTCTTGAATATTTTATAAGAGTCCTAATGTAGATGTTTAATTTTTGTTTGAATAGATTAGGGCGTCAAGACAAAATTGTAAACATGTGTGTGCGCCGTGGACTGAAAAAGATTGGGAACCCCTGCTTTAGTCTCTCTAAAACTTTTATACTTGTCCCTCATATAAAACAGTACTCATTGCCTCTACACTCTGAAGTATTTTAAGAGTTAGATGAATCCTTGTCTTTGTCTAACGTTTAAGGCTTGGTGAATAAAATAAATACAAAATAGAATCAAAACCATTTATTTAAATCAATTGTTTTATTCAAATCGTAAAATGTTACCTCATCGCCGTACGGAGGCTAATCCGTCCGGAAACGGAACGATAAATTGATATTTACGTTAAGAAATGAAATAAAAACATCACTAATTTCCAATTTTTATTCCACTTCCAAACCGATCGCAATTAGATAAATGTTAAAAGCCAAGTTTTAAAACACTCTCATTACATATTTAAATATATATAGTAAATATTTTTCCACAATTAAAACTACAAATGACTAGTTTCGTTACTGTAAAACATTTACTTTGTGTCCGCTCGGCCATTTTGAAAATTATTTCTATTAGAAATCTGATTTTTATTAAATTGCTTTTGCTTTCTTCAAAACTTGTAATCCCCACAACTCATATATTACTTTAATAAATAATAAAAAAAAAAGCAAACATTCTTCAAATTTTTCGCCATATTTCTTTTTTCCAAAATGGCCGATTATTTAACCTATTATATTACATTCCGTACAACTCACGTCAAAGTTATGGATAAATTGTAAAAAATCTAAACATTCCCATTAGTTAAGATAAAATTACAAAACCACAAGTCTACCATTAATTATTTATATTATTAACTTTGAGATTATTTGATGAGCGTATCATTTAAATTCGTGAGGTTATTCTTGTTTCAGTTTCAAGTAGCTTCATCTGTTCTTAATAAACAAATTTAGAAAAAAAAAAACCTTAAGAAGATAGGTAGGTATCATAGAGAATCTAATTATAGTCATAAAATCATTTGGCCAATAACAGAATCATAGATTACAGACCAGGTGTTCTACATTAAAATAGATAAAAGTTGTAATACTAAGAATTATAATTTACGCATATATCTAAAATCTATGGTCATTCGTAAATACATTTTATTATATGAACAATAAGTGATACATGACACAACTTTAAGTTAATTTATAACAATCCTTACACTAATTTATATACAAAAGTTTTAAAAAAACAACTACATATTTTTCTCTCACATTAGGTATACGAAAACTTGAAATAAAATGAAATGTACTAGGTTTATTGCAGAAATTCTAAAAATGTGACAACTATAATTATAAAAATAAATGATTACACAAAAATTAATGGAATAAAATAAAAAAAATCTAAATTTATTTTTTATATAAATATTTGGTCACCCGAGAAAAAACTTTTTAACTTCAATTCAAATGTACAAATAATGTGTATCTCTCTAGCATGTCATCTAAATTACAGATAATAAACTACTTGAAAAAAAAAATGTTTAAAAAAAGGTATTATAATAGATATTCTCGAGTAATAATATTGTCACACGTTTAGGCACTCTCTCTCTCTCCGCACATTTGCAATACATTTTATTAATTGTACTGGTCGATTAAATCTACTGAACACTTTTGAACTCTACAATGAATTCTATAGTTTTCAAATTTTACAAAATAATCAAGCACTTTTTCAGACCGTCGTATGCAAATAAATTGAATTCCATTAACAAATGAGTAAGATTTAAAAATATATCATAGACAATAGAGCGGGGGAAAAAAAGAGTCTTAAAATAACAGGATGTCTGAATAAGTGCCATCGTTAAATCTAGTGCATCCCAGCAGAAGGGCTTAGGATTTCAAAATTAAAGTTATAATGTATGTCTAGATATATTTCAGTCTATTATTGAGGAAGACCAAAATGATAATTTAGCCATTTTGGCCGGAGGCGGCTGCTACCGAGAGTTACAAGTTTGAATTCAATAAAATTACCACGCATCTGAACCCGCAGCCGCCTCGACCGTTTTTTGAATACAGCTGATATTTAATTACAAATTACTTATTTTTACTTTGTACTACCTTTTCTACATTTTATGACATTAACACTTGTATTTTTTCTAAATTACACTACAATTATAAAGGATCACATCGTTCCAACGGGATAAATACAAAAAATATTTTTTATCCTTTTGTTACTATTTATTTATACCCAAACTAATTGATTTCTTGGTCCGTATTCTACGTCTAAGAGACAATTTCTACATTTTTTTTTTAAATTCAAGATAAAAAAATCTAATAGTTTAAGGCACAATCATGTGTCTATGGTTACGTCTCACGGTTGATATGCTATTTTAAATTTGCATTCTATTAAAAGCTACAAGAGACTAAAAAACTACTCCAAATATAAACAAAAAAATAAATAAATAATATAAGCGTCCTTCGAGGAGCTATAATTTACAACATTATACGACCTCTTTATTACTTTTTCTAGGTACTTGAAAACTGAATCGATCATAAACTAAAACTACTTTTTTTTCATAAATAGAAAACCCAGCACCGAAAACCATTCTATTTACTACTTAACTATAAATACTGGGATGCACTTTACTCGAGGTTAAAAAAAAAACTAATTTATAAGTTTTAACAAAGGCATGATTTTTTAGGATTACACAATGTCTGTATTGTCGATATGGCAAATGATCATGCTTAAGTTAAATTTATATTTACTACCTAAAAGCCTGAATTTTAAACAGCTTTCGTATTCTGAATATGAGTGACGCAATACTGTTTTTTTACCATGCTCTGTCTACCCTTCTCTTGTCAAGACTACTTTGTTTACTTAAAAAAGATATTTTATCTTCGTAACTCCAAACTTAAATACAGACTAAATAAAATTAAAAACAAATAAAATACGGTTGGTTAACATAGATAAAATTAATTATTGCATCAATGACTTTTAACTGTGAATTTCTTATTAAAAAGTAGAATACGACAAAATATATGTTGCAAATCTTTTAAACTCGAAATGTATCTTATTCGTTGTCAATTATTTTATATAATTGTGTTTTATATGTTGTACCTAAATGTAGGACACGGCGTTGCTTAGTTTACATTAAAAAAAGGGATATGTTTTAGGTAATAGACTGAACCCCACTATGAACCATTTAATTTTATAAAATTTCTAATACACACAACAATAAGTTATATTTATATTATAGTTGAATATTATATCTTTCTATCAGCAATATAATAAATAACAATCAGAAATAAATAAAAAAAAAACAGCAGATTGACGTAAAATAATGTCTCTCATGAATAAACGATATAAATTCAAAATTGTCAATAACTTCATTATATTGTATCTATTCGTAGATGTTAAATCTATAATTCTTTATAACTGGTATCCGGATGCGATTTCTCAAAGTACTTTTATGTTGAGATTAAAAACAAACCTCCTTACAGATCTAAACGTGTAAATAATACTAAGATATACTATACAAGCTAAAAACACCACAAGAACAACTTGACAAGAGATCATTATAGAATACAGTATCGCCTCACTCAAATAATGTGGTCTTCGATCTTGAATGTCCCGTGGATCTTCGCAGATATGGGGATTCATGCACACGCCACCGCTACAACTCGCGTAGTAGGTACGACTCCATGCATCTATCTCCAATTCTTGATATATACCACATTTGCAAACTACTAAAGTTATAACAAAGAAAAAATGACGCCCAACGTGGGACCAAAGCCGATAACTACATAAAACTTTCTCTATGGTATAATTACAAAAAAGGAATAAGCGATAAATAAAAGAACGGCTGTGTTGTTTACCAATTTTATTATATATTTACTAATACTCCTCTAAGTGAAGATGAACCATTGATACTTTTTTTAATGGCGTTGAAGGTGAGGCGCGCGGCCTGAGCTACTGCGTCCGCCTTACTATAGCTATTATCCTATAGTCTATAGATTAACAACTTTATTCGTGTTTAACATCAGAGAAGCCGGTATAAATACAAAATATCTACATTAATAGTATAAACATTTAGTAATGCTCTGCTGGAAAAGCTAAATCCCATACGCATAGACTAAAAAGTAAACAGAGTAGGTACACCTGAAAAAAATTACAGCTTCTATGCTTGGGGATAAAAATCTCAACCATTAATTACCCAAAATACAGACAACTACGTAGGTAGAGGTACTACTAAACCCAGTCCCAAGCTACTGGACCTTCATCAACAAAATTACACAGATAAAATACAATGTTAAATTGCAACATCGGAGCAAACCAGTGTGTAAATAAAAAAATCAGCCCACTATATTGTCTATGGTCAACTATTAAACTACTATATTTCAATTAATAACACCATACAGGAATGTATAAACACGACAATTCTGTTTTCAGTTTCATTATGTAAGCAAACTTGCAAACTTGTAAACACTAATTACCCAAAAATTACAAATAACACATACAAAGGTACGAGTAACGTATGTAAGGATTTACAAAATTAAATAGGTATTCAAAACATTTGAGGTATATATTTATCACTTTAAAGTTAGCTCGGCAAAGTGTGCCGAATATTTATTGAAGTAACAAAATAATCCATTGCTAAGTTTTTTTTAAATAATTTATCATTACTACTGGATAAAAATTCTGAGGCAATTACTGAAAAATCCCGCTAAAACTTTTTTTTTCATTTGATGAACCGGTGTATTAGCTAAAAATTATTAACAAAACATGACGGAAGACCATTTTCATTAACCGTAAATTACTTTTTTGAGATAGATTTTAAAATTAAAGTTATAAAAATTAACCATGCGAAGCAAACCATCCTTTGAAACGGTTACCCGTACCTGTCACAAATATACCTATATTAAAATAAGAAATAAACTAAAACATGGCCGCGCGCCTTTAAGCGATACGGCGCGAGAACGCCCTACCTACAATAATCCAAACAAGATAATCACAATATCACTTATCAACAAGTGTATTTTATTTATCACGAATATGAATTTTGCGCCCGGCTGCGATTTTAATGAAAACTATTTGAAAATTTTATGAGGCCTTCGGTTTATTTTAAAAAAGTTTTATTTTTCTTTTTCGAAAAATTTTGGAGCAGTACTGTATATCTGAAGATGTTTCTAATGAGATGTTTAATTGCTTTTATAACTGAAAATACCATCTATACATTCAACCGAATGACGTCTACTGTTGGATATAGGGTCTCCTCCAAAGATCTTCACAACGGCCGGTCTTGCGCCACCCACATCCAGCAGATTCCCGCAAGCTTCACCAAGTCGTCGTAACCTTGTGGGAAGGCCTGAAAATACTGACTGAATATTGTTTTTTTTTTGTCAAATACAAATATTTGCTTTGATATTACTTACATTCCAAAATACCTCGAAAAAGATGAAAAGAGTTTTCATTAAAAACAGTCGTTATATTAAAATCCGTCTAAACAATATCGAAATATATTTATTTAATAGTAACAAATCGCAGTCGAGCATAACCAAAATTCGATTATTTAAATTACAAAATACCAACTTGCTACAGAATACATCGATGCCTATTATACAAAAATATTATATTTTATATTGTATGTGTATATATTTCTACATGTACGACGCGCGCTGCCTTTGCCATATCCCGTTACGTTTCCAAAAACATCATCAAGTCTCTATGGTCTACGTTTTATCACAATACTCGAGGCAAAGGAACTATCACCCACAGCCAAAAAATGGAGGTGAATAACAAACCACTTTCTTTCAACACCACTTTCTATGTATAATATTAATTAATTGAAATTCTTGCATTACATTGTTGAAACGATATTTGGACTTGGCTTAATTTTCTGTTGTAAATCGTAGGGGATTTGTTTATTTTTCCAAAAAGCTTTATTTATTAATGTTTATTCCTCATGGCAGAATATTAATATGAAAGAAAACTATAATGAATGTAATTGTATTATAGTTTTAAAATACACAACGTGGGTAACGTTAAGGACTTGTAGTTATGAAAAACAAAGTTAAAGAATATACGATCCATCTCATGTTAGTTTTCGAGTGTCGTGGTCCTAAGTTATTTGTATTAAATTAGAATCAAGATAGGACTTTCCTTTTCACTATTTACACTGATAATTACCCATGTTATTACCAAAGAGAATAACTTGAAAGATCCCAAGACCATAGTAATAAAAATTTCGGATATACTAAATCCTATCGACCAACGGGTTCTCGAATGGGTACTACGCACCGGAAGACGTAGCGTGGGTAGAGGCTCCCCACAAGGTGTACCTACGATCTAGTGAAGGCCCCAGGAATCCGCTGGATGCGGGTGGCACAAGACCGATCGTCGTGGAGATCATTGGGGGAGACCTATGTCCAGCAGTGGAAGTCTTTCGGTTGAATGGAGTAGTGAAAAATATTGACGTAGGTAGTACCACCAAATCGTTCATTTGCAGAACGACACTCCTAACTCAAATGGGAAACAATCATTGCATCTTACAAATAAAGCAAAATGACGCGACATCCATTATACGGCGCCTAGAAATTGCAACCGCTTTGACAGAATGGTCTATAGATATTTACCCAAATTACTTCTTAGATAATATTTTACCAACCATAGAGCACATTTCAGAATCAGAGTCGAGATACGTTGTCAACGTTGTGATTTTTGAAATTGTGAGAAATTAAACAAATGTATTACCAGGGAAAATTTGAAATTCTCCCGTGCTTTATAACTGTTATAATGTTGTTCGTAATTAGAATTTTTAAAAGAATCGTCCTTGGCCGATTATGTTGGCAACGAGTTTTTCGTCCTCCATTACTCGAGCTATGTGATAGACACCTAGACAACAGCTGGAGCCCCAGCAGTGCGCGTGTGCCATTAATAATAATACAATAAAGTTATTGCTTTCGGTTATTAATACTTATTTAATGTAAAATTTCAAAACTTTCTCTACGCACTACATTACTACTCTAGCATTGCCATACGTTTGAAACACACATTTTTTTTTTTCTAATCCAATTTTTAATAACTTTATTTATACCAATCCAAAAAACGTGTATATCTTATAAACTTACACAATTACGAATATAGTATTATATTAAATATGTATTACGTGTATATAGATATATATTTTTATATTTAAAATGTTGTCTCACATTGGTCCAGTGACAACTGGAGCAAAGAGTTGTGACACTAATATTATACGCGTGGTATTTGCTTATAATGTAATGTATGGCACATCACTACAGCGTCAAGCATTACCCATAACAAAAATTAGGCAAGACCAAGTAGTATTGAGCAAGATTTAAGTACTGTTTTCCAGCCGAATTTAATTGAATACTTATTTTTTTTAATGACTAGAAAGGAATGCATCGATTGCAAGGAAAACCTCTTCATAGGCAGCTTATCCGGTGGAATGTTCAACAATTTTCCGATTGCTCGTCATCATACCAGCTTTCCAATTGGCAAATTGTCTTTATATTATTGTCACATTTTTTAGCTACAAGCATGTGAGCTGTTTAGCATACTTCCCATATCATGTCCCTCCGCTTCTATACTATGCGTTAATTATATACAGAAATAAAAAATATTACGAATCTTTACGCCATCTTTGCGTTATATTAAATAAGAGAATTGTGGCTAGAAAAATATGTAATTTTTCACTTTACCGCCACTCGACTTACCACTTCCGTTTGTAATGCGGGCGTTACGAAAACAAATATGAGGGTAGAATCAAAACGACTACCCAAATCCTCAGTCTACCCCTTTTCCAATGAAGCTGCGATATCTGGTGGTTATTTGAGCACAAGTATTCTTTATAATTTGGCTATCTTTTGGCCTGATTTTTATTATTTATTTTTGGCAAAAAATCTTCAATAGTAGACCCACCGTAGGCCTAAAGCGAAGCGTCACTACAAGATCTAAACTACGTGTCTAAATCGATAATATTTATTTCAAAAGTATATTCCAATTACTTTCAAAAGAAATATTAATTAGCACGTATCACAACCAACGTGGCAAATGCCTTTAGAAAATTGACAGTGAAATATTATATTATGGAAGATTTTTTTAAAATGATTTTATTTACGTATTAAGGTTCATGCCAACCATGCCTTCTGAGACGCGGCAGAAATCGTTGACGGGTGTACGTAGGACTGGTGGATGGGAGGAAACGTATATATATTACCAGAGTATTCATAAAATAGAAAGAGATTCGATTCATTCCATCTACCGAAATTCTGAGGGTTCGTGGCTGCTTCATTACGCCTACAGACCGTGAGGGGTGTTCAAGTTAGTCACAGGGTATAAGAGTATATGAACAAATTTCATTTAATTGTTAAGAATATATCTTTTATTGCATGCCTTTGATGTCTCTCATTCACTTACCAAAATACACGGGGTCGTTTCTCAAGATTCCAAAATCGGGACACATTGGCGCCCAACGTGGTACCGATTACATTATTCAAACACTATCTACGTTCAAATCAACGTGCATTCTAAAGAGAAGTGTACACAAACCAGAATAATAAAAACAATCAACCCAGCGAAAGGAGCTCGCCCCGCTTCAAGAGCTAAATAAAACACACATTTTTGTTCTAATCATATCCATGTAATGATACACATCGAGTAGACTAAGTGCTCCATACATACACGGGCAAACTAATTCCAAGTAACAAACTACGTTACACTAACCTACGGGGCCAAAATCCGTCGAGGAAACGAAACTAAAAATTAAAAAAAAAAAAAAAACACAATCTCAATCGACGGATAGCGGCAAAAAAAAAAAAAAAACCTGTTACCACGTGTAACTAACACTAGTATTTTCTTTTTAGATATTAAAAAAAAATACATCTGTATGAAATCCCCTGTCAGAGTTAGGAAATATTTCCAAAATCTCGGCTGAAAAGCGCAATTAATTAAGCGCAAGGGGATTTCATACAGTACAATGAAAGAAAATTAAAGAAAAAAACAATTAAGTACGTAAATAATCTAAGGCAACCGCTTAGCTATGTGTAATTTGGCAAGACAAGCGGCCGCCGGGGGCGGAGGGGTTACTAAACATCACAATAAATCAACCGTCGTCTAATACTGAGAATTTAAAGGAAAAATACTAATATACAAAAGGTTTTAATTTGTGGGTGGAATTCTGATGCCGTATTTTTAACATAAAAAAAAACTTTTTTGAAGTTAATCACAAAAAGGACCAAAACTGCCTCATGAGACTCATCTTTTTAAAACACCTAAAAATACGTAACCATATGAAGCCAAAAGTAAAACAATTCAATTTTGAATAATTAGTTATGACGATCAGAGTAAATTTTGTAACAGAAATTATTTGGTTAAAAAAAAAAAAACACGGCATCCGATTCACAGCTTAATCTCAGTTATCTAATCCTACAGCTTACACTAACAATACTGCTATAATATAATATTAAGGGTAGGTATGTCTATACAAATGAATACAGCATTCCGTAGTCATGACGTGTGGAAACTAGTTTTATAGTCTTTTTGGGAGAATATAAAGCGTAGATAATGGGAAAAGTTGATATTTCAACGTATAAATAAAGTATACAGATGGTTTTTTTAAAGACTTAAAATAAAAATCGTGGTAGCACGTCGACAGCCGGCCATGAACTGAAACGATTCTGTTATTAAAGCTATGAAATCATGTTACGGTCCAAACTATTGACTTCAATGAGTCGTAAACGGATACGGAAGTTAAATGGAAAAAGTTTTTAAATGACTACAAAAAAGCATTTTAAAAGCTTCATTTTGCGCGGTTGCGAAATATTAATGGCCATAATTATGATGATTTTTTTAGTAATTTTTATTGCATTTTTAAAACGGATCGATATTTTAACAAAATATATAATTTAAACAAAATAAAATTGAAACGATTTTACATATTCGAAGCTTCATATAGAATTGGAAGAAAGCTGTTTAAATCATTTTTTTATTTCTAGCAATTTCTAAGACTGCGTCGTTCAAGCAGATACGTTATCGTTTGACCATTTCCACACGTCAAGGTTACATAAATGAACCGGCTCAAGGGGGAATGTAGCCGACAAGCTACCGCATGCATACTGAACTACTAAAGCCACTTGGTTTCGTCTGCACCTCCAACACTATATAAAATTAGCGTAACGTCAATTATAAAATTACATACACGCGCAACTATAAGCTATATATAATTCGTGAAAAATACCGAGAAACAACTATGATACAAATAGACGAGATTCTGAATTAAGTACATACGTTTCAATAATGAGAAAAAAAAAAGGTTCGTTCAAATCGAACACGACACGTAACAAAAATGAGTCGAAACGGATTTCGTTAACCAGTTTAACAAATACTAAAGACTACATTTAAACATAAGAAGTATAACTGTGTGTCTTTTTGTACAGGACAAAATGTGGCATATAAAAAGGCCAACGTTCTTCCGAATGAAAGAATCCAGAATATCTTCTAAGCCAAATTTTTTTTTTATTTCGTCAAGACTAATATAATAAAATTTAATACTGAAAGTCTATAGGGCTAAAGTAGGGACTAAGGGGGACCATGTCCACTGTCTTAAATACTACGAATTGCACTAACACAACCACATTTGTCTTTTTTTTAAATTTATTTTAATACTCGCTAATCACAGGGCGACTTAATTATTGCTTTTAAGGACTAACACTAGATTCAAATTAAGTACTCGGGTTGATTTACCTATAAAGCGGGTATTTTTTTAGGGTAGTTTTAAATTTATAAAATTATATTCTGGATTATCCTGAATTTATTTAAAAATTACAATTATCATTGATTTACTTCGCGTATTTTAAAAAACAAATAACCCTGCCATGTATATGGATTTTTTTAAAGTCACGTGGGTAGTTTTGAAATCTTGTCCTGTAATTTGTTTTCTTCTTTTCCCAGTATTTCTTGTTGTTTAATATCTAAAATTAAGATCACAAATCTTAAGTGATCAATCGTCAATGAAAAAAATTATAACATGCTTCCCAATCATTTTTAAGACTACCCTCCAAATACACCCATAAACAAACACAATATTCACAATCACGCTTTTAATTTGGCACCTACCGTAGACAAACGTTGGGCGGGAGAGACACAAACAAAAAGGAAACAAGGAAATGCAGACGAAACCGGGCGGAGTTTAACAATCTACGGCGGCTTAATACATAGCTTATTGTCACGTGACACTCGGGAGGTGTTAGTATTGCATTCCCTCACACTAAACTAAGTTTTTTTAATATACATAAATTAATATACGTACTAGGAGCCTCGGTGCTTGTGTATGCGAGTGGTGTCTTTTCGATTCAGCCAACGAACTTTCTCGAAGCATAACCCGTATAGGGTACGTCACACAAAAACCACCTCAATAGGAGGCGGATAAGTAACAATTAAGGCAACGTAATGTAAAAACATTACATTTTTACTCCCATATTTATAAAGTCATTAAAATTATTCGGCAGTTATATAGTGAAATAGCGAAAGTGCCGTACGTTATTGATAGAGATATATCAACAGAAAATACAATTCTAAATGTCAAATAAATATCTTTTTAAAGTATTTATTATAGTATTTACGTGTCAGTTTGGTTATTCTATACTCAAAGTATTAGAATCAATAAAATATAGTTTTTTTTGAAGGAATAACTAAATGGTCCTTCGAGCCGTTTTAGGAATCGTTTAACGGGAGCATGGGAAAAGACACCAGACGCACGGACAGAGCTGAGGTCTACCGCTATAACTAGTCATACATATGGAGTACATGAATGAGATTGCTTTATTGTTAGATATGTATGAAGAGTATTGTGAGCTGGAAAACGAATAGCAGACGCCGGGTCACGAGCCATGTTACTTTACGTCATCTTCGAGGATATATACTCAGAGGAAGAGTCCCATAAAAATTGTATCGTGGATCGTTTGAGAATACTTCAGTTACTTTGTCTAGAACGATGAAATCCAGAATATTGAATTTTTATTTTTATTTATGGCATTTGCAATGTTTATTTGGTTTAAACTCTTTTAATCATTTTTTTTTTTCAAAGTTTGGCACAAGTTTTAAATTTGGAATGGCACAAAAATACTTTTGTACTCAGTTTTTATACATATATATACTATATATATATAGCTATGTTTGGAATTGTCAGCGTCTAATTGTCATTCATTTTATTTTTTCCTCGTAGTATCGTCATTGGGCGTCTGCCATCGTTGTTATATTACGCTTATATTTATATATAGATATATATTTAAAAAAATACATAGCTGCGAATGAGATTCGTCAAAAATACAGTCGTTTCAAATATAAATAATAATAATTAATAATTATATTATTAATAGTATTGCCAAAGAGCGTGCACTAGAACTACGTCCACTAATAGTTACAGAAATCCAAGACAAAATATAAAATGAGAAATTAGAAAAGAAAAAAAAAAAGTATACTACTCCTTTTTTTGCAACTAAATTATTTTGAGATCTTCGTCTTAACTTTATTTTTTTTTAAGATTCCCATCGGTTACGCGACTTGAATAAGGTAAAATATATAAAATGAGAAAATAAATTTAGCTGCCTTCAAATATACCTCATGGTACTGAGAAACTACTATATCTCACTGGGAACAAACTAAGCACGTGACTGCCGTCACTAAAATAACTGGGGGCCATCAAGAGCCATGTCGCTACGTAACCCAACGGGAATCACTTACAACCTAGAGTTATATTTTATAGAGAAATCAAAATGCGAATCTTTGACGGGCTCCGGGCACCGGGAACCGGGAATTTAATGCGGGCAAAACTATTTATTGCTTTTCACAAGTCTTACACGCTAACTAGTGAGCCGATACATCTTAACAACATACGAATACTGATCATCACGAGACCGCGAATACCGCGCCGACAACTAGCGTCGCGCGGGCAACCAATACCGCGCGTACAACCAACGCTGCGCGTACAACCAACGCCGCGCGTACAACCAACGCCGCGCAGGCGACACATCGCAAAACACGAAACACAAAGTGCGTAGGAACTATTGTAAGAAAATAAATATAGAATACTCAGGATACTGATAACCAATACTATGTCAAACTATGCGAAAACCATTATATAATGTTATTTTATTTAAGTTATTGTTATGAATAAAAATGTTGTAATATTGTAAATGTACGCTATTGTATGCTACCAAAACACGATTTTCTTTTGTTTCTTTTTTAGGGTTGACACCATATTGGTTAGCAGAGCGTCCAGTTATATAAGTGAGCGGGGCTCGCCTGCCAGTTTAGATGTACATCGGCAGTCCGTACATTGCGCTCCAGTCTACCCCCTGGAAGGAGGACATGTCGACGCCGGCGAGCGAGTACGCCGTCCCGAACTGCGGAAGCGCGGGCGCTGCGGCGGGCGCGGGGGGCGTCGCCACTAGAGCGGTCGCGGGCGCCGCGCCCGGCAGCCCGTACGGTGCGTACCGGTATGCGTGCGCCGCGCCCGCCACCGCCGCCGGCACCGGCCCCACCCCGCCCGTCGCGTACACCAGCCCCCGCCCGGGGCGCAACACCAGACGCTTCCCGAGCGCCAGCGGCGCCGCGGCGACCGCCTCCTTCGGCTGCGCGCGCTTTACACTCGACCTTCTTGTTCTTGATCGTGTGGAAGTGTATATCGCAGACGCGCTCGACCGCCTCCTCCGAGTGGAACGTGACGAACCCGAAGCCGCGGTGCCGCTTCGTCTGCTGGTCCATCAGCATGACCGCGTCCTCGACGACGCCGAACTGTGAGAAGTACGCTCTGACCTCGTCGGCGGAGGTGTCCTGCCCGACGCCGCCGACGAATATCTTCTTTGTTTTGGCCGGTCGCGGGGCCGACTTGGGCGTCGCGTGCTTCGGGTCGATGCGCTTGCCGTCGAGCGTGTGCACCGGCACCGCGAGCACCTTGTCCACTGAACCCGCCTCCTGGAACGTTATGAAGCCGAAGCCGCGCGACCTCTGCGCGCGGCGCCCGGTCACACTCTGTCTCCATACCACCACCGCTACACTACTGTACTTGCAGAGGGAAACCCGGCGCATGCCATTGTCTCTACATATTCTACTCTTTATTTTAACACTAACGACCTACCTTGGCTTCGCACGGGTATAGGAAGAATTATTCAAACAAACAAATTTTACTTCTTTATAGAGTGAAAAAAAAAGTATAAATAAGGAAAAACTTATACCAATTTATAAGTACACAGCTAAATTAATTAATAATCTTTCTTAAAATCAACAGCATCAAAACTAAAACTTGATCATCTTCCATTTCATCAAGCAGATTCATAAATTTAAATGAAGCTAAGATCGCATATCTCAAATGACATACGGATTCGTCTGTCAGCTTTACTTATCTCGAAAAATCAATAACCAATAATAACAAGCTATAGGTAAAACAAAGGCATGCCCCTCAATTTATCCAACACACAAGTACACAGTATCGCGACAACTTGTTAATGAAACGAGATTCAATCTCGAATGTTTTAAGACATTCTTGTTAAAAAAAAAATTAATAACAATGTAATCAGAAAACTCTAGACTAGGTAAGTAGTTCAGCAGCTAAGTTTCAATTAATTTACAGGATCTCGGAAATATTTTAAAATGATTAAAATCAATTACTAACTATATTTTAAATGTATTACCTTTAACAGTAATATTGTACTAAAGTAGTATTTATAATTAGGCAGAATAGGCTTAGAGCCTAAATATACATTCACTACAGTACACACTAGAAGGTAGGAAACCATTTGTTTTTCAAAATATCTAAAAATATTCACATCTTATTAATGTAATGCATGTATTTTTCTAAAAAAACAACCTAAATAAGTTATTAAAATTTCATTCGTATAAATTTCCAAATAAAGAAAATGAATCTAAAATAAAAAATAAGGGTACTGTATATTAATTGGAGTAAGACTACTAGTCTATAATTCTGGTTGACGTATTAATCGAGTTATTCTTACTTGAGATATAAATAAAACTATAAATTTAAATAAATAAGACAAGTTAATCTAATACCGCCCTTACACATATTAATTACCACGCAATTATAAATTTTACACCCATGCTTGCTTAGTTAGGATAAATAATAGTTTCGTTTTCGATGCGAATTCATCTTAAATAATAACTTAAACGAAAAAAAAACATATGTTGAATACTATAATCGGGATATATACTAATAATTAGTGACCCACCGAAATAGAATTTTCTGCCGAAACCGAAATCGAACCTTCGGCCCGAGTCACAGTTTCGGCCGAAACCGAACCAACCTTGAATTTTATACTGAGTAAATCTATTAATTACTTTTTATTTTCTCATCTAAAAATAGATTACAATAATACTGAACCACTGGGAAAAAAATATTAATCAAAAATTTGGAATTTTTATGTATTTTAGTTTTCCTAAACCAGGAGCGCACTACAACTAAATTATGGCGTCACACTTTACGTGCTTCAACAAGTTTAACTCCGAGTTGACGTTCGTTTTGTGAGAAAAGGATAGTAGAGCATACCCCATAACAAAAAGTATTAGCGGAATTTACGACTACTTAATAAATTATTTGCCTATAAAACGAATATTTTTATTTTGTACTAGCTGTGTGCCCGCGGCTGCCCCGCCTTTCATATATTCTTCACTGCGTTTTATTTTTGTATACGGAACCCTAATTGTTTCCATAAAAAAATTTTAAACTAAGGAAAAGTAAAAATATTTCTCATAAATACTTGCCCGAAAACCGTGCATTGAATCTGATTATATTCAAATTTTTATGGGTTTTATTTTTTTTAAGCGGAACTCGTAATTATTTTCGACAATTAAAAGGACTTAATTACCCGGAATAACTTCAGCTATCTACCAAAAAAGTCCCGTCGAAATAGGTCCAGCAGTTCCGGAGATTACCCATTACAAATAGACAGACAGACAATAATTCAAAAATTTTATTTTTGGTATAAGCGTCGTATATATATTCGCTTCTATTTAGTAACATATTTAATTTTGACATTACAACAAACACTTCCAATTTTATTAATTAGTATAGATACTTTATTTATTATTTCAAACATTAAAATGAATTCACATCAATTTTTCAATAAGTTTAATTCTATAGAAATTTATTAACCATTTCGTATCATATCTAAATAAAAGAAAAAAATATAAAAAACTAAAAACAAACCAATCAATTATACACTAAAATAGTAAACAAAATATTGAATATATAGTTTAATAAAATTATTATTGTCAAAGTCATTCTGTTATTCCCAAAATCTACCAAAAACCTCCTTAAAACATAGTGTTACCATCTTAAAAATAATTCTAAAATACATACATCACTAAAAAAAAAATGGACGTAAATCTAAATTCACGTATTTCAATTGTAGATAGAATAGCTATTATATATTTGTTAGTAGAATGTAATAAATTCGTCTTCTTAATAATTATTCTGTATTCTTGATTACTAATTATAAATAATTTACCTACAAATATGTTAAATAAAACTAGCTAAAATTCGCTACAGTTTAAAGACTACATTTATTTTAAAAATATCATAAAGGAAAAAAACCCTTACGAAAGTACAAACAATTTGTATGGCAACACCAAATAGGAGGGCGGGGATTATAAAACTACCATAGATTACAGAAGTATCGAATAGGAGGAGCAATCCACCAAGTTTACCGTGTCTATGACCTAACAAAACTATATAATGTTAGTGACTCTAGCATGCCTTGTCTATGGTAAGTTACCAATGGTAATAATATCAGTGTAGTTAGGTTACCTATGTGTTTACTGTTCAACCATAGCCCAGCTATTTGTGCACAGACAGTTTACTAAATTATAGACAAATTCTATAGTTTTTATAAGAGCATCTTTCATTTTTTAAAACATTCATATAATCATGAATACTTTAAAATGGTTGAATTTTTTTCAAAGTATTTTTATATGTTTATAATAACATGAAGAGGGTTGGAAATATGAATATGGTAATTAAAACTACCTAAATATATATTTAATTATTCCATTTGACACACTTGCTACAAAAACCACAGCGTAATCATTTACTGTAACTTGGAATTTGAATTATGTCCCACGATACAGGAATTATTTTCTAGTGCAGGGATCTATAGATATATATTTGTGTGTTTTAATTTATAAAAGTAATAAAGATTTTTGTATTGTTTTGTCTGATGGTAAGTGTTCACCTTAACAACACTACACCTTTTCTTACATTTTATTAAAATTACTCTTCTGATGGCAGAACTATTATAATTAGTAAAAAAAATTTGAAATTTTGAATGATATTAACTTTATACATTGGTGTTAATAAAGCAATAAACAGAAATGCATTTCCAAATAATATTAAGTGACCTGCTATAAACAACTCAACTTCAAAAATATTGAGTCAGTATAAAAAAAGTAACAGTAAGTATGCATCATTGCATCAAGTTTATAAATGACAACAAACACTTTTTCTACATGTTTTTAGAAATCTTATTTATTGAGTTGAAGAATCGATGATTTTTTTCAACTATCAAATAAACCGTCTGTCTGTGCACACCTAAACTACACAATATAATTACATTTAAAAAAACCTAATTACCATCAAAATAACATATTGTTTACATTAGACATTTTAATAAACTGACCAGAGTGAAATCCGTCTTCGATTGACGCCTATACTCTGTCTCAGAAACAAATACATATTAATTTCATAATATAACATCAATCATAAACTAACAATGTGCCCAGTATTTGTTTACCTGCTTTGTATACAAAGTAGGCTCTGCTAATTCATTAAAAATAAACACTTTACTTGACAATTCAAGATACAGATAGAAATAAAATGCTATCAAATTGATTTTCAGATTTTAATTTTTACCTAGTAAATATTTACGTTTGGTAAACAAATTCCAGCACATCTCTGGTAGAAGAGTTCAGTAAATTCACAAATTGCGAAACATTACTCCTCTCCACTACATATCCACTTAACTTATTAACATATTTTGAAATATCCATTGACAAAACTTAATTAAAAAAAGAGACGCCTACAATGTAAGCAGACTTTTTATAAATTTAAAGTATAAAGTATGTATCCCTAGCTCCTAGACAAATGGTTCTCAAAGTTGATTGGATCGTGACCCATATAAACAAAACTTCTATTCTTTCTATTTCTATCTATTTATATATAAAAAGGGACATATTTATGTGAAGAAAGTATAAATCAAAAAAATATTTATTAATATTCAGTTTTAACCAGTAAAGATATATAAAAAGAATCTGGAGCTGAACAAAAACCTAGATATTGATTAAGAGATGCTAAAATAAAAAATAGGAGTCTTCCTTACCTTTTGGTATATGACTAATTCGGCCTTGAATGAAATATCCTTTAAACAATGAAGTAACAAAAATTGGCTAGGTGGTAAATTATTATCCGCTAGAAGTGAGGTCCAGAGGTATACCAGCAAAAGTGTCACAAGTCTCCACGATGGGGCCGGCATTCACACGCAACCTACTAATGGGTCACGACCCACAGTTTGAGAAACACAGTCCTAAGTTATAAATATACATATCCTTAAAATATGAGCGTTTTTCTACCTATTTACATCCGTGATAGGCATAACCTCACCTGTGTCACTGGATCCTTCATGATTAGCACGTCGGTAACGGGTCCGAACATTGCAAAATACTCTCTTAACTTCTCTGAACTAGTTTGCCAGCTGAGTCCGCCCACGAAAAGCTTGCTGGGTGATGGTGAAGTGGTGCCAGCGGCTGCTGGGATACCATTAACTGCCGTCACTGGGCTTGACCTCCCCGACGACGGTGAGGTTTCTGTTGCCAAATAAAATAGAATATTAATCAAGTATTATGTGAGTAAGCACCAATGGTGGGCGAGGGGTTTAAACTTTACTTATTTTTGATGGCATAGGGCAGGGATGGACAAAGTATGGCCCGCGTGCCAACTCCGGTCCGCGAAAGTATTTAATCTGGCCCGCCGAGGGTCCATCGACATGGATAGTATATGGCCCGTTATAATTACGTTTTGGCGATCGAGAAGAAAAAATAAATTCTACTTAGTAGAATAATAATTGCATAACCTATAGGTGAAGCTAAAAACAAGCTGCGTAGTTCATGTGATGCACAATACTGATCTAACTGATGATGATGATTAAATGCTTGAACACAAAATGCATAATTTTTTATAATTCCTCTAGAATTTCTTAAACTTTGTGGCCCGCCATTAAAAAAGTTTGCCCACCCCTGGCATAGGGGATGGAGAAGTCTAAAGGGCGGTAACGTAAGCAATGTTTATTTTTTTTAAAATACTGAATAGGCTCAGAGCTTTGACTTCGATTTGGTCCAGGATGGTATGCACACTAAGGTATTGGGACGTCAAGTGATGCTGCCCATTTTTTTTTTTTTGTTATTTTTTTTTTTTTTGACGGGGGGGGAAATGCATTTACGCACTACCCTTATCCATTGTATTTAGGGGATCGAAGTCCCCCAATACAACAGATAAGGGGGCACGGAGTGACGAGCTCCGTGCCGGTGTGGGACTCATCCGGGCGAGAGTCGCCCGGAAATACCCACTAAAACCCCCCGGGGCCGTCCGCTGCATTTGGGATGGGGGCGACACGGGGTGGCTTTCGCAAGCACCGCGTCGCCCCCTGAAGTGATGCTGCCCTAACACATCTATTGATGCTTGGTGCCAGTTTTTCAAACTTGAATGTGGTAGTCATCTAGGCTAGCATTATTAAGAAAGCCCTACCACCATGTTATGTTTTCCTTCACCAAAAGCTCAGGCTCATCAGAGTTGGATAGGTGGGATCGAACCTGCGTCCATTGATACGTAAATCAACCACACTATGAGCTGCAACATCATCACATTTACTCAGATCTTGCAAAAATTATGCCAATGTTTGTAATATGGGAAAATGCCTACAATTTTAGTTACACAAAAATTCAATAGCCTCTACTGGATTATAAAAAAGCGATCCACATAATGTAAAGAATAACACTATCTGTAAGATCTTTTCAAAAGCTTTAATATAGCTATCTTAGTTTACAAATAGTGTTACAGTGTTTTTAGAGTTTTTGGTGGGAATTGAGAGAGTGCATGCTATCCCCATCCAGCAAACAAATGTTAACATAGAACTTATATGAAACAATATATGTAAAATGTGATGTCATATCTATTAAGATGTAAAATGCTAATAATTGCTTATTTTTGATCAGATTTTAATGCTTGTTTTCAGTTATCAGCCTTATTTATAGTCTTTTGTTAATAAAACAAGAAATAATCAATTAAAATCCACGTGTTAGTAAATACCCATATTTATTCAATTATATCTTTACACAATAATATTTTTTATATATTTATGAAAAAAAAAAATATATCCAAACTATCCTACAATCATCTTAATTCAAAGTGTTTTATTTTAATGGTTTCTAAACATATGTTTACTTGTATAACTTTTAATTTAATTCAATAAACATAATGTGAAGCAGTTATATAAGTTAGCCCTACTATTGTATCAGAAGGTAGTAAGTTTTATGCCTACACAGTTTTTTAATATAAAATTATCTATAATATATAGAAAGGTAAAATTGATATTTGTTTGTTATGGTTAAACTCAAAAATTAGTTAACCAATTTTAAAATTAGAGGTTTATATATACCTGTGCAAAGCCAGGAGGGTCTCTAGTATTAAATATATACAGCTCAGTTTGTAGCCAAAATAAAATATGTGAAATGCAATAAAAATAGAGAAGATCTAGTATATATAAATGGATGTCAGTATATGACATGGGTAACTCCAACATCATTTGATCAATAGCCATAAAAATTAGCATTCTATGTATATTTCCAATTGTTTTATATGTTAGCATGAGATGGTGCAATAGCATATCCATTTTCAAGCATAATATAGAAATAAAAAATCCATCCATCCTTCCATTCAACTGTAAAGGTGTCCACTACTGGATGAAAAGTAAGGGAGGAATTGCTATAATCCACACACTTGGCAGGCGATTTGGTAATCTCAGTAGATGTTTGTGGTGCTCAGAGTATGCAGCTCCCCATCTCCTGGTTTATCTCAATGCGCCTTTTACGACACCCACGGGAAGATATGGGGTGGTACTATTCTTAAGTTGGCATCACACGGCACAAAATAAAATATACACGGGTAACAAATTTGGCAGGGTTCATTTAGTATTTAAAATTTTACATAATTCTTAATGTCTTTGTAATTATTATTCACTAAAAATATACAGTTTTGTGTTTATCTTAAAATAACATATATTTACTTAATTTTCGAATAAAGTTAATTTTTGTATATAAGAATCAATTAGATAAATCTGTTTATCTATCACAAGTGTAAACAAACAATGTTTATCATTTTTACAATAATGTAAACATCAAATACAAAGTTACTAAAGTACTGGATGTATATATATTGTTAAATTCACTAAAACGTGATAAAAATGACAATGTAATATTAATTGTTATAGTTTTTCAAAGTTCCTGTAACTTTTAAAACTTTAAATTATTAAGTTAGGAAACCTAACACACACATATAAAACATCATTTAGGTATAATTTTTGAAATAATTATGGGATATTCTGATTTGACCACAATTATTAACCTTCAAACATTATAAGAATAAGAATTTTGCCTAAAGTTTATGAACAACAACTTTAGTAACATAAAACTGATGTATTAAAGTATTATATACTTAAATACATTATCTAAATACCACAACAAACTTATAATTCTTTGTAACTCAACATAATTTTATTCACTACAAACGTAAGCTAGTAATGAACAAATAAGGATAAAACTTAATAAAGTGTATAGATTACTCACTGATCTGTTGAACAGCAATTTGTTGCTGTTGGTGCTGCTGATGGGCCGCAGCCGCAGCCGTAGCAGCAGCATGAGCAGCTGCCTGCGCGCTCAAAACATGTGCCGTCAACTCTCCGCCGACCAGTGTTCCATCCAAGACCTCCACACCGCCCAGCGCCCCGCTAGGATACAATCCCATCATATTAACAAACTTATAACACTTGTAAACAATATTTTTTCGACGAAGCGTCACTTTTTGCAAACTAATTAGCGGCAAAACGTTGACAAGAAACAATTCTGAGCGTTCTCTTTTCAAACATATTTTTGAGCCAGCGAGAGTTAATACTGCCAGTATATTACTCTTATTACGTATATTATTTTGTTTTATTATTCAACAAGATTATATTTACATGTCAAACAATGCGATCATTTTCGCCGAGTTTACAAATATGTATTTTTTATTGAAAACAGTCGTTGAGATTGAAGCTAACTTGAAGGTAGTTATAATACATATATAAATAAATATTCCTTGTTTATGGTAAAGCCGTCATCAGGTCAGCCGGTGTCAGGTGTCATGACAGGTGTACATACATTTCATTGCCTTTGACACACTACATCATTTTCAATTATATTTATTTGCCATTATTTAACTGATATTTTTGTTTATGAAACGACATTTATAATAAGTTATTTGTTTTTATTTTTATTGTAATACATCACATAATTTTATTATTATTAAATAAACTTTTTTTACAGAAAAAAACACAAAATTGTCATTACTTAGTATATTTGTTAAATGGAAACGAGGGTTATCTGAATAAATAAATTGTGTGCGCATCACACAAAAAGTACTGAATATGTGTCCTAAGGTAATAAATAACGTAGATGAAGTCAGCTTGTAATTAATTAAAATTAAAAACTTTAAGTTTGCTACGAGTGCACATCTGTGTTTTTCCAAAACAAATTAACGTAACATTCGTGTATTTAATAACGTTAATCTCCCTACAGGCTTGGTTGATAGATGACCAGCCATCTTGAAAGCAGGTTAAAGAAATCCTCGACGTCACTATAAATCAGCGAGGACCCGCAATTTATCTTTTTCCTTGAATGGTTCCGCTGTACGTAGAGCGGTGTTTGTGCTATTTTATAAGATCTCTGTCTACATATAAGACTCTCATGTTGGTGGTTGAAATCTACAAAGAAGAAGTAATACTATTCTTAAACATTCATAAAAATACGATTTAATTGTATAGTATAAGAATACACAACCATATTTGCCTTTTCACGAAACAGAAATTTCAAAGTACTTATTTTATACATATCATAAAAAATCATTTTTGATTGTATCTCTATTGGTTTTTGGATATTCATTTATTATTATGTTAAAAGTTAACTGAAGTTAGATTATTTAATCTGTCACTGAAGTAACTCGATGAATACAGCTGCCAGCCCGTATTGTTTCTCAAGAAAACCGGCGGACAATACTGTGGGATTTTATTGGGTATTCCTGGCGCTTCACGTCAGGCGAGTCTCACATACCCCCTGGCAACTCTAATGCGGAAGGTTCTACTCTTGGATTAGAGTTGGCAGGGGAAGTGCGTAAATGTTTCTATCTTTCTTTACAGTAATTTATGTAGACAAAAGTTCACAAACAGCCCATTATTTTACATTACTTCAGCCGTTAAATTTTCAAGACACAAAAACTTTGTGAAGAATTGTAAAACATATAACGGCTTCACGGCGCCTACTAATGTAATTATGTTTTTTATAATATCATTGTAATGGACCGATGTCTATTAGGTTAAACCTATTATTTATATCATCTCCATAAGTACTTTCCATAAGGAGTGATCAAATTCCATGTAAAACTTATGAATTAAAAAATCTAATTAATTTTGTAATTGCATAATACATGTGTATAAATGAATGGACTATAAATACCAACTCCACCTATTGGTAGCAGCATCACTTGAGAACTAGTATCTCTAGGCTTAGTGTGTTTACCATCGTGGACTACATCGTCACTTAACATTAGGTGAGATTGTCAAAACACTAAGCCTATAACGTGTAAAAAAATTCTTACGACCTGTCCCAATAAATAAAAAGAAAAGGCGTTCACAGTTAATTCATGAAAAAATATGTTACTTAATCATGATAAATGAATAATGTACCAATATAAAATAGGTATATAAGCGGAAATATAAAAATTACATGCGGAATGAAGGTTAAAATATGTTTAAAATAAACGTAAGTTGCAATAAATAAAAAAAAATAATGGAAAGTTGTTAACGAGCACAGAGATAAAAAGCAATAGAGATTGGAAACGTCGTTGACAAATAGTTCTGTTAATACTGAATCGGGTCAGAGGTGAAACCGCTGGCAATACGTCACGCTTCATGTCGCGCCGGGGTCATAGCCAATCCCATGTCGCCGGCTCGCAAATTAGTTAACTTTTTTATTAATTGAAAATGTTTAGCCGTGAGTTTTATCCGATATTTTGGAAATTGACCGGCTGTTGTATCGAAAGTTTGCTTTAGAATAGAAATAAATATTTTGCAACTCATGTTTAATTTTTTTTTTTAGTTTAGCACAGAATAAATCTTTACAAATGAAAACTCTTCACATTGGACTTGAAGGACTCCACGTTGTAGGAAGGACAGAATATAACGGCCGGTAGACGGTTCACCGGTTTTATCGTACGGTAAAGGTAAACACTGACGCGTACATTTTAGTTCATGCAGGTACTAGAGATACCGTCTAACTATGAAATTGTTTATACACTATCCATTGGATTCTGGACTGAGCTTTCAAGTAATGCTATCAGAACACACCTATGGTTGCTTGCCGACAGACATTTAACTAGAAGGTAATAGTTAACCAGGTGATCATTAGAAGATGCCCTTCCACCGTATTATGGTTTTCGTTGTATTTGTTTTTATAGTCAAAAGCGTTGTCATGGAAGAACAAGATTTTAAGCTATTTGGATAAATCTAAATCTCTTATAAAATAAGTGTAATTAAGAAAATAGATCGAAGATATTTCACACGTATTAAGCCATTATATTGGTTGATTTTCGAATACTGATACAATGAATAAAATAATTTTTTTTTGTTTTTACACACCATATAGGCTTTGACCACAATCTCACCTAATATTTATGCCAAAGTAAACATACTAAGCCTAGAGGTACTGGCTCTTAAATGATGTTGCCGGAACGCATCTATTGGTATTTGGCGACAAGTTTTCAAACTTGAGGGTGGTAGCTACCCAAGCGGACATTATAAGAAAATGTCCTACCACAGTGCTACATACAGTGTTTAGGCTGATTTTAGATTTGAACAAGTGGGCTCGACCCCGTGTCCATTGACACGGAATCCGATCGTACTACCAACTGCGCCGTTTTCGCTTTTTAACAAATTTTAATCGTTTGTATATAAATGTACTGTTTGACAACCACTATGCGATATATTTTCGACCAATGACCCAAGCATTCCTTAAACACCATTGCTCCTTGAGAAATCGACTTAAAAACAGAATATTACGGTAATTCATAATGGTACGTCAGGCGAGTGCTTTCGGATAATGGCCGCGGAAAACAGGGCGGATACGGCATGGAAACATGGAAACAGTGGGTGTGAAGCTATAAGTGTCGCCGGACTGACGTCAGCCCTAATATCAAGTTTATTGGCGGGCGATGTCTCTAACCGCAGCGTTACTTCAAATGACTTGGATCGTTATATTTATTATCATTACATATTTAGATTCGATTTCTTCGTGATAATGTGAGCGCCGTACCATTACTTGGATAATGGTTTCCATTTCCATCATAAACTCATAAATTTTATTTTATTTTATTTTCTTCTTAACACTCGCTAAAATGGTTCCAGTAAAATTGATGTTAATTGCATAACAGTTGAAGAGTTATTTCTGAAAAGATATGTCCATAGACAGCCGTAACGCTAAAACCAAATCGGACTATCTACATAGATTTATCTGTTCTGGGTGGTAATTGACACTCGCAATGATGTACTTAAGAGATATTAATTTAAAATAACAACAGATAATATACATACGATTAAAAAAAACATGTAAATAGGTTCAATGGTTTTTGTGTTATAAGCCAACTAACGGACGGATAGATAGACGTTGTATTTTAAATAATGTAAGGGTGACTATATTAAAATGTAAATAAATTTTACAGGATTACTCTAGTAAAGTTCATCGTTAAAGAGTATCTATTGTAAGGACTTTGTAAGTTAGATAGCTGAAGTTACTTCCGTGTAACTTAGTTTTTTGAAATGTATTAGGGTTCTGCGTAAAATAATAAAACTTATGAAATTTCGAATAAAATCCTATTCAACGCACAGCTCGCAGTAGCTGCCATGAGGCAATAATGGGCTCATAAGACCCGTGCCTACACTATCATGGATGGTAAAATATCCAGAATATTTTTTAGTTCCAAACTTAAGACTCAATCCTAATCTCCTCGCTGCTTTAGCCCTTATCACATTGGCGAGCAATATACAATATGGGACCTTGTGAATCCTTAATGAACAAGTTTCAAAAATATGATATCTTAACTTTGCCCTTCCAATACATCTTCTATAATTTAATGCATATTCGTAAAAATTTAGACGAGCTAGATCTAGTGAAGATCGTCATAATTTTAATATTAGAAATAAAGACAAGTTATCCGTCCCACGCTTTAGGCTAATTAAGTCTAATAAAATCTTTATAAATAATATGATTCGGTTTTACATTAAGATCCCCAGTAACATTACCGATTTGCCTGACAATAAGTTCAAGTATTAAGCCAAGCAAGTTTTAATCTCAAAAGGTTATTACAGGATGGATCATTAAGTAAACGATACTGATGTCTGGAATTAACCCACATCTTTGTGCGCACCCGCTAACATTAGCTAAGACTATGATTTGTATAGTTTTTTCTATGAAAATAATAACATATATTTTATTTATTTAAAAAAAGAGCCAGATCGAGTTTCTTGCCGACTCTTCTCGGCTGGGTTGTTTTCCGAACTGATTGTAGTGTTTTGACGTTCACAAGCGCCTTATTAGGGCTTAAATTGAATAAAGATTTTTTTGGTTTTATTTTGACGAAAAGTCTATAGGTTTATTATGAGTTTATATGAATTTTCTCTGGGTTATTATTTCAGTAGCGATGGTGATTCAATACAAGAGGGGATTAACCCACATCTCTGTGCGCACCTGCTAACATTGGTTAAGAGTGTTATTTGTATTTTTTTTAATATAAAAAATGTTATATATTATGTTTTGAAAAAAAAAAGAACTAGATCGAGTTTCTTGCCGGATCTTCTCGACTGGGTTGTTTTCCGAACTGGTGGTAGTGTTTTAGACGTTCATAAGCGCCTTCTTAGAGCCTAACTTGAATAAAGATTTTTTTGGTTTTGATTTTGACGAAAAGTCTATAGGTTTATTATCTACAAATGTAGAAATAATGCTGTAAGACTTTTCTCATGCTTTGAGCTTTAATCTTGACCTATATTATTCGTAACTAAATTTTAATTTGAAAACCCATTCAAATCTTTCAAACTTTTTTTGGTACATCCCTAAGTTCGTACTTGTTTAATTAAGGTGATGGCAGTCGATAAATCTAAATTTAAATTGGGCTGCCATCTATCTACACATTAGACAGTGCTACAAATTGTAACGAAGACTGTGTTTAAATAATAAAAAAATATAAATTACGTTTTCTCGATTTGGGACATGGAAAAGAAAAAAAAGTATCAATGTCTAAAATAACTCATTTAATGTATCGATTCGTTAAAAAGTACATTTAACTCGTAAATGAGATAAGCTTCAAGGTCTAAAGCACATACATACATACATATCATCACGCTTTTCTCCCGTGGGGGTAGGCAAAGATTATGTTCTTCCACTTGCTACGATCTTGACACACCTCTTTCGCTTCGTCTACTTTCATGAGCGCTTTCATACATGCTCGTCGGTTATGAGTACTTTTACCTGGCCTTTATTTAACACATGATTATATGGTACAGGATAACACATGGTCTAAAATATCCCTGACTTAAACGGAAATGTATGAAAACAGCTGTCCAATAGGGCTAACGGGTTCTTGAATGACAATGTTGTATCGGCAGTCGCAGCGTTGGTAAGCCTCTGACAAGGTACATTGACAACCTCATGAAGGTCGCGGGAACTCGCTTAAAGGGAGTGCCACAACACCCTCCGCTGTGAAGATCTTTGGGAAAGGTCTATGCCAGGTATCGGCAATCTGCGGCTCGCGAGCCACGTGCGGCTCTTTGCATGTGAAGCTTTAGATCCAAACGCAAATATTATATTATTTCTTAAAAAATATATATAAATCGCTCTGAATCGATAAACGAGGATTAGGCACTACTTAAATATGAATAAATACATATATATTTTTTCTTATTAAAAATAGATTAGTTTTGTTTTTATTAAGAAGCCTTATTTATGCAAGAACTATTTATTGTTGCCAAAAATCTTATTTGTGGCTCTTTAAAAACGTAGAAATTTTATAATTGTAATTTTGACTCTTCCGACTCAAAATGTTGCCGACCCCTGGTCTATGCCCAACAGTGGAACTCTTTCGGTTACATGACGATTATGATGAAGCCAATGCAACAATAATTAACTTTTTAAACCGCGACTCAATACGGGTTAATATCCATATTATATTGCATATAGGCTTAACCATTTATACAATCTTACCTGTTGTTAAATTACAACTGGATGGTAAACACACTGAGCGTACATGTGCCGGTATTGAAATGTTACCATCAGAGTAGTTCTCTTCGCTAACAACGATTGATTACATGACAATGTTTACTACACAGAAAACTGCAGTTCATTAAAGAATAGAACAGGTAAAATCGCCTGTCGGTGCGGAATTCAATGACTCATAGTAATCATTGCTTCAAATGAAATATAGATTACTTGAGAAATCTTTTATACGTTACTATGTATCGTAGAATCCAAGCGCATTAATCTGTGTATTTATAAATTTAAATGTTATGTTTTAATTAAAAGTTAAATCTCAAGTTAAAAGTTGAACGTGTGCCAGAGAGTGGTTATTCTACAGTACGGTAAGTATGAAACGCGTCGTCCGTGACCGTTTTCGCGCATTCCACGAAACTGAAACGACAAGAAGGGCGAGATTCACCCTCGCAGGTCGTCGACCTTCAACCTACATTATTCTCACTTTTTTTCTTTTTCATATTACAATTCAGAATTGACAGTGCGACACACGGTCAATACGCTTCATGTAACACGTCATCAGTTCGATAAACAATTGAAAAAATTTAATATTTATGTGCAATTTTACAGACAATTACCAGTAATTTTTCTTTGTCCCAATATTTACAATGTCATGATATATTGTAATATATAATTTTTTTTGTTTTTTTTTTTTTTTTTCTAAAAATCGATAGTTGATTGAGGGGTGTTCATTGAGGGTGTGCTCGTGTCGTGGGATGGGGGTGCAGTGCGCGCATGCGTGGGGTTGCGGGGCGCGGTGCTCTGCCACGCTGCCTCACACGCCTGCCGACGCCCGTCCACACCGCGAGCGTTCCCCGACCATATTGTCCTGTCACAGCAGTACTTTCATGCTACTGCTGCGCCGGGACAAGCCGGTCGTGGTGTCGCACAATCACCGACCATCAATCACAGTTCACGACATCCGATATCTATGTTAACCAGCATTTCTTGTGCCACGTACGTAACATTTTCTGTTCACAGGTTATAACAACCATAGACAAGCTGGGAGCGGTTGTCTCGACGGACAGCTAGCCATCAATCGATGGAAAATGGAAAAAAGTGCTAGTGACAGTGTTACGTGCTAGTGTCTTTTTTAATTTGTACAAGCAGTAATAAAAAAATGACCAAAGACTAAAATAAAGTTAGGTTATGTTGTTGTTTTCATTTGTTTACAATAAAAATCGTATGAAATATTAATAAATATAGTATGATTATTTAAAATGTTGCTGGATGGGATGTGATGTAGTGAGATTAATGGTTTTACGAGCGAAGGGTGCATGTATCGAGCGGGCTACAGCGCATGCGCTCGCCTGCCGCCAGAAAATGGCTGAGGTACCCGGATGCAGTGGCATCATAACCATACTCCCTTAAGAGAAACATTTTTTTGATTTTGAGTTACGTTGTTTCTCTATATATTTAGTAAAACTCATTAAAATATGTTTTATAAATATAATCTTAAAGTTATGGTTTTAAATATTGTACAATTAGATTAAAATTTGAAATACAATCAGCTGACATGATCACATTTCATTTTGAACGCATAACCTAATAACTAATAACAACCTAAAATGACCGAGGTATATTTATAATTTTATTAATAAAATTAAGATTATAAAAAAACTGTGATGAAAAAACAAAAAGTTATGATGCAGTTAGTTTTGGTATTGCCTTTATTATTCGATGCTTAAGTTATCGAATTCTGTTACAGTTAATATAATTTATAAATCAAATTTATTATATGAGGAAAGACTACTACCATTTAAAATTCTTGTTGTGGTCTGTTTCTTTTTGTTATATAATAAAAAGAACTCATTGATTTATTATTATTTTGACAGTACTGTATAGGTTCAACGCACATTCTCATCTGCTGTTAAGTGACGATACGGTCAAGGATGATAAACAGATTAAGCCTAGAATTATTCATTCTCAAATGATAAGTATATAAATGCCATGGGACAGGTTTTCCAATTTGAGAATGATAGCTAGCCTGGCGGGGATTAGGTCATATGATGGGTTCCTTTATATCCTTCTTCTATATTATGGCCATGACCCAATCATGACCCAAAGACACAATCATGATCTCAAAATGTCTTAAATTTATATGTATGTTGGAGTGTCATATGAAGTGTCATTATGGTCAAACATTAATATAAAAATGATTAAAAGGACGTATGAATCACATCAAAAATTTCATAAGGGAAAAGTAATAAAACGAACAATGTAGTGAACTTATTAATAGACACTTTAAAAGAGATTCAACAAAAAGAATGAAAATTTACTTCGTCATCAATTTTTCCCCAGAGATGTGGTTAAATTAACGGCGCGGTCGGCAATCAAACTAGACTCAGCAAAAGGTATAATAGTTTCTCTGAATCTATGTTTTTTTTTTATTAACAATGATCCGACCACAGATTTGTTTTTTTTTTTTTTAACATTGCTAATGCTGTTAATCGGAAGAGCCTTTACGGCTTCACCGTGACTTTAGGGGCGAGTGCTGAAGTCTTGTACCGAACGATATTATAATTAGCAATCCCGAGATTGCAATCTTTAGGTTTCAGGAGGGTTTCCTGGACAGTCTTGTCCCGCAATTGGAGGACCATCCTTTAAATAATGGCCGAGTTTGTTAGTAGTCCGTGCGCTGCTCACCCAAAAGCACGCCGCCACCCGCGCCCACGACACGTATCCGACTGAGGAGAATCGTGCGCGCTTGCGTTCCTTACGTAGAGCAGTGTAAGACCGCATTGATCAGATCAGTAATGACAGGTGGGACAGCCTCCTCGGAGAGCTGAAACCTTCCCACCTCGCGTACTTGAAGCTCGCACGATCCATGAAGATGGACCGTACCAGCGTTAGTATGCCCCCCCCCTGGACAGAAATACGCAGGGTCTTCAACCCGCATTTGACGATATCGAAAAAAAGCCGAGTGCTTAGCCGATAGCCTCGAGCAGCAATGCGCCCCAGTAGCCGACAACATTGATGTCGCACACATCTCTGTTGTCGAATCCTCAGTGAAGGATTTAGTTGCTTTTTCTCCGGATGTCCCCCTCTCACCTGTTACCTGTGACGAGGTTGTGATCGCCATGAAGGGCCTTAAGCCTAGAAAGTCCCCAGGTCCTGACGGAATCAGGAATGAAGTTATCAGACTTCTTCCTCCGTTTCTGATCGCGTTGCTGATCTGCATCTTCAATGCAGCCATCAAAAACCTCCACTTTCCAGCCGCCTGGAAAGCAGCAATAGTCATAGGGATACACAAACCTGGCAAATACGCCAAGCTACCCGATAGTTACCGTCCCATCAGCCTTCTCAACACGTTGGGAAAACTCTATGAGCGGGTCCTTATGAACCGTCTCATAGAGGTGATAGAGGACAAAAATCTCTTGCCGCTCCATCAGTTTGGTTTCCGAGCCAGACACTCCTGTGCGCATGAAGTACACCGCCTCACGGATTACGTACTCTCAAATTTTAATCATCCTAAGTTCAAGAATCCCTGGCACACGCTCGCAGTCTCCTTCGACGTGGCCAAAGCATTCGACAAGGTCTGACACACAGGCCTCATTTACAAACTCACTAGGTTATGTATCCCGGACACTCTAGTTAGAATCATACACGATTACCTCATCGATCGTAGTTTTCGCTATAGAGTAGACAACGCTCTCTCTATGGCCCATCCTATACGCGCAGGAGTCCCCCAAGGTTGCTTTCTGGCACCTGTCCTCTTTAATCTCTACTTAGCAGACCTCCGCGATATTATTCAGTAGAGACCGTGAAATACCCGTCCAGTACCCAGGTACTGTCATCCCCTATAGCACCG
Source organism: Samia ricini (assembly GCA_014132275.2). Classification (NCBI taxonomy): domain Eukaryota; kingdom Metazoa; phylum Arthropoda; class Insecta; order Lepidoptera; family Saturniidae; genus Samia; species Samia ricini. The sequence continues at coordinate 7,334,233 of AP028167.1, forward strand.
AAGTCAGGTACTTAGGAGTAACGCCGGGGGGAGCGGTAGTAATGCAGTCGCAATTCCCGAGCCCCCGGCTATAGTGCGAGAATGAGTTCACCCTGGGGTTTTAGCCGGTAGGAGTCCGGCACTGTTCCACTCTCCTGCACGGGAGAGTGGTTCGTCCATGAGGATTTCCCCAGGTAAAAAAAAAGTACTTAGGAGTCCAATTAGACGACAAACTGACTTTCCAAGCGCCAGACCGCCAAGGTGCCTAGGCCTTCTCTACATGCTCTATAACAGCAAGAGCAAAATGGCCCTCCGCCATAAAATTACCCATCATCACGTACTGCGCACCTGCCTTCGGTCACATCACTAGCGAACAGATGCTATCCTTACAAAGGATTCAGAATCGCTTTCTAAGGAAAGCTGCAGATGTCCATTGGTTTCAGAGAAATGTGGATTTACACAGAGATCTGAATTTTTTTTTTTTTTATTACGGGGGGAAATGTATTTACGCACTACCCTTACCTATTGTATTAGTGAGACCGAAGTCCCCCAATACAATAGGTAAGGGGGCAAAGAGGGACGAACTCCGTGGCAGTGTGGGACTCGCCCGGGCGTGAAGCGCCCGGAAATACACACTAAAACCCCCCGGGGCCGTCCGCTGCATTTGGGATGGGGGCGACACGGGGTGGCTTTCGCAAGCACCGCGTCGCCCCTTGCAGCGTACCCACCAGGCCTCGTCCGTGCAATGGCCCGGTAGGGATGGAGGAGAATACTTCCCCTCCACCTCTTAGCCCGCCTCAGAAGGAGGCACGACCGTCAGGTCGACAGTCCGGGGGGCACAGAGATCTGAACCTGCCCACCATTAGGTCCGTATTTAAAACCCAGTGTCGCGCTTTCTTCGGACGCGCAGAGACACACCCGAACCCACTCATAGTACGAGCCGTCTCGTACTCGCCAGTCCGTTTCGCCGACCGAAAGCGGCGACGTCCGTGTAACATACTAATCGACCGCGACGATAGCATCACGCGCGAGAATAGGCTCTTTCCTCATGTTCCTCGTACATATTCGTGTCAGCGCCCATGCCCGCGTAACCGCCGTTCCCGCCGCCGGGGACGAGCGGATAACTTTGCTCCCGCACACTCTCCGGATCCCCCTCAGGCGGCGACCCAAGACGTGCTTCGTTCCCCAACTGGGGAGGCTCTTGACGTCGCCGCCAGCGTGATACAGTGACACTGCCCATGCATTGAGCATTACACTCACAACACTGCACACACACTCCTGCACATAACACGCAGGAACATGGGTCCTGTAAGGAACCTTTTTTTTTATATATTATAGAACTAAAAAAATGTAGGGTTTAGCTAGGTTTAAATTCCTCTGGAATTTTTTGTTAGGTAGCAGCTAAGCCGAGGTTCTAACCCTTGTGCTAGTTACCTTTATGCGGCTGAGTGCCTTTAGCACTCGCTCACAAAGTTCGGTGAAGCTGTAAAGGCCACTTTGGTCAACAGCATTAGCTAGTTTAGAAAAAAATTATAATAATAATTTTCAGTTAAACGGTTCCAAAACTATGTATATAATAGAGAGTAGTATAATATTGCAAGTTAATGAATTAAAAAGAAGTACAACGACATGATTTATCAAGATGATGCCACAAAATACCCGACCATAGTCATAATTTAATTGGTCATTTTTTCTTCAACTGTGTCGCTAAAGTATTTGCCAGCGTCAGTATAATGTTTCTATTCGAATTCAATGAAGTATCATTATTATCTTTTTAAAGTCGAGCAAAAAAATAACTATAAATATTACTCTAGATATATTTTGAGACAACTCTACGTATAAATTTAATTTTATGAATTAGTCTGTGCTAATTATAATAACACCGTATCAGGTAAAATATTTGTAAAAATATATGTAAGAATATAAGATAACATAAAGATATGAATAAAAAATTGAAATTCCCGCTAATTATATTTGCGTGACGGTTTACTTGTTCAAGCTAAATCATCAAGCATTACTGTTCGCGAATAGTTAGTTATCTATGCTTTGTAGAAATTTCGTAGATTATGATATTATCTATTCCTCAATAGGCACGGATAGAGCAATTAAAGGTAAAGGTTATTGAGCAAAAATTATTATTATTTTTTAATTTGAATTTAAATTTTCTATAATAATAAATTGTAGTATTTTTCTTTATAACATTTTAATATTGCGCTTATAAGATATATAAAGTATGCATTTATAAGGGTCCTTGCATGCCCTCCCACTAGAACGTTACCAACAAGTTCGACAAGATACGTGAAGATTCATCAGGAGTTAGTGAAACGTCATCCTTTAAAAACTCTCAATAAGAACTGGTACAAAGATAAAAAATATAAACCAAACAATTATGACCCTTATGCGCTTTAGTTACAGTTCATGATGTATATGCCCGTCGCCGCGTAATGAAGCGAACGAGGGAGAAAACGGGACACTATTAGAGTGAGAGAAAAAAACATAGATAGAATGAACAAGAAAAGTACAGCGTCATTCAATTTGTGGATCGTTTGCGTTGACTGGAGATTTTATTGGAAAATGAAAAAAATTGCAAGCAATTTGAAATAAACTAATTCGCTGTTTTAATCGCTGTAATAGAAACCGCGGACATCGAAATAAAAAGTGTAATATTTACTTGTAGTTTAATCATACTATACTAGCTGTGTGCTCGCGGCTGCACCCGCGTTTCATAAATATATTGTTTTTGTAAATAGATATGAATATATAAACGATACCTATACCAAAAATACAATTTTTGTCTGTCTGTTTGTTTTGAGTAATCTCCGAAAGGGCTGGACCGATTTTGACGGGACTTTTTTTGCTAGTTACCTGAAGTTACTCCGAGTAACTTGTACTTATAATTTTCGAAAATAATTAGTGCTCCGCGTAAAAAAATTAAAACTCATAGAAATTTGAATAAAATCCAATTAAAGAGTTTTGTATTTTTCGTTTTAAAAATAAATATTAGGGTTCCGTTTATAAAAATTAAAACGCAGTGAAGAATATATAAAACGTGGGCGCAGCCGCAAGCACAAAGCTAGTGTCCAAATAATATTTAAATCATCCTAATATATGCACATAAATATTGTTGGAGACAGTATAAATCTATATTTCTCAGGCGCATGTAACTGTCACTAACAAGTTAATCGTATATTCTACCTAGTGGCTTCAGATAAAGCCCTTTCGAGCGGTTTTTGCACGGTCACGGGGCGGGACGCTTACGGAACCTGCGTTTTATGATCGCAATGGTGTGGCGTGGCACTGACTGCGACACGAGTACCCGTTAATCATAATCCAGAATGTACAGGGTTGTCACACGATCTAAATATAGAACTAGCTGTGTCCACGGCTCTGATCGCGTATTAATTTCTATTCCGAATAATTATCATTGGTAAATAATGGACTGTAATTTTTTCTACAGGAGCTAAATTAGTTTTGGTACCAACAAAATGTAAAAATATTTCTCACAAATTTAAACAATGTCCATTGAATCGAATTAAATCTTAATTATTTTCCTAATATTATATTGGTACTAACAGAAAGTTAAGATACCATTGAATCAGGTTTTGTTTATAATTTTATTAGTTTTATTTTTTTTTACGAGGAACCCTAATTTTTTTCTATGCTAACAGTTCATAACATAGCCTAAATTACATCTTATAACTTCAGGACTATTTATTATCTTTTATTTCTTAAAAAAAATATTTTATTTTTGATAAATTTTAGGACTTTTGTTTTTGCGACTCTTGTAGGAGCCCAAACCAAGGTCCATACCACTTTAATGCCCATGAGCTAGCTAACATTCTCCCAGCTGAGGGCCCTAAGTGCTCGCTAAAAAAGTTCGGTGAAGCTGTTCGTGTCATTCTGTTCAACGGCATTTAGTCAATCCGAAAAAAAAAAAAAAAACAATTTCAGTTGACAACCCTAACGTGATTTCTACTCTGTGGTCATTTAACTTGGTGCGCAGTAAACCGTAGCGTAGTCACAGCGCCCTGCCATAACCGTGGTCTGGATTTGATATCCAGTTTAATGATGCAGAAAGCAACCGTTCAGGATATAAAATCGTTTATTCAATTTCAAGTGATCTCTATATATTATCGGCATCATCTATATAAATAATATACGGTTTTATTAGCTTCATTCGTGACTCTGTACGCGTATAATTACACGTTTGTATAATGACAATTTAAATAAAGGTCAGATATAACATATTCGCAGCTTCTATAATAGAGTTTTACGCCGAATTGTAGAAATTTCTTTAAAAAAAGTTTTTACTAAGAATTAAAAAATATCAAGCAGCCATGAAACGTTGAAAAAAATGTTTTATATATATATAAATTATCTCGGTGTATTAAGAACGTGTGCCTATTTATGTTAAAACACGGTTCAAAGGAATAAAATGAAACACATTTGAAATAGATGTAAAAAAAGTAAGTAAATTTAAAATAAAATACCTATGGATTTATGGGGAAATCTATTACATATGGCAACATTGTAGCATTTTGTTGACAGCAAACGTCAAAGCTTTATTAGCGAGGCGAATTTATAATTATTTTCCTTATCGAGAATCGCTCAACTCCGCTTAAGAAGTTTTCAGTACAAAAATAATATATACATAGGTGTAATCGGTTGATAAACAGATGTGACAAAATTATTTTTATGTGTTTTGTCTCTGTTTATTTATATGTTTTAAAGTAAAGATTGATTGAAAGGCTTCTCAGGTATTTGTCTCAACTATATTTAATGTACAAGTTATGTTTTTTACATCTTTACAAGAAGGTAAGCGCGTTAAGCCTAGAGGTACTAGTTCTCAAATGATGCTGCCGGAATACACCAATTGGTGTTTCGTGACAGGTTTTTAAGCTTGTGGGTGGTAGCTACCCAGGCGGGGCTTTGAGACCTATGTCCAGAAGTGCACGTCTTTCGGTTGAATGGATGGATGGATGGAAGCGAGACTCTTAATATGAGTTCTTTATTAATTTTGTGAGTAAACTTTATTATTTACATTAATTATGCTTAGAGTTTAGATCTTAATATTCTTCATTAACACGATAAGTAACAATAATATGAATTTATCTGTCTAAGTGTTGGGCTGATGATGCCTTAGCGCACGGGTTTGAACCTGAATCCTAATGAATCCTTGTTAGGTATATATTCTCTTTTATCCCGGTTAAATACCTGAAACAAAAGAAATTAATTTTTTAAAAATAATCAAAAATTATTGTATTATCGCACATTAGACAAAACCTTACGTTTACCTATTTAAATACTACACAAGAAACTGCCACTAACATTTAATATTAATTATATATTCCAAAATTCCGAAGTTGGCTAGACTATTGCAAGGCTAATTGTTAAATTATATTGTTAAATTGTCTCAAACTTACGAAAAGTTTTGAAAATAACGAACTTTTATAAAGTTTACAATAGCGACATCTATGATAAGAAAAAGAAACAAAAATTACGTTTCTTTCGAGTTTTAACTCTATAAGCGTTCAATAGATGGCGCTTTAAAGTAATTAGGAAATTATTGATCGTACTGTGCGTTAGGGACGGTTAGGAGGGCGGGGGAGGCGGTTACATTGTTTGGTATCTCGGAATGTCACCGAGGTAAATTTATTCAGACCTCAAATTATATTCGATTCTTTTCATGAATTACTGAATGAGAATATTTACTATCTTCTTTATATATAATTATCTTTGAAAGTAAATGTAATTTATAATCTAATTGAGGTGAATGAAACATTACCTACTCTAATAAAAAAAGAATCTTTCTCAAAATCCTTATAAAATTCTACATTTGAAAATTAGTCATTATTAAATCAATAACGACTGTCTGTTCATAATTTTGTTTATAACTTTATGTGAGTATTTATTTCAAATAGAGAATCAGGTATCCTTCAGATATTTTTCTCCAGGAGTTTTGCCAGTTTATTTGAGGTTAGCGTAGGGATGTCCATGAAAAAAAATACATCGATGTTTTTTTCAATATGATACATGAAGACGTTGAGTCCATGTTTTCCGATGCATTGGATATAAACATCGATGTTTTCGATACATCAAATAAACACATCGACTTATACATTGTTTACGAACGAAACGTATATGAAGAGGATATCCTAGCGGCATTTATTCCAGACAAACTTAGTCCCCTGTTTCCTTCCTGGATAATTATGGTAAATATCGTTATACCATGGTTATATCCACCCACCGCCATTCCCGTACGTTTTGATTCTTTCCATAAATTAGTTATTGTAGAAACTAGAAGCCATTGACAAAAAAAAATGCCCGATTTTTACTGTCATTTTCAGACGTTCATCAAACAAATCTGATGTATAAAATTTAAAAAGTAAAACATACAGGCCTAACCAAAGTCTTTATTATTCTAAAACTGAAAGAAAATTTTAATTCGATTCAGTTTTTGGGGAAGGAAACAGGGTACTACGAAGTGATATTTTCGCCTATTTTGCATACGGTAATCAACCCGAGCTGCAGTTATCCCTTTCGTGTTTTATAATTCTTTCCTTGGGGCGCAACGTGATAGCAATAGATTTCTGAAATACCTAGTTTTCCGATTGCGTGTCCTCTTAAAGTGAAGTCAGGATCCCAGAATATTCACTAATTACGAACAAATCGGTAATAAACACACAGACCGCTTAAAATTTGTATAAGTTTACAATTAGTTATTTTACGCTACAATTTTCTATTTTTTATACGTCCACTAATAACTAAGGACATAACGCAACCGCCACTAAATACATACAATAATCATGAAAATTTGACATCTATGCGAGGTCTACGACGGTATATACTCATCCAAGCCGATAGTGAAGTCCCTGAGACTCGAGGGTTACTCGGGAGCGCAGATACCCCCACACCCCCCCCCCCCCCCCCGATATCTACCTAGTACATACTCAGGTAAAGAAGAAAGCCCTTATAAATAAGGACTATGGGACAGGGAAGGGGTCGCGAGTCCTGACGATCCACGGGTCACAGGGGTTGACATTCAAATCGGTGGTGATCCTCCAGACCAAGGGGAGGAAGCTACAGATCCACGATTTAGTGTATCCCACGCTATCGTGGACATCTTGAGGTACACGGAGACCTGTGTCTATCATACCGACGTGGCCGACGACGCAATAAGCCGCTTCATCCACCGAGCGGTGAGCGCCCCGGCGAAGGACATAGTGGATTATAATTACAAAATGGTCATAAGACATGGAGACTAAAAGGTCATACAAGTAATAATTGCCCAAACCCAAACTATGAGGTAATTATGCGGACACGGACCTAGTTCTGCTTGGCTAATTACGACCTTAAAAAAAAAAAGTGGAAGTAATAATTAAGTAATTAATAATAACAAAATAAGTGCAATAGTTTTAAAATAAGTTTAACAATATTTACAAAAAAAAAATACAACAAAAAAAAAAACAATAATTTAATATATATAGTCTTAGTTTAGATGTAAAATATAAGTAGATTTAATTAAGCTCACTTAATTAATTGTGAAATATTATAGGCAATTTTTTCTGACGCAAGTCGAATTAAACCTCCAACATAAAAAAAAGGTGTGGACCCAGAGTTCGTAGAGTATATTTTATTTTATTATTAAAAAAATGTAAATAAAAAAATAAAATGAAAATTAGCAAACTACAAAAATTAGAGATTTATTTATAATATATTTTTTGCAGTTCAGTATTTAATTTTTTACATTTATTTAAAAATATTTATATAATAATACTTCTTATACATTTAAAAACTATTTACGCAATTGTTGTTAATCGTTTTATTAAATTAAAATCATAATTAAACATCGAAATCAACCGATGCATCGATTAGTAAATATCGATGATTTCGATACATCGATGAATATCGAGCATTCTTAGGTTAGAGCTCCTAAGAGCTAAGAGCTTGATATGTACCAACATAATCGCAGAAATACTAATATTTCTGCGATTATGTTGGTACATATCAAGTTGTTTTTTTCTGTCTGTAAACATCATTAGTAATCATGTTTTAGTATGTGTTTTATTCCATTATTAGTTTCAAATCTATTACTTCTATAGGTACATTATAACTCATCAAATACGAATTAAGTCGACAATAAAAAATCAACAACAGTGTATTTTTTACAATGAAACCACTGAATACTCATATAAATTGAATGAAGCGAAGCCACGTGAAGTAAGGTAGTCTACGGGTATATATATCTATAAGATACAATCTTGTACACAGTATAACGAAGTATATCAGTGTGTAAAGTTTACGCGAGCGCGTGTCCACGCAACCGATTACGTGCAAGTTATTGCATATTGCATCGGAACTCATGACTGTAATCTGCAGGCAGATATTAATATTACTGCTATATCCTAAGGTCGTACGTATTAAACTTCCAAATCGTTGATTAAGAATGAATTAGGGGTTTTTTATTCCAGTTCAGTAAAATGTGCATGTATATATATAAAAATTCCCTGTCACAATATTTGTCCGAGTAAAATTTCAAAATGACTAAATCCATCTTAATTAAACTCTGCAACTTAAAAGATAGGTTAATTTTTAGGCCGATTAATTACGAATTATCTATGTAATAACAAATTAAACTTTTTTATAGGATAAAGGATTGTTGTTATGAGTTCTAAAAGTATGTAACAGATGGCAGTGCAGCTTAGTTATAAATAATAATATTTTTACGTTACACGTAAAATTATAAAAGATATTACAAGCACATGTTGTATTCATTTCTCAATCAATTTGATGTAGAAAATGGCGCCGGGGATATCGGTCGATTGGCTTTTTACGGTTTCCTAAAACGTGGGGTGGTCATTTTTGACACCTGTCGCGCCGGCATTAGCGATGCGTTTGACGTACCAACGACGGGACGGGGGTGTACTTTATCCGACAAATCGTTTTACGTGGAATTTTAAGATTAATTTCGGGGATGTGGTCATTAGTTATGGGGCTGCACATAGAACTGCAGTATGATATTAGTGAACTTTTTATTTATCGTAATATCAGTTACAGTTTAAGAATTAGGTGTTTAAAGATGATTATGCGATTGGGTGTTTGTGTACAATCATATTAATCTGGAAAAAGAATATAAAATTGTAACAAAAAAATCGCCACTTGCTTTTTCCAAGGTTTATATGTAAAGATAATTAATTTATTCTTATGTATGTCATTTATGGAATTCCATAACCAAAAGAAATCACATAAAGCGACACCAATATTTCATAATATAGACGACAAAACTGCATATTAATGAATTTACTACTACAAGAAAAATGAATTACCGACGAAAAACTACAATGGAAATAACAATAAACATTTCACAAAAAACAAAAACTTCCGAAGCAAGGAGGGTGATTTAGGGTTGCCAGCCGTCCCTTGAAAGCGATGATTTCACAATTCTAAGATCACGGAAGAGATGGGACGATAGAAATCCTTATCAAACACCTCTATATGTGGTTAGAGGTGACAGTTGTATTCGGCTCAATCGTCATTCGTGACCTTTTTACACCGAGTGTTACATGAGCATGTGATGTATTTAGGCGATTCAAATGTAATAAGGGAATATTTTTATTTTGTGCTTGATTCAAAAAACACTAACAAACATCTTCATCGTAGTTGACTGTGGTCTTTAAGTTTTACTAGTCGAACGCCGTGCGCGAGTTACTATCGTATAGATCCTATGATTGGTGTTGGTGCCGAACTATAACCCCATTATGCCTGTTTATGTTCGATATACTTTACTGTATTAATTATACTGTAAGTATCGTTACCGTTATATTATAATATCAGTATAACAATTAGTAGTTTGTCTGTTAGTTTTTAAAATCATACGAAAGTGAAAATACTGTTATTTTCTTATATAGTGAGACTGAGATTGTCAGATTTTATTCGTTTGTAGGCGTGTGCATGCGTCTTCGTTCACTTATTCTAACGGACAGACGACTTTGTCATTAGTATTGTGTAAGGGTAAGGATCTAAAAAGATCATTCCTCTCCTGAATCCCGCTTGTACATCCTACATCTTTTTGTCCGTCTCATTCATCAATCTTTTAACCAAAACTTTTGCATGCAGTTTGCCGACGGTGCAGAGTAGGCTGGTACCCCTGACAGTCTTTCTGCGACCCTTTTCCTTTATAAATTAGCACGATAATGGTCTTCTGGTACATTGCCGCTCCTCCAACATAGATTGAAAAGGCAGTACAGAAGACTAGCCACTACGCACTGTCCAGCGTCCATATTTCGACCCTATTACACCCTTCAGCGCTTCCACAATCTCTTCCATATCAATATTATCTGCATCCCATCCCTTGTTTTTATCAACGTATGATTCGGACTGACCTTGTCCACCATCTTTTTAAAACGAACTTTTAAAATATTCCTTCCATCTCTTTAGAATACATTCCTCCCCTCCCAATACTTCCATCTTAGTTTCTGATTTTGTCTAGCTGCGAGGTTATATGTTCACCTCTAGCCGACCTTATGGACTTCCAGAACAACTTAATATTGTTATGGAAGTTGTCAGATAAACGCCTATTAAATTCATTTCTATCATTCACTTTTCTTTTCCTTACAGTTTTCTTTGCCCACACTCTTTAGTCTATTATACTCTTTTCTCTTGTCTCATATACATCCTCATGCGTTGCTTTTTTTACTCTTTGATTAGTTCTGGCAGCTAACCAGTTCAACCAAGCTTTTTCTTCTCAGTCACATCCATTACTTCATCATTTACTTTATCGTTCATAGTCTTTAATTTACACTTTTTTCCTTTCTTACCCATACCACACACATCAATAGCGACTTCCATAACTTCTTCTTTGAATGGCTTCCATAACTCTTTTTTTTTTTTTTTTTTTCGAACCTAGCTAACGCTGTTGACCGGAAAGGCCTTTACAGCTTCACCGTGACTTTGGGGGCGAGTGCTGAAGGCACTCAGCCGCAAAAGGTGACTAGCACAAGGGTTACCAAAATGGTACGAACCTCGGCTTGGCCGTCACCTGAGTGTAAAACTCTCTCGCGAGTTTGAACCTAGCTATTCCCTACATTTTTATTAATATAATAAAAAAAAAAGGTTCCTTACAGGGCCTATGTACCTTGCATGTTATGCATGAGTGTGTATGGAGTGTTGTGCGTAACTTCCATAACTCTTCAATTTTGCATGATTCATGTAATGTAAGGAATCTTTCACTCAATTTACTTACAAACTCCTCTCTTATCTCTTTCACTTGCAGTTTCTCAACTTTTATACATTCTAGGAGACTAATGGGGGCTTAAAGAAACCTCTAATTCGGCTTAGCACCAGAAAATGGTTTGTGCTGATACCAGTTCCACGATATGCTCCACCTTCCTCTCTAATGTACGAATGGATCTTTTTATGGTCAAACATTGTATTCGTTATCACAAGATTCCACTCTAAGCACACTTCCAAACTCCCTATTTTCATTCAATCTATTGTCACCATACTCTCCAAGCACACTTTCATATCCATCTCGCTTCACTCCTACCCAACCATTAAAATCTCATAGCATTATTACTCTTTCGTTTTGTTTCCAATTACTCAAAACATCTTTCATGCTATTCCAGAACTCCTTTCTTTCAGTTTCGGGTTTCGAAGAACGGTTAGAACGCACATTTTGCGGCGCATATACACCTATCACATATAAACGTACAAGACCAACCTTCAGCCTCACCCATATGAGTCTAGGGCTTACACATTCAAATTCTGTCACACATTTATTCATTCTAGCAGAAAGAAGTATACGAACACCTTGACAGCCTCTAATTATTACTGAAACTCTCGACCAGTATGCTGTGTATGTCCTAAGTGTCTTAATACCACCAGGTATTACACCCTTTCCGCTTAGTCTCATTCATACAAAGACCATCAAATCTCCTTTCGCTCATTATATCACATACTTCCTCGATTTTATCATTAATAACGCCTCTAACATTCAAAGTGGCTACCTGCAGCCCACTTTTCGCCCATCACGGGAACGAGACGTGACGGGTGGCGACCCGGGTGCGTTGCCGCCATTTTGGTTTGAATTTTTGTTTCCAATTCTTTCCATTGCGGTCCAACGAGAAGATACTGAAGGAGAAGATACTGTTCACCCAAGCAGAGCCCCGCTTACTTGGGTAAGGCTACACCTAATTCTGGGTTCGCCCGGTCCCAGTGCAATTTGGCGTGCTAGCGACTAGGCTCGCTCCTAGCCATGCAGCCATCGGTACGGCTAGCATTGGCCGCGCGGAGTTGAAACGAAAAATGGATTAGGCAGGAAAAGTGTTGAGCGTATAGGAAACATAGGTTAAAAAAGGAAAATATAGGATAAAGGATACCATTGTCTCGGAGGGATTAGGAGAAGACAGTGGTAGCTCGGAAAGCCGGGATCGCTTAACCGTGTATCCAACTAAGTGGAGTACCCCCCTGATTTGGGTTTGGTTTTAAAGATATAATATTTTAATCTATCGGTTTTTTGTTTTTTGTATAAAAATTAGTGCGATCTTAAAGAATATATTAATTTCCTCTGTAGCTTCAATTTATAAATGTTGTTATGACATCATTGTGGTTCAAAAATTTAGGGAGATTTTTAATTACATAGCAAAGTGATTTCTGCGATCGTTCCTATGCTAACTTGAGGTGTTGTATGCGTTCAGAGGAAATACATATTGGAAATTTATATTCATACGTTGGCAACCCTACATTGTACTTCCCGCGGTTGAGGAGACGTCGCCGGCGTCTCTCAGTCTGGTATCGATTCGGATCTGTTTACTACAGAGCCAATATCCTTAACGGTTTCCCACACAATTACCGTTATGAGGTTTTCTACACTCTGCATACATTTAGGAAACACCTTAACTCGCGTCGACAGATACAAGTAGGTACTGCTGCTGTTTTGCTTGCTTAGTAATCCTAAATTAGTCAAATTTATTTAAATGCATTTTTACACGTTATAAGCTCATTGCTTTAATCCCAATCCCACCTGATGATAAGTAATGATATGGTCCAGGATGGTAAACACACTACACCTAGAGATACTGGTTCTCAAGTGATGCTGCCGGAACCCACCTGTTGGTATTTGGCGACAGGTTTTTCAACTTGAGGATGCTATGTACCCAGGAGAGAAAATGGTCTACCTCCATGCTACGGTTTCCTCACGATGTTTTCCTTCAGGTCAGCTCAGATCGATTTTAGAGTCGGATAGGTGGGGATCGAATCCGCGTCGATTGACGTGGAAACCGGTCGTACTCCCCGCTGCACCATCATCGTTTCATAGTTACTATAATACGCGAAGCGAGTTACCGGCAGAGCTAGTATGTAAATAAAATTAATTTAGATTCGCGTTTCCGAGAGCTTAATGGAAAATCAATGAATAAACTAAACTATAAAGTAAAAAGTTGGTGATGTCGGTGCTTTGCGTGTCCCTCGAACGATGCAGTGCGGAGCGCGGTGGTGCCTAGTATTCTGCTACCTCCTATCAAGTTAATGATATGTTTTTATACAAATGCAAATTTACTCTATATGTCTAATCAGGTTGAACGTAGTGTGATAAAAAATTATAAAAAGATTTAAAAAAATCATAGATTATGATTTAAGTGGTAAAATAATTTACGGAATGATAAGACTGGGTAGCGATAGCGACCACTGCACACTTTTGACAAATTCACTGCTTTTTCAGAGCTAACAAGATTACATGCTAGATGTAGTTCGGTAGATAGATTTACATCTATCGGCCAGAACAGCTAGTTGACAATTAAACAATGAATTGAAAACGATCGCCAAACATTCCGACAACGGAACTCGAGTACAAATATAGGCCGAAATGGAAGCGCATTGCACATACACACAAGCGCAGAACACAGATCCTATGCCTCCGAAATACATTATCTGCATAATGCGATAGATCTGAGTTATTTATGGATCCCTGTTATCTAATTCGCGTTTGAATGTTTGCTTTCAGCCGGCATTACATTACTAATGTACACAGCACAGTACAGACACCAGCTCGTACACTACCTCGATTATTACAGAATTATACGAGTTGTGTTTGAGGCTAGTTAGTATTAAATTGGTTTAACTCGAGAAACACCAAATCGGCTTACATGATCACTTTTGATGTAAAACATCTATTAATGCGCTTTGGTAGTTAACCGGCTCATATATAACGTGACCATACGTCCCGTGTTGTACAGGACAGGCCCTTTTTTCTGTCCCGTTGTCTCCAAAAAAATAAAAAACTCCGGGACGGAAAGTTATCCCGTTTTCCAAAACTTAAACTATATATTTTCCTAACTAAAAATATTTTTAAAGATCTCGCAGGAGCCAAGTTAATAACTAAGGTGTAAATAAAAAACGTGTAAATAATTTTGTTCTTTTCAGAATTTTTTTTTTTTACTTTAAGAATTGTTTTGCAATCATCACATAGCTGTATTATATATCAAATGTGTCCCCATGACAAATATAAATAAATTATTATTATTATTAATAACTATTTCTCAAATAAAACACATTTTAAAAAATATAATTTTTTTTCATTGAATACCATGCAAATTCTTGAATGTAAACTGATGTTCCTTTTTGAGAAAAATAATATATCGTATTAAATTCAGTAATATGTGGATTCATTTATGAAGATAATTAATAATGCATAGCCTATGTGCCTCTCTTTTATCTGAGTAGGAAGAGACTGCATTCTTCCACTTCTTCTCCTTTTGTAAGCGCTTTGTTAGACGCTTGTCGGTTATTGGTAATTTTTACCTAGCCTTACTCTGGAAATCTTCGATCCGGTGGAGTTAAGTTTACCTAGATCCACTGGAAGCGAGTGGTGCAAGACCTGTCGTTATTGAGATCTTTGGGGGAGACCTATGTGCAGTAGTAGACGTCATTCGGTTGAGTGGATGGAAGGATGGAGATCGATCCTTACTGACTTACCCAGTAATTCTCGCCTTATATATTTGTTTCCTTATTCTTCTATCATCTATCCTCAACATATGCCCAAACCTGCCTATGCTCAACATATTTTATGGGTGATATATGTACACATATTTTTACAATAGTAACGCCACAGCGATCGGGATTATACCTGCGTGTTTATGTTACATACGCTAAATCCCACACTCAAGAAGCTAAAGACCACAACATAATAATAGTTGTTATAATAACAACTACTATGCTGTTTACGATTAATTAATGTCGGCCTACTATATTTGAATTCTCCTACTACTATATCTGAAGTGGTTCAATTTGTTTTACAAATAAGCTATATCATAACATATTTGTGCATTGAGATTAGTAGTGAGTGAACTATCTGGTGTTTGTAATTTGCTATGACCCTCTTATCGCATCTTTTTAGTATTTCCAGTTAATAAAAAAAACGATAGGTTTATTAATTTGGATAGCATTCGTTTGAATAATTTTGATTCAAGCTTCATAGTTAGTTTTACTTCAGTTAGTTACTGTTAAGTACTCAGTGGTATTGTGGTGGGATACCGCATAGATCGACTTTAGGTTTGATTCATATGAGTATGAGCATTCGATTAAGCAAGCGTTTAGTGCAGATTTTTCGTTCTACACAAAATGTATCTTTAAAAAAAAGTACTAATGCAATGCAATTATAAGGTTTTGCATAAATAAATATTAGTGATTTTTTTGAGAAAACTTTATACAAATATTTAAATCAATTTACATTATGTTAATGTAGCTGCTAATTATTACTGTGTAAAAAATATAAATCTAACGTCTTGAGATCGCAAGTAAGCGAAACGAGAATTTGATATCAGCGCCATATGTCGACTAAACTTCGGAGATTTAATGTGAATTTAACAGACATTTTCCTCCGAATTGTCTTTCTTTGGAAAGGTTGACAAAAACGTATTTTGAATAGAAACTGTAAATGCATACGACCCTTTTTTGTTATTTCAAATTTGTCTTCTTATTTTAGATATTTTTCTCTCAAAATCAATCTTTAATTTAAGTTTTCAGTTTTGTTTCACGTGGAATAAGTTATTAATTTCGAATGTAGTGTACTTACTCGTATTTAGAGGTAATATTGAAGAATAGAAGAACAGATATTAAGGTGGCAAAACATCAGTTTAAAATACGATAATATAGGTTTTTAAGATTCAAACCTGACACTGATAAAAATTTTAGTATTCATCTCTGCTGATAACCAATACTGTGTCAACCCACGTCGAATTCAACATTCTGTTGAATAGCGGCTCTGGAAACACCAAGTTCGACGGCCATAACTCGATTTCCCGTCATTGCCAGAACTATCCAAGGTCTGGCTAGCGCTTCCTCCTACCGTTAATCAATCACTAAGATAACGCCAAGCGGTATTTCTCTGTTTTCATCGCTCGAAAATTCGCTCCGCAGCGTTCTCTAATCGCGAACTTTCTCCACGATCATCAAATAGATGTTTTTCTTGTCCAGGAAACCCTCCTGATACCAAAGGATCGCAATCCCAGGATCGCAAACTTAACATCATTCGGAACGATAGATTGCCCCCTGTAAGGGGTGCTGGTACCCTCATTTACTACAAGCGGTCTCCGCTTGCACGCCACTAGATCCTCAGGAACTCACAAACTTGGAAGTTTCTGTAAGCATAATTGGTATGACTGCCCATTCGTCAATCATACTAGTTTCCGTATACCTCCCTCCCGCTAAGCCTCTTTTTTTAGCTGGTCTAGGGTAGCTTCTCTCCTTCGGAGACTCAGTCACCATCGCAGGTAACTTTAACTGTGCACACGATTTGGAACAGTTCGAGAAATTCCAGTAATGGGATCAGACTAACTGAGCTGATGGATGAGCTCAATTTTGAGATCATCGCTCCCTCAGAGTCCCTTGAAGTGGGTCTTCAAGCCGCACTGCCGCCCGACAGTGTTAGATATAGCAGGCATGATAGGAATTCTGCTTCCTGTGTGTCTCGTGCAAGTCGTACATGAACTTGTCTCTGACCACCGCCCAGTCATTCTCCAATTAGGTCATTCGGATTACTCTAGCCCGTCAGTTGTAAAAGCCACGGACTATTACAAGCTCGGCCGATACCTAAAGGGCCATCAGTCCTCACCCTAGCTTGACAGGATCCCTGACATACTGGATACGCCTGCCGACGCGAATCTCGCGATCGATTCTTTGGTTGAGCATCTCAACATCGAAATCAGGGAGATCTCCAAAAAGGTGCAAGCGTGAAACGATCGCTGCTTTATGCTCCCTGGTGGTGTGACTCCCTCCTCACTCAAAAAAAAGCCGCGATTCGTGCTCACAATGCAGATCCAACTGAGGAACATCGTACACGCTCACGTTCTTTGCGTAGAGCCGGGAAAGGCCGAATAGGTCACCTTCGTGACAATAGGCGGAACAGTCTCTTCGAGGAACTAGTACCTTCCCACGTCGCGTACTGGAAGCTTGTACGATCAATGAAAATGGACCGTACCTTCACTAGAATGTCCCCCCTGGACAGAAACTCACAGGATCTTCCACGTGCATTTGACGATGACGAAAAAGCTGAGTGCTTAGCTGCTAGTCTCGAGAAGCAATGTTCCTCTGTAACAGATAACGTTGACGGCCTCCACGCCTCCGCTGTAGAATCCTCGGTTGAGGATTAAGATGCTCTTTACCCGGTTGTTTTCCTCACACCTGTCAACTGTGATGAGGTCGCTATAGCCATAAAGGGCCTTAAGTCCAGAAAGTCTCGCAGTCCAAACGGGATTAGGAACGAAGTGCTCAAGCTTCTTCCACCTAGTCTCATCGCGTTTCTGGTCTGCATCTTCAATGTGGCCATAAAAACCACCACTTTCCAAACCCCATAGTTACCGTCCAATCAGCTTATTAAGCCTAATAGGGAAACTCTATGAGCGGATCCTTCTGGACCTTAGTAGTCTCTTATTAATGAAAGAGGGCAAAAAACTTTTGCCCTCTGAGCAGTTTGGTTTCAGAGTCAAACACTCTAGCGCGCACCAAGTGCAACGCCTCACGGAGCATATCCTTTTACAATTTCATCAAAGCCCATATTCACCCTGGCATACGCTCGCTGTCTTCTTCGACGTTACCAAGGCATTCGACAAGGTTTAGCATACCTACACCTTGTATTCAAACTCCTAAAGTTAAGTATCCCTGACACGTTAGTATACATCTTACGTGATTACATTTCAAATCGTAGCTCTCGCTTTAGAGTATTCTGCTCTCTCTTCAGCCATCCGATCCGCGCAAGAATTCCCCAAGACTACATTCTAGCGCCTGTCCTCTCCAACCTTTGCATAGTAGATCTACCCGATCTAAACTGAACACAAAAGATGACCCGCTCACAGGAGTCGCGGCAAGTAAGGTTCATTTAGGTTTTTACGCTGATGACACGGTCATAAATTTCTTTTATAGACGTAGAGACAGACGCCCTCAAAACCCACGTCCAAAAGGCTGTTAACATCTTAAGCCTTGGGTACAGAAAATGGCCCTGGAAAGCATCGCGATTATGTTCTCCGCAAAGAACGAAAAACCTCCTTGTCTCGTTAAATATTTAGGTGTAGAAATCCCCTGGGCTACCGAAGTCAAGTACCTCGGTGTCCTACTAGACGTCCAAATGACTTTCAAACCTCATATTGAGAAAGTCAAGAGCCAGGTCACCATGGTGCTGGATATCTTTTCAGTACAAATTCCGGAGTAAAATAGCCCTCCACCATAAAATTACTTTGTATAAAACAGCAGTTAGACCCATTATGACTTATTGCGCCTCTGCCTTCGCATATAAAGACCTGGCTTCCTTCAAGTGATTGAGAATCGCTTCACAAGGAGAGTCGTTGGTACCTGAGGATATCAGAGAAATGTGGATTTACACAGAGATCTGAACCTGCCCTCCAACCATTCCGAAATCAAGTCCCAATATCGCACTTTCTTTGCGCGCAGAGACACACCCGAACCCACTTATAGTTAAAGCCGTTTCTTACTCCGTCGATCCAAAAGCAGAAATGTCCTCACCGACCTTGAAGATGATACTGGATGGTCATCGTTTAACACAATCTAAGTTTTCCGCAATATATTATTTATTCATAGTACCAGGCAAGCATGAACGTCCAAGTGGCAGGCACAAGTAGTTGTAGCTTACGCTCGGCTTGTATAATATACCTATTTTTGGATGAGTTATTGTTAGCTGCACTATGCATAGTACAAAGTGCAATCGTAGTCTCTGTTTTTTTCCTATTCATTTAACATACACAAATAATCTGAAATCAATCATCCATTCGGTATCTACATTTGTTTGTATTAGTTACATAACTAACCGTGTCGCGTGGATTTGTGTGCATAATAATCCCTATTATTCCAAATAATTTATACTAATAAATAAAATTGAAGTGTATGTTTGGAGTATCAAAAAAAAGTTATTTTTTTAGTAAATAGATATGACTGTATGTATGAATATATGTAGAGGATACCTATATCAAAAATACAATTTTTAAAATTTTTGTCTGTCTGTCTCTCTGTGTGTAATTGGTAATCTCTGGAACTTCTGGGCAGATTTTGAGGGGACTTTTTTGGTAGATAGCTGAAGTTACTCCGGATAACTTTTAATTTTCGTAAATAGTTAGGGTTCGGCGTAGGTAACTCATAAAATTTTGAATAAAATCCGATTCAATGCACAGTTTTACGAGCAAGTGCTATAACTTACGAGAAATATGTTTACTTTATCTTAGTAAGTACTATTTCTTTTTAATAAAGTTAATTACTGTTCCAGATAAAATAGTTAAAACGCAATGAAGAATATATGATATGCGAGCGCAGCCGCGGGCACACAGCTAGTTAAAAAATAATTAAGGTTTCGCGAAAAAAACATTAAATCTCATGAAATTGTGAAATCCGATTTATTTACTGGTAGGTGTTTGAATTTGTAAGATGTATCTTTCTTTTCTGTTAGTACCAAAAATAATTTTAGGAAAATTATTAGGGATCCGCATAAAATACACAAGAAATTGTGAAAAAAGAAACAATTCAATGGTCAGTTTAACTGACAAGTGCAAGATTTTTGCTTTGTTTTAGTATCAAAAATGTTTAGGAAAATGATTAGGGTTCCGTGTAAAAAAAAATAAAACTCTTGAAATTGTGAACAAACTACGTTTCAAGGGACAGCACCATCAACACATTAACATCATTTACAAAATCATTAATTACTGATAATGAAACCGGGTAAATCAGCTCAAGATGTATCATCATATAGACCAATAAGGCTCCTTCCAGTAATTGGAAAATTACTAGAAAAAAAATCATACTAAATAGAGTGCGAGAACATTTATTACATATAATAACAAAGCATTAGTTCTAATTCAGAGAAGACCATGGAACCATCGAGCAAGTGAGAAGATTGTTTGATGTCATAAATAGAGCAATGGAAAACAAACAGTATTGTTTCGCTGTATTCTAAGATATTAGCCGAGCATTCGACAAAGTATGCCATAATGGGTTACTCTACAAAATTCAAAAAATCATACCGCGCTCTTTTTTTCAGCTAATAAAATGCTATCTTCAAAATAGATGGTACGAAGTAAGATTTATTTCCGATACATAGCAAATGCACGAAATTAATTCAGGAGTTCCACAGGGTAGTATACTAGGACCAGTTTTCTATTTAACATGTACAGCAGATCTACCCACTTATACTAATACAATTACAGCAACTTACGCAGATGATACCGCAATTATTTCAAGCCATGAGGATCTCGCCTCCGCATCGGAAAGGCTGCAATTACATTTGACTCTAATCGTATCATGGTTCCAGCAGTGGCGTATTAAAGTCAATACAGATAAGTCGGTTCAAGTTAACCATTACCCTAAGAAGGAAAACCAGCCCACCTGTGAAACTTTATAATACAGAGATTCCACAATCATATGACGATAAATACTTAAGCATGCATCTTGACCGCCGGCTCACATGGCGCAAACACATAAACTAATAGGAAACAATTGGACTGCAAACTCCGTAACATGTACTGGATCTTCGGTCGTAAGTCACAGCTGACAAATGAAAGTGAAATGGCTATCTATAAAGTTATACTAAAGCCTATATGGGACTATGGCATTCAGCTCTGGGGCACAGCTAGTCATAGTAATATCAAAATTCTTGCAAGGTTTCAAAACAAAATAATGGGAACCATGTTCAACATTTCTCCATAAATAGGCAATAAATATGTAAACCTAGATTTCAATTTGCAAACTGTGAAGGGAGAAATTAACTCAAACAGCAAGAAGAATCAAAACAGAATGAACCATCATATAAACGAGCCCAACTGCAGGGAGAGGACCGTTCGCCTTAAGATAAATAGTATCTCGGAACTATCGATTAGATGAGGATTGCGCCGCTGTGTGCACGTCTCTGCTAAAAATACATTCACTGATATAAATCTGACACCATATTAGATTATTGTTTGGAACAAACAGATTGCTACTTAGCAGGATATAAAAAAAATAATTACTTAACTTAATCATTTTTTTCACGATTACATAAGGTAACAAAATATATAATACCCAGACTAAAACTAAAAATATAAACGCAAGCTAAAATAAATTTATCCCTACAAAAAATTCAGTAAAGGTTTTTATTTATTTAATACATCCAAATTACAATACAGAAGGTACGGCCATCTTTGATTAACCTATATTCTGTTTTCTTTATCGAACTCGTAACATTTTTGTATAGGCAAAGGCGTCGCCTCCATACAGCCACGAAATCCTTCTTTATGTTGATAGAACTCTTGAAAATATGCGAGTTTAGTATCAGCGACAAATATTGTACTTTACTGCATATGAAGTAAGATTTATTTTCCATTATTTGAACCGTGACTTCCATTACAATATATTTATATACGTAGAATATGGTAGAAGTAATAATAAAATAAATAATCAAAAGAGGTTGTTTCTTTATCGTACCTTATTGGCAGGTGTTTTAAATTTCAATTACACCTTCAATTAGCAGCGCTCCTAGCGGAAACGGATGGCACTAGTCCCGGCGGATTTGTTTATAAATAATATAAAATTATTCCAAACATGTTTGATATTGTTATGTTATCGAGTAAGCTAAGTTTTGATAAAGGTATGAACATTACATTCGTTTTTTTTTTAACTGGCAAGTGGTAACATTTTATTATGCCCTTCTTAGGTTAAATTTTTTGAGTTTAGAGTGTGTCATGTAGAGATTTAATTTTTATTAAACATATTACATTTTTTGGTTATTGCGGACAAGTGAAATGTTTGGAAATAAATAATACGGAATGTAAATTCGTAAGTGTCAAGAAAACTGTCAAAAAACATGTCACTGTTTTGTTAGAATTTTATTTAAATATCTAAGAAATAAAATAAATTTGTACCTAAAGTACTCGTATTCTTGACTGTGAGAAAAAATACGACAACCCTTTTCAGAATTCAAATATATCGTTCGTGAATTTATGTCAGACTGAACGTAAATAGATCTAGACCGGAATTTATTTGGCTTGTTATATCGATATGTTGAATATTTCGTTTCGGTGACTAAAGTTTTACGAGTTTTGATTTATAATATGACTGGCCAGGCTTTTTAAGGCGAACTAGAAATGGTTTCAGTCTGCGTGCGACTACTTCCGAACTGTTTGTTTTTTAATTCTCTCGTGTACTACATTGTATGCCATAAATATTGAATGGTATGCTTAAGAGAAAAAACATACAAATTTTCTCGGTGTTAAAGTCTTCGTCCCCGATAGGGTTGCGACCGCGATGCGCATAGCGAAAAGCTCGTTATAATGGCACGTCGTGTTCCGCAATCAGTTAGTGTAAAACCAGCAGTAAACAAGGTGGCAGAACAATACACTTTTAAAAAATACAATAGCGCTAAAAATGTTTCCATCCGTTCCGGAGATTAGCCGAAATAAACATACATTCATATGTTTTTAGTAACGGACACTTCAATTTTACTTAGTTGTATAGATCAGTTGAAGTGCAGCTATTTAGCCGAAATTCATTATAAAAAAACTAGGCAGCCATGGAAACTGCCGACTGAAGTGAAAACATGAAACTTTTTTTTTCTTTTAGCTCGGTAAAGTGACGGCATTGTGCCTGATGGTAAGCATAATACAATCCTGAAACAGTGGCGACTGGCGAAAGACCG